>CM050213.1:18145000-18172500 GCA_027475355.1 Coilia nasus | reverse complement strand
TCTCAAGGTTGCCAATTTTTTCCTTTTCTCTTTAAATGACACATGTACTATTAAGCAGTTTAGCCAAAGGGTGTTTTTGTTCCATGTCTCCAGTTGTGTGGAATGAAGACAAGTGAGGCTCACAGTCTTTATTCCTAATTGTTTTGTTGCACAGTACAAAACGACAAAATATGCTTGTCTGTTCTCATGACCAGCAACAGCATAAACTTAGTTCCTTAGTACCAAAAAACGACACCAACATGACACCAAGAATTAAAATGATGTCATGACAAGGTCATTTAAACCTTTAAAAACTTTTGATACTACATTTGAATAAATTGATACTACCATTCTGTTACTGCAAAACTTTGTCTTGCACTTGTATTAAGGATTTTTACCTTGGTGGATACCTGGCCAATTTTACACATAATCATAACTAGGCTATGACTATTCATCTATTTATTAAAAAAGGGTGAACAATGAAAGTCCAAGCTTGTAGAGCTTGGTTATTTCTGTAGCAATGGTCCCATCCTATCAGCCAAGACGAGGACAACTGGCAGAACCTCCACTGTTTGGGTTAGTGTGACTTTTGATGCTAGGTGAAAAGATTTAGCATGCCTGTGTGGATTTACATCTCTCTCGCTCTCTCTCTCTGTCTTTCTCTCTCTGTTGCTTTCTTTCTCTCTCGCTCTCTCTCTTTCTTTCTCTCTCTCTTTCACTTTCTTTCTCTCTCTCTCTCCATTTATTCTTTTCCATCCTTCTGTCTCTCCTCGTCTCTCTCTCTCTGACCAACTCTTTACCTGTTTAATGTGTGTGTGTGTGTGTGTGTGTTGTGTGTGTGTGTGTGTGTGTGTGTGTGTGTATATATGTGTGTGTGTGTGTGTGTGTGTGTGTGTGTGTGTGTATATATGTGTGTGTATGGGTGGGGGAGGGGGGGTCAGTAGAGGTGACTAGAGCACTGGCTAATGAGCTGCGGTACAGATGGCTCCAGTCCATGTCCATGCACGGCCAATGCCCACGGATCCAGCACTGCTTTTATTTCCACCAGGTCGCACAGGTAAAAAAAAATACACCGACCTCCTCTGCGAGCAGCGCTAGCTCATCTGAGCCCATAATTACACGCGCCCTGCTTTGCTCAGCGCGGTTAATTGTTAATTGGGGCCGACTCGTCGAAAAGGTCAGAGGAGGAAGGGGGAGGAGCTACGCATGCTGGTTCGTTGGGTTTGGCTAACTGAGCCAAAGGCTAAATGCAAGAGCTAATTTACTGGGCCTTAGAAAATCGGCCGATGCAGTGCTGACATTTTCTAAATGAAATATGTGCGGTGGATTAAGACCTTAAGTGTTTTTTTGGACGCAAGTATCTATTAATACTAGGATTTATTTACCAAAAACGTTTTTTTTTTTGTTGTTGTTGGTGGTGTTGCTGGTATGTGTATGTGAAAAAGAAACCACCTCATAACCTCAACATGTAAAATGATGCCTGAATGTGACTTCCAACATTGAGTATGTTGTACATATGGAATCCACTTACGTGTTCATATTTCACAGAGAGGAAAAAAGAGAGAGGGAGAGAGAGGGAGTGCATATGTAAGTGTGTGTACAGTTGTGTGTCTGTGTACAGTATGTGTGCACTTTCTCTGGCTGGTCCCTGCACTTCATGCCATCCCCAGAATCCCCCAAAGCACTCTGCTTCCATCTGAGTGCTTCACCCTGGATGTATCTGGTACTCGCCCTCTAAAAGGCTCTCAGCCACCTGACATATGTGTGTCCCCAGCCTGCTGACTGACCAGCTCTTTGATGGGTGGTGTGCTGCGCAACAGTAACAGTAAGTATATTATGGCTGTCCTACAGTGTAAGTGGATACTGAAGTACTACAACTACTTCCATTAAATTACACTACTGAAATGAAGACTGACTGACTGACTGACTGAAGTATTAAGTGCCAAAGGAAATAAAGAAAGTGGGTAAACTACACCCAAATAAAAAGTAAAAAGTAAATAAAAATAAAGTGAGTAAACTACACCCAAAGCAGCAAAAAATGGATAAACTAAACACACCCTTAACTTTTATTTTCAGTTACACTGGCTTACCTGGAACTCGAAGGTCTCGTCGAACAGCGGGTCCTGGTTCTGCTGTGCCGTGCGCGTCCTCTGCTCGGCGCAGTCTGCGGGCACGCCGTGCAGTTCCAGCACCACGTACGGGTCGATGACCTCGCCCTTGGCGCCCGAGCCCTGGGGCTTGGGCAGGCTCTGGGCGCTGATGACCTTGACGCGCAGGGTCTGCGCAGGCACGCCGGGCATGCAGCCCTGAGTGTGCGCGCTGAAGTAGGACACCTCGTCGCGCATGATGGCTGGCCGCAGCACGAAGCCGCAGCCGCCGTTCTGGCCGAAGCGGGCGCGGTGCAGGTCCAGCATGGCGCCCGGTGTCTGCTGGTTGAGCGCCACCAGCTGCACGCCGCACTTCCAGTAGCCCTGCGGGTTGGGGTTGCTGGAGTCCAGCCGCACCGAGCTGGGCCGCACCCGGGTCAGCGCGTGCTTGGTGAAACTCACCAGCTCCTCGGGGCTCTCGGTGGACAGCCGGCCCGCCTCGCCCTCGCCCAGCGAGCACAGGGTCCAGTAGGACGGGTCGGGCGGGATGGGGGTGCTGGGCGTGGTCGGGGTGCTGCCGGACGGCGAATGCGGGTGGTTCTGCTGCAGGCTGCTGCGGTGGGCGTAGAAGCTGCGGCTGCCCGTGCGTGCCACCGACACCAGGTCTGACAGCTCGCGGCGCAGGCGAAGGCGGCGGGGCTGGGGGGGCGGGGGCACCACGAGCACCACCCCCAGGTCCTCCTCCCCGGGGATGGTCATCCTTCGCCCGGCCAGCGGCCCGCCGCCACCGATCTCCTCGTCCTCCTCCGACACCTCCCCCTCCGAACCATCATCCTCCGGAGCCAGCTTTTTGCCCACCAGCAGCACGCGACCCTTCAGCTGCTCTGGCGAGGGGAGGCTGGTGGCGCGGGTGCCCGGGGTGAGGCTCACCGGCAGGGCCTCGGGCATGTAGAGGCGCGTGCCAAAGACCTTGGTGAGGTGCTGTGCCAGGGTGCGCTGCTGGGCGGGCGAGCAGCGCTGGCACAGGTAGAGCAGCAGCGGGAACTGCGAGGTGAGGAAGGCGTACTTGTTGACCACCTCCAGGGCGCTGCGCAGGGTGACGGGCGGGTTGTTGTGGTGGTGGTGGTGGTGATGGTGGTGGTGGTGGTGATGGTGGTGCCGGGGCTCTGTGCTGTTGGCCACCCCCAGCAGGGGCTCCCCCTCGGGCCCGTCGGTCACCCCCAGCTCCAGGCAGCGGCATCCGGCCTGCAGGGCCCGCGTCAGCCCCCCCAGGTCGGCGCGCCCGTGCACCTGGTCGTCCAGCAGGTATGAGCGGTACGAGGCGCTGATGTAGTAGTGCGACAGCGGCAGGGTCATGTCCTGGCACACCTGCTGGTGCTCGGGGTCGCACAGCTGGCATTCGGAGGCCTGCAGGTAGCGTGTGAAGCCGTCCAATCCCAGCAGGCCCTGCTCGCGGCCCTGCTCCGACGGCTCGAAGCGGCGGATGAGCTCCAGGCAGCCCTCGGCCGTCGCCAGGGTCTGGCCCTGCTCCGTCTCCAGGAAGAGGCGCAGGTCCTGGGCGTCCAGGCACTCCTGGTCCTTGGAGAGCTGCACCAGCAGGAAGTAGACGTCGGGCCGCGTGCACAGCTCACAGTAAGCCTCCTGGAACTCCTCCAGGGTCACGTGTGAGGTCAGCTTCTCCTTGCTCCGCTGGATCTCCTTGAATCGCTGCCGCACCTGTGGGAGTGTGTGTGTGTGTGTGTGTGTGTATGTGTGTGTGTGTGTGTGTGTGCGTGTGAGAGAGAGAGAGAGAGACAGAGACAGAGACAGAGTGGTGTGTGTGTGTGTGTGGTATTTGTTTGAGAGGAAAGAAAAAACAGAGAGAACATATTTTCAGATAAGGGCAAGTTAGCTTTCCTTTGAAAACTTTACATTGCATGTAAGCACTCGAGTGACCAATTAAAGCTGCTGATTGGCTTCCGAGGCTCCTCGGCTGATTCTCAGACTCTTCATTAGTAAGCTGATTAGCCTCAGACGTCTGGGTCCTCCAGGAAAGAAATCTCCCATAAAGCAAAGCTCAACACGGCTGATAGATGGATTTACCTTCTAGTAGCTGACTGCTGACAGGACATCTGGTCCTTTAGATACACAGCAGATTAAGTACTTTTTTAACTGCTTAATAAACAAACACATAGATGATTGAATGTGTTTTGGATGACAGATAAGGTGTGAATTATTTCAATTTTGTGTCATGATCACAAGCAAACATTGTCATGTAGCAGCATTTTGTGTTTGACTACATTTTAAGCTTATCTCTTTCACATTTCTACAACTCCATTGTATAAAATTTGTATTGTAGCTAACCATTAACCATACAAATTGTTTTTTTTTAATTTATTACTTCTTAAAATGTGAGTAAGAATCATATCCCATAAATGTTATATCATATATCATATATGCTCACCCCTTTGTTCAGTGTTATATATATATATTTTTTTTTTGCATTTCATGCCAGTCAAGTGTGGAGTATGGAAAAACTCTACATAAAGTGCACGACGTGACTAGCCTGGTAAACCCGCCCCTCGTACTTCATTTCATTTTGTACAGAGGGTCTGGACCAGACACCGTCAGAAACGATTTCTTCCTGGAGGTGTGGAGTTTGAAACAAGCCTCTGCCTTTATCCAATCGCTAACGCCTGGTCGTCACGTATGCAATTAGCCTACCTACGCACTACAATTCAAATGTAGCACACAAGGTCAACGTCATGGCTAACAAACACACCCTCTGTTCGCTGATTGGATCGGTTTTGCTGGGGCCGACTAAATGACCCTCAAGAGATTCCGGTCCAGACCCTCTGTACAAAATGAAATGAAGTATGAGGGGCGGGTTTACCAGGCTACGACGTGACAGCCTTAAATGATTAACAATTCATATTTATTTCCTGTGGTTTTGTGAAAACTGCCTACTGCCTGCAGCACTAGCTGAACAGATGCCAGTGAAAACAGGGTCATGTACTGTAAGACAGCAGACCTTAGACTAGGCTGCACAGGCCCTACCTCCCAGTCCCAGCTGTCCTCTCTCTCCTACACACATGCACACCACACACACCCTCACAGCAGCTGACGCGCTCATGGCTACAGTCAAGGAACTGGCTCTCTTTTCCCTCTCTCCACTTTTCCCATGTCATTTGCGTTCTCATTTTTCTTTTTCTTCGTGTAATCTTTCCCTCCATTATCATCTCCTTGACTCGCTCATGTTCTCCTTTTCATGTTTTCCCCACTGTCTCTTCTCCACTGCCTTCCACCCCTCCTTTCCGCATTCTCCTCTCCCCCCATCTCTCTGGGGGTGCATAATAAGCAGGCCTGAGGACCGACGCAAGATGTCTTCCCCCTGCTTCCAAAACACAACAGGCAGCTGATTGCCTCTGTGCTGTGATCCGTGGACCACCTGGTGCTTTCTTATTTTATCTGCTGAGGTAGGGGGGGACCCAGCGCCTTGAGAGTGCAGTGGCATGAAAGTGTGCTGTCCTCGCACTGTAATCTTGTGGCATACAGTGTGGTTTTTTTTTTCTTTCTTTCTTTTCATGTGTCACACTGTGCTTCATTGGTCCCAGAGGCTACAGTAGAGATTGTTTCTGAGAGCAGCTCCATTGAGCAGCAAGGACCCCCTATTCTGACCTAGCCTGCTAAACCCGCCCCTTGTACTTCATTTCATTTTGTACAGAGGGTCTGGGTCATTTAGTCGGCCCCAGCAAGACCGATCCAATCACCGAACAGAGGGTGTGTTCGTTAGCCGTGACGTTGACCTTGTGTGCTACACTTGAATTGTAGTGCGTAGGTAGGCTAATTGCATACGTGACGAGCAGGCGTTAGTGATTGGGTAAAGGCAGAGGCACTTTTTTTAAACTTCAGCGGAGTCCACACCTTCAACAAATCGTTTCTGACGGTGTCTGTTCCAGACCCTCTGTACAAAATGAAATGAAGTACGAGGGGCGGGTTTACCAGGCTAATTCTGGCCCTCCCTGAGCCCAACTGCTCTATGTGCCCTAGGGAGCGCTGAGCCGTATAGAGCAGGGAGAATAAGTATTTGACACATTAACCTTTTTCAAATGTAAAATGTATTTCTAATGGGTCTATTGACACAATTTGCACCAGATGTTGCCATTAATCCAAGTATTGAATTCATAAAAAAAATAATAAATACTGTGAAATGACACAGGGAATAAATATTGAACACACTTATGTTTATTTAACACTTTGTAGAAAAACCTTTGTTGGGCTCCTGTATGGAGAGAACAGTCGCTTGCATTGCTCAGAAGTGATTCTGGCCCATTCTTCCACACAAACTGTCTACAAATCTTCAAGGATCTAGGGGCCTCTTTTATTAACTCACTTCTCTCATAGGTTTTCAATTTGATTGAAGTTGAGTGATTGACTGTGCCATTCTAGCAACTTGATTTTCTTTCTTTGAAACCATTAAATTGTTTCCTTGGCTTTGGGCTTCGGATGACTGTCTTGTTGAAATGTCCACCCTCATTTCATTTTAAAGGGCATCTTGCAGGTTAACCACCACTGTCGATTAGTAGGTACTTAAAGCACTCAAGATATGTATACCATTTAAAAAATGTCTCCAAAATCTGTTTAAGACCATTTATTGTCTTTTTTGTTTTTTAACGAATTTGGTGATGACGTCACGTTGGGGACTTGAGAAGGTAGCCTCAGCAGAGAAAGGTTCTAATCTATACGATATTTGCTAGAACTGCCACTAGCTGGGATGAGGAAGAGGTTGCAAGAACTATAAATAGTATTTACGCAGCCACACAGTTTTGAACCTGTTAGACGTGAGTGTCTAAATGAGCAATTGCCAAGAACTGATGGTCATCAAAGCCAATTCAGTTCGTGGTCGGAGAATGAGTGGAGAGTTGGTGAAGCCTCCTGGTGAGTTGCTATCATTTAGCAACGCAGCAATTAACGCTGGACCTAGTGTACGATCAGCAGTGCATACAATAAAATGTTTTACTGAGTGAGTAACAAGTTGTCTTTATATCTAGTGACAGTGGTTATGTTGTTAGTTCAGATAAGTGCCGGTATACTCTATTTGGAAAAGTTTGCAGTGACAGCCTACTAGCTCCAACATCTTCATCTAGTAGAGTTTAGCTAAATGTTGCAAACTTTGCCGCCGCCGAATAGGCTGTTCATATCTTCACAATGTTTCTTCAGTATGATTAATTTCGTAAGGCAAGACAAGTTTATCTATATAGCACATGTTTCATACACTCCTCGTCACTATCATCAACACCGCTTACCGACAACGAGAGAATAAGCGTCCGTGTTGCTGTGTTTCACGTTTTGTGTGGGCGGTGCTGCCCCATGGAAACTGCTGTGGAAAGCTTGTGATGTAGGAAAGTGAGTGCATTTTGATCGCTGGTCGAGAGTCATGGACCCTGTGCCCTGTTAGATTTGTGTTTTTACAGCCAGAATAAACTCAATAGTTGACCATTTTATATGAATCCTACCAACCCACCTGCCTATAAAAATGTGCGTTTAGCTATCTGGCTAACT
Source organism: Coilia nasus (assembly GCA_027475355.1). Taxonomy (NCBI): domain Eukaryota; kingdom Metazoa; phylum Chordata; class Actinopteri; order Clupeiformes; family Engraulidae; genus Coilia; species Coilia nasus. The sequence continues at coordinate 18,164,893 of CM050213.1, read as the reverse complement.
ATCTATACTATGCTATCTAGCGGTCTCCTATCGCCCTCCCTCTCTCTATATAAATATGTATCAGTCTATCTAGGCTATCTGTATATCTATCTACATATATATATATATAGATTGTATGTATTGTATATGGATCGTATGTATCTATCTACTGCTGCTAAACACGCTGGCTTGTCTCTTGCTGTCGTCTGTCTCTATGGCTTTCGGTCTGTCATCTACAGGTCGTCTCCCCAACGTGATGTCACGGAATGTTTTGAGGGGCTGCGCATTGCAACACTTTTTCGTATTATATTCTGTTTTGTGATACCCATCAAAATCAAATACAATGGATAGCAGTTTAAATGTGTATTATCAACAAGAAAGTGGTGTTAATTTGTTACTTATTGAACCCTGCAACATGCCCTTTAAGCTTTCCGGTAGATGGCACCAGATTTTTATTGAGAATGTCGCAGTACATTTCTCCATTCATCCTGGTTTCAATTATTATGAAGTCTGCCAGTGCCATTTGCTGAAAAGCAGCCCCATACCATGATGCTTAAATCCCCAAACCTACTAACTGTTGGTATGGTGTTCTTGGGGTAGTTGGCAGAGCCAGTTTTTCTCCAAAATAGTGTGTAGAATGACAGCCAAAAAAATCAATTTTGGTTTCATCTGACCATACTATAGTCTCCCAGCAATCCACAGGCTTCTCCAAGTGTTGTTTTGGAAACTTTAAACGAGCCTCAACATTTCCGGATAATGGCTCCCACAGTGATCACAGAAACATTCAGAGTTCAAGAAAATGTGTCTATAACCAATGCCAGCAGATGCTTTTCAACAATAGGATCACAGGTCTTGGGAGAGGTCTTTGCTTTTACCCATCATGAAATTTTTCCTCTGTGACTCTTGAATAACGAGAAGCCTTTATAGACCACCAATTAGGGCTAACCCAGCTGATATTTGTTAGCACCGATAGAGGCTAGGGTTTCTCTCTCAGTACAAACAGATTTCAGTTGATTATTTGTACCTTTGGCTTTTTTATCTTCATGTGTTCAATACTTTCTCTCTGTGTCATTTTACTTCGTTACACAACACTCAATTTTTGCACTTCAATGTCTACATGTCTCTGTATAAATGGAATGCTTGTTCATCGTCATATGTGGAAAATTTGCGTCAATAGACCCATTAGAAAAAACGTAACTGAAAAAAATGTTGATGTGTCAAATACTTATTCTCCTCGCTCTAGCTGCCTTACTCATGCCTACCCGATGGCTTAACCCATTGAGGAGGTTTGTTTGAAATGGGCTAAACATGACCATAGCCTCATTTATCAGCAGTTGGCTGCATTTCTGTAATGAACCTAAATTATGGGTTTATCCCATACCATTTTAATTTCAAAAAGGGGCACAGTTGAGAATCTATAAAATTCCTACATGATATGGATCCTATGAATTAATAGTTGTATTCAGTGTCTTCTCACAAAGAATTTTAATAGGTTAAACCTCTCAAAAATAAAATGTTAATCCCCACATTTTTTGTTTATATAGAGGTATTTGTGCATAAGAAGAGCTGTGCAAAAATGATAAAGAACTGATGAAGGGATCTGTGCTGCCAAACTCAGTTACTCATCCTGCTGACCCCTTGAGTCCTTGTGAATGTGTGTGTGTGCATGTGTGTGTGCGTGTGTGTGTGTGTGTGTGCGTGTGTGGAGTGTGATTCTCCCTGACCTTGGCCTCCTTGATGCCGGTACAGAGCCTGCAGATGGTGGCCACCGCCATGTCCTCGGACACGATGCCATAGCCGTCCTCGTCCCCCTTGCTGAACTCGGACGCCAGCCAATCGCGTCTCATCTTGCTGCCGAGGCTGCTCTCCCCCACGCCGCCCTCCACTCCGGCCCCTCCCAGCGACAGCAGGTAGCGCAGGCCCGTCACCCAGATGTTGGCCACGTCGGCCGACAGCGCTACCAGGTCCAGCGACTGGTAGTCCTCCCCGTAGATGATGGAGAAGGCCGCCTCCTCGGCCAGGCCGTCGGAGTTGGGCCCGTTGTGCAGGAAGGTCTCGGTGCTCTTCCCCGTGCGCACCTCTCGGATGGCGCAGATCTCCAGGCGAGCACGCTCACCGTCCTTCTTGGAGGGCTCCCAGCGTAGGCAGGTCAGGTCCGGGTCCAGCGTGTAGAAGCGGCAGTAGACGCGCGAGTTGGGCCGCACCTTCTTCAGCTCGCAGCCGCCCTGCATGAAATTCAGGCAGTCCGACGCGCTGCTCACCTTCTTCTCCGACGGCATGCTGCTGAACGACACCGTCTTCTTCCTGCCGCCGCCCACCTTCGCCACAGAGGGGTCCTGAGGAGGGAGGGGAGCAACAGGGCACATGTGAGATTTGACGTGACCCTCTTCACTCAAGATGGAGGCTAGCTGAGCTAATTCAGATTTACCTCACAGATTTACCCACATTTACCTCATCTTCAGAAATTAAATGCACTCTCACATATTTGATCACGCCTTTTAACAATGACCCATCTGATTCCCCTCTTAACTCAAGATGGACGCTAGCAGAGCTAATTCACCACACTTACCTCATCTTCAGAAACTAAATGCACTCTCACATATTTTATGAAGCCTTTTAACAATGAACCATCTGCTTCCAATCAGCACAACTCATCAGGAAGGCAAATAGGCTCTATTTGTTCAAATTACCTGTTTTAAGTGCACTAGTAAAGTCAACACACATTGTAGAACTTTTACTTTTTAAAATCTGGGCTTCTGGGATCTGCGCTTCTATGACCTTTATAATAACATACTCATGTAGCTGTTCCTTTGTGGTTTTACTAGCCTAGTACAGTAGGCTGTCTCTGCTTTTTCCATTCTCTCTCAGGGAAGGTTATACAGTGGCTTGACTACAGTCTTGATGTGTGTTTTTTACTCCTGAGTAGGGATGGATGGGAGTCGTTTCCCTGTGTTTCAATTCCTTGGAATCGTTTGCCAGTTTTCCAAATAATTTCCTTATCAGTTCCTAACGTCACCGATCTTACGCAGGTTATGCAACGTGCGTAGTGACGCGCAGTCAGCAGGAAACAGGGCACCCACGTGGTTTAAATGCTCAAAAGTTGAAGCTAATCGACCTGTTTGTTCTCCTTTTTTTTCCAATCGATAAGAGAATCGATAAAGAACCGAATTGTTAAGCAGAATCGAAAATGGAATCGGAATCGGAAAAATCGTATCAATTCCCATCCCTTACTCATGACACCGGCTCGCATAGCTCCTTCAACTCACTTACTCATATTTCACCCAGAGGTGTGAAACCCAGCTCAGAAAGTAAAATCTCCTTCACACATTTGATTCAGCTATTCACTTAACAAGCTGATTCTAATCAGCGCACCTCCTCAGTGAGGTAAATGAGCTATTTAGTGTAATTACCGGTACCTGTTTTAAGCACACTGTTGAAGTCATCTGAAAGAAATCTGTTTACAACCTCTTCTGTGACCTTCATAGTAACATCTACATGAGCATTTTCCTCTTCTGCTCTCTTTAACCAAGAGTTGGACTACTGCAGTCTTCACCACAGCTGAATATGACAAAAACAGCTGACTCATAATTACAGTCTGCATTACAGTCCACTAAATACACAGGGAAGCCAGACACAGTTGTCATTTTTAAAATAAAACATCGATGTCTCGTTTGAATAAAACCTGATGAAACTTGTGTGTGAGGAGCTCTTATTCCCTTGACTCTGTTGGTGCTCAGCAATAGAAGGTTTTACTGTGGTGTGATTTGTTTCACACTTCTTTCTTTCCTTCCTTCCCCAAAAATCACTTTGTCTGAAAATCAATTGTGCGCTTTTCATTTCCTCTCCAGTAATTGAACCTCCGGAGCACAGCGGCACCCACGTCTCCGGCACCTCCCTCCCTCCCTCATTCCCCCCCTGCTTCGCCTGAGAGAAGCAAAGCTGTCTAACTCTCCCTGACTTATCTCACAAGACCCAACCTGTCTATCTCCCTCCCCATCTTTTCTGAAAGTTGCTAACCTGTCTAAGTGTCTCCCTGTCTTCTCTCAGAGGAGCTAACCTGTCTTACTCTCTCCCCTGTCTTCTCTCAGAGGAGTTAACCTGTCTAACTCTCTCCCTGTCTTCCCTAAGAGGAGTTAACCTGTCTAACTCTCTTCCCTGTCTTCTCTCAGAGGAGTTAACCTGTCTAACTCTCTCCCTGTGTTCTCTGAGAGGAGCTAACCTGTCTAACTTTCTCCCAGTGTTCTCTGAGAGGAGTTAACCTGTCTAACTCTCTCCCCCGTCTTCTCTAAGAGGAGTTAACCTGTCTAACTCTCTTCCTGTCTCCTCTCAGAGGAGTTAACCTGTCTAACTCTCTTCCTGTCTCCTCTCAGAGGAGTTAACCTGTCTAACTCTCTCCCTGTGTTCTCTAAGAGGAGTTAACCTGTCTAACTCTCTTCCCTGTCTTCTCTTAGAGGAGTTAACCTGTCTAACTCTCTTCCTGTCTCCTCTCAGAGGAGTTAACCTGTCTAACTCTCTCCCTGTGTTCTCGGACAGGAGCTAACCTGTCTAACTCTCTCCCTGTGTTCTCTGAGAGGAGTTAACCTGTCTAACTCTCTCCCTGTGTTCTCTGAGAGGAGCCAACTTATCTTGCTATCTTCCCATCTCCAGTCTGAGTCACACACCGACAGTTCTAAGCTGTGAGGTGGCAAATGTCAGAGGCGCTGGAGCAGACAAGGGCATCGTGACTGCTCTCTCTCCCTCTGCCTCTGCCTATCTGATCCTGCTTCTCTGATCCATGTGCCCTGTGGCCACTAAAGGGATGTGCCACAATGCACCTGTCAGAAGCACCTTGCCAGTCACAGGCTTTAAACAGCAGTTTATTTACGGACATTTGGGGAAAACGCGCTAAAACATTTGCTAAAACAATTAAATCTATCTAATCTAATTCATTCTAATACCTCCAAGATGGGAATAGGCAGGATTAAACCAGAGGAATTGTGAAAATGCTACTGGAATGTTGGTTGTTTAGTTTTGCTTTAAACATTTGGTTACAAAAATAGATTGGCCTTTTGTCTCTAGTCTGATATTTTGCCAATATTATCATAACATCCTAATAAGATAATGGACCACGGGTATTCACAGTCCAGACGGGAGCGGCAGCTGTATTAGCAGGACTGAGCAGCCGTAATGAATGACTCACATACCCAGGCCTGTGTTTTCATCTCAATCTCCTGTGTACTTGGGTATTATTACCAGGGCCACGGTGTGGCAGAACCTCTATTTGGTGCATCCAAAATCAGACACCAACATCCAGGCCTGCCACCTTGCCCCTGAGCTACAGAGAGAGAATTTGCAAACTTCTCTGTGACAGGAATGTGACTTGTTTTTAACACCTGCCTCGCATGTCAGCCCAATTCTGTGCTTTTTGCCATGAAAAAAGTGAAACAACACAACAAATCCCAGCAGGAGATTTGGAAACAAACACATGATGATGCCATTGTGTACCATAAAGCAGTACAAACAGTTTGTGTGACAGAAACGCTACCTGTATTCATTATGCCCTTTGCATGTCAACCTGATTCTGTACTTGTTTTGTCTGACAACACCCAACAACAAAAACAATAACAGCAGAACAACAAATCCCAGCACAAGCTTAAGCCAGTGCAAACAAACACATGATGATGTCACTGCGGACCACAAAGCAAAAAGACAGGGGCAAGCTAAATCTCAGAATGTCCAGATTATCGAGCGGAGCTTTCCACAGAGCAGAGTGTGAGCAACAGCCTGCAAGCTGAGGAGCTTCAGACCGAACAGGGATTTGCATGCACCGTGGAAGCACTGGCTTGTGGGCTTGTGTGCATGCAAAGCAGACACACACACACACACTCACACACATACACACACACACACACTCTCTCACACACACACACACACGCACACACACAAGCACACAAAAAAAAACCATGACCTCAAAAATTGCCTGTGGGGGTGTGCCACTGAGCGAATGATTAAATATAGAGGTAGCGTAACTCGACATGCCCCGAATCCCATCTTTATCAATTATACACGCCGGCGCGGCGGTGGAATCCGAGCTTACGGATCCTTTCTTGTAAAAAATAAAAAAACCCGAGGAAACCCGGCCGAACCAGAATTAGTGCCGCCTGGCATGGTGTCACCTGACACAAACACTGCGCCCTGCTACTTGCGTCGATACAAACTCTGGTTGCCAGTCACTACAAGCCCAGGTCAGTGAGGGTGGCTGAGCAACAGTGGCCAAGTGAGGCTCAATCACGACTGACTCAGCTATAAAACGGCATGACTATAGGCCATAATTTGCAGGGGGTTCTAACCACCCCAAAACTCAAGTCTAGTCAAAATCAAACCCAGTAATCATATCACATCTCACTTAACCTCCTAGCACACCACCTCCCCCCTCATCCCCAATGTTTAGGTAAGGGATAATGTTCTGTGAGGCGGTCATTCCTGTGGAATAAGCCCCAACAGAGTGATGCAGGACCCCGACGTAAAGCGGAAGGGGCTTATTCCACGAGGATGACCAACGCGCAGAACATTATACCGCTTGTTATATGGCTATTTGCAAAGAAAAAAAAAAAACTGTGATATTTTAAATATTTTGTTACTTCATGGCTAGCCCATAGTTCATCAAGGAAATAGAATGCATAAGTGTTGTGTAGCAACGTGTCCAGCTGGTAAATAACTTGTTGCAGCATATTGTTGATATTCCGTTACGATAACTGAACCTGTTGCCATTGACAGCAGTCCTTACACTTTTTCAGCGGTCATTATACAAAAATATTTGACCACGGAACGTAGTCGATGGGATGTTCGTCAGCATTCTAAAGAGCCATATAATCATCCAGAGTTACGCCCTTGCCAGCTATGAGGCAACATGCCCGCACGACAATGACCAACTCGCAGAATATCATCCCGCTTATTATACAGCTATTTGGCAAAAAAATTATAATAGAGAGTCAATAGAGAGACACTTCTAACAACAGGCTTATTTTAAATATTTAATTGCCACTTCATGGCCTGCGCTGCTTAAAATATTTCATTGAGGAAATAGAATGTATAAGTGTTGCAAAGTAACGTGTCCAGCTGCTAAATAACTTGTTGTAGCGTATATTCCAATGCAATAAGTGAACTGACTACTTGCGGAGTGATCTGAAAGAAGCACAAAATCGCCATTGACAGCAGTCATTATACTTTTTCAGCTGTCATTATACAAAAATATTTAATCTCTGAACACTGGAGTGGCCCATTCAAAGTCAATGGGATGTTCGTCAGCATTCTGAAGTACTGTATAATCATCCAGAGTTACGCCCTTGCCAGCTATAAAGCAGCATGCCTGCACTGCACCTGTGGTGGAGACTCACCGTGGGTGGGATGACAAAGGTTACGTGTCGGGAAGCGTCTGTCAGAGGCTCACTCGTAAAGACTGCCCTTCCACCGCACCTCTGCTCGGCCCTGGACATCCCCAGCCTTGCTTTTGGGCGGTGCGGAGACGAACAGCGGCGTGTGTCCATGTCCACAGCAAAGCGCAGAGTGTGCACAGCGTGGGAAACGGTGCACAGATAAACCAAATCTGATTGCTTTTTGGCCTAAGCTGCCAGGAGAGAAGGGCACCGGATTGGAGCAGGGGGCAAGGCCTGACCCAGGCAGGCTGCTGGCACAGCAACAGCGGGGGCTATGACCCAGGCAGCGTGCCTTTGGCACCAGGGCCACATGGATGCTGCCAATGGAACATGGATGTGGGGGGAAAGCAGGTCAGGCATGCTGCTGTGTGTGGGCCCTCCAGGAAACCATGACAACACAGACACAAAGCTTTTAATGCAATGGTTTGACCTAAGAGAGCACCTTATGAATTTTAATCCCCCAAAGCTGACTCCATTTTCTCTGTGTTTCTCTCCCCTCCTCTCTCACTTTCTGTTTCTCTCTCTGGTTTTCTACCCCCCCCCCCCCCCCATCCCTCCCTCTTTCTTTTTCATATCCTTCTTTGAGACGATGAGTCATGGACCATAAAATTGAACTTTACAAACAAATGAAAAGAGCACATGAGCAGAAGACAAAAAGGGATGAGACAAGAATGAGAGAGCAGAAGCGTATTTCTCAAGTGGCAATAGACAGCCATGGAGAGCCATGGAAGACAACTGCGATCCGGGGAAAAAAAACACACCTTGAGATGGAATGACAGGATACTTTACCATTTTGATAAACTAGCTGTCTAGTGCCATCTCCATCATGACACACAGTATTAAGGGTGACACCCTACAGATACTTCAGTTAATAGGACAGAGATGACTCCCGCAGGAAAAGATATGAAAAAAAAAAGACAGAGTGGTAGGGCGGATGGATCAGAAAGCTTAAGAGGTTGATAGAGGGGTAGAGAGAGAGAGAGAGAGAAAAAAGCAGACAGGAAGAGAGACAGAGAGAAAGAATATGAGAAAAGAGTCTCTGAGCAAATGGCTATAACATGTAACTTGATTAAGGGGCGAGTTCCATAGTTCTCTTACTGAGATCCTCAATGAGAGCGACCCCACGGCACAATATGTGCATTCCCTCCTGACTATGTAGGCCTTCATTCAATTACGCATGGCATCCCAAGCCACCAGCTTATGCATTTGTTATGATAAGACAGCAGAGCTCGCGCAGCGCTGTGTAGGTCAGGCTGCATGTGGGTCTGGATCAGACAGATGGATCACAGTGTGGCGGTGTGCTGAGAGAGAGCGATGAAGGACGCGTCAGGGCCGTGTTTTTCAACCACCACAACAGCAGCAGCAGCAGCAGCAAAGAGAACACTTGGTCCAGCCACATGAATGATGATCAGGAGGAGGGGATGCCGTGGGGACACAGCGGTCACATCAATAGATCAACAGTGCCTACAGAGAGACAGTTTCACAGAGCACAGCCCACCGTGACGCCGAGTGTGTCAGCTCGGAGCATCACAGGAGTAATTGTGTGCTGCGTCTGTGGGGCCGGAGGCAGCGCTTTCCACCGGGCCCTATCGGCATGTGTAAATAATGCACTGGCCGTGACCCCCTGCCCTCGCTCCGCAGCGAGGCTCATTGATGTTTCCATTCATCACGTGGTTCGTTAACCCACTTATTGGTTCCTCACTGTGGTCAATCCCCCTCGTCTCCCGCTGCCCCCACCAGCGGCCACCCACCACAGCCACCAGCTCCAAATCCACCTCCCCCGCCTCTCCTCCCGTCTCTGCGTCGTGCCTCCCCTCTCGCCCCGTCCCTGGACACAACACCTGGTTTTGCCGCTAATCCCGTCCCCTTGCCCGTAAACCGGAACACCGCTCTGATCCAGCTAATGATGCAGTCGCTGGATATATGCGCTAGATTATCCCCACAAGCCTGATGATCCACCAGCCCGACTGCCTTCCCATCCTCCCGCTCTTTCTCCTACCTCCCTGCCCACGTTACCAGGCCAGGTAATCCGCAGTGGACAGCAGCACCACCAACTGCCCTCTCTCCCTCCCTTCCTTCCTTTCTTCCAGCCACCCATCCACCCGCCCGCCCCCCCCCCCTTGCCCTAGCCATCCCATGCCCTAGCTGTCCCATGGCTGAGGGCCACCTAATCCGCACTCCCATTGGCTGCCTCTCCTTCGGCCTGCTGGCAGATGTAATATGCCCGGATTAGCCAACAATGACTTTAACATCCGCCAGTGATAGAGGCGCCAATCTAATTACAGATGCCAGCAGCCGGGCTAATGTAGAATACCAACAGACGCTGCTTTTTTAGCCAGGGTTCGATCTGCAGCACAGGGTGGCAGACAGACAAGAGGTCCTGGTTGACTTTTGTGAGGGAAGCGAGTGAGTGGGTGTGATGAGGAGAGAGCTGTTGTGCAGGCGTTGATTGCAAGAAGACACAGCAAAGAGACACTGGATAGAAGAAGCTTGAAAGGCTTGGATGATATAACTACAGGCAGCAAATAAACGATCTATAACCAAATGGATTGGCTCGGTTGGGGGAAGCAACATTAACTCCATTAAAATTGCAACTACAGACTACACATTTATAAAAAACAACTGCTCTTTAGTAAGATAAAGTACATTTAGTTTTTTTTCCTATGACTGCACTGAAATCACGTAATGTCTTGTCATCTGGCACATGCAAGCGCAAGCATTCTGGATAAGCCCACAAGTTGTGGTTTGTGCACCTTTAAAATTACTGTTTTGATAGAGAGTTACATAATTTTATATTTCATAATGTTTCACGCTATTTAAACATGCCAAAAGCCTTGAGTAATTATTCAAACCAAATGAAGTGTACAATAAGTTGAAATATTAATATCAGAATTATTTAAAAAATGACTCATCCAGTCATCCAATATGACAGCAACTGAACTCAATGTAACCCCTAAGACTACTGAGGGAAAACAATCATGACTGCGGGCTAATGGCTTCAGATGTTTTAAATGCAAATGTTCAACCTTAGAACAACAGGAATTTTTCAGCGTCTAATATAGTTGTGTCATTGCTGTTGTTGATTTGCTTAAAGCAACACTAAATAGTTTTTTCAACCATAACATAATGTTTCCAAAATCCTTTCAGTGGTTCATCAACTTGTAACTGGGTGAAAGGCACTCCTGAATTCACTTTACTGCCCTCCATGGGCTATAACCCCACTAAGTAAGTTTGGAGGAGTGGGCCGTCTCTCTGCAGTTCGAATGGGAGAAAATTCGGCTTCCAACCTGTAGGGCAACCAAAGACGAAAACTACTTAATGTTGCTTTAGTAAAACCAGTGAATGTCAGTGGCAAAACATCAAGTATAGTAGTTACAAAATGGGCCTCACAGTTCCGGCCTCTCAGTCTCAAATTGGCCCGTGTTGCCTCCGAGAGACGGTAAGAGTCTTATAGGAGCTTTACAAATCAATTCATGCCCCCCGACTGACCCCAAGCAGCGCTAAGTGTCTAGCAGTGGAACAGCATAGACTGTAAGCACCAGCTGAGGCTGCAGTCAACCGCTAACAGTTTCCCTGAGCACTCACACCGCACTCACAGCCAGAAGGCTGGTTACCATCGTGGCCTTTCCAGGGTGTCTAAGGAGAATTCTAAGGTGGTGCTGTACTTCAATCAATATCAAATGGATTTGTCAACTGCCAAGCAAATATTCTGCATCAAGCCTGACCTTTGCTGCATGACCAGTCCCTTTTGTCAAAAATAACAACAACAAAAAATGTAATCATAAAAGCTTTAAAGGTCAAATACACTGTGGTGATGGTGGTGATGCCATTCTGCTGGGCTAAAACACATGCAGGGCCTTACACTATTGCCAAGCATTGTGCAGAAATGTTTACCCTCTCTCTAAGATGTCCGCTACTCACTCAACCACCTGCATTTAATGTTGTTTAAAACTAACTGTTCTAAACATAATTCATAAGGAGCCTGTAGGATGATTGACAGCCATCAACTTACCTGTGTCACACCTTCTAAGAGATTTAATCTATCCTGCTCATCCACTTGTAATGTAGCCTGGTAAGCCAGCCCATCAGACTTCATTTCATTTTGTACAGAGGATCTGGAGGAGAGGCCGTGAGAACCGATGTCTTCCTGGAGGTGTGGACTCTGATGAAGTTTAAAACAAGTGCCTCTGCCTTTACCCAATCACTAAAGCCTGGTCGTCACGTATGCAATTAGCCTACTTACGCACTACAATTCAAATGTAGCACACAAAGTCAACATCATGGCTCACGAACACACCCTCTGTTCGCTGATTGGATCGGTGCTGCTGGGACCGTTTACATGCTCCTCAACAGATTCCGGTCCAGACCCTCTGTACAAAATGAAATGAAGTACAAAGGGGCAGGTTTACCAGGCTACTTGCCATGCACCCTGGTGTCACAAATTATCCCTTCCCACTCCCCTTACTCCTCCATTTCACTAGTCGCTCTACTCTCACAGTCCTCTACAGCCATAGGGGGTGCAAGCAGACATCATTCTCTACAATCTCCACTTCAATCATCCCAGGACCAAGGCCAGCTGCCAAGCCAAACACGCGCACTTATCATCGAGCAGTCATACAGGTGAACTAGTGAATTGACTACCACAGTTTGGTGGTAGTTTCTGTGGCTCCAAAGCAATTTCTTGCCCACAGGCAAAAAGGGGGAAAAAAACAAAGTGACCTCAGATAGCTGCAAGCCTCACAGTTAATCATCATGCACTCAGCATCAGGCCAGCTGGAGCTGTGTGAGTTGTAGGTACTGCCTCCATATCCAGGGAGCTGCCAACACTGCACACACACACGCATGCATGCACGCGTGCACACACACACACACACACACACACACATGCAAGCACACTTGCATGCACTCACACACACACACACACATGCTCACATGCATGCACCCCCCCCCCCCCCCCCAAACACACACACACACACACACACACACACACACACACACACACACACACACACAAACACACATATCTTACACTCCTGACAGGCTTTGCTTACAGCTCTGGGCACCCATCCAGTCTAGCCTAGTTCAGCACAGAGAAAAGGAGAAAGAGAGGGAGAGGGGGAGAGAAAGAGATAGAGAGACAGAGAGCCACAGTGAGAGAGAAAGGAAGAAAAAGAAAGAGAGGGAGATAGATAGAGAGGGAGGGACAGAGAAGATAAAAGAAAGAGGGAGAAAGAAAAGGAGATGGAGAGAGAGAGAAAAAGATAGAGCAAGGAGAAGAAAGAGCAAACCAATCTGATGTGCAGTTTGCTTCAGTGGCTGAATGACTGATTGCGTTGGTCTATGCCAAGAGCTCTTTCCGAGCTTTATTTACTTCCTAAATAGTCCTCATTTTCTCCCTGGAGAAGACAGCATGCTGATTCACAAGAGGACGCGCTTCAGACAGAGGAAAGCGGAGCACAAGGTCTGTCCTCTGTCCTAAGCATCTGAAGGCTGCTATGGACAATAACTCCTGCTTTGTGTGCTATTATACTTGCGTGCACACACACACACACACACACACGCACACACACACACACAGTCACAGACACACACACACACAGACACACACACACACACACACAGACGTTTCACTATTTTACAGTTCAATTTTATTAGAGCTCACCAAAAATCAAAGCTGAAAACACAAAGTGCAGAGCTTTACTTTTATTTTAATTTACTGCCGTTGATCACTGAACCTCAGTGAATAAAATACAAATGTTCATATGTGCAAAACAAAAAACCCAGATACCAATTACAATGATGCAATTCTAAGGACATAGCTGAAAGTCTGCCTCCCAATATCCCTCTGTCTGTTATTGTCATTAAAACATCCTTTTATAGTATATGTATTTCCCAGCTCAGGGGAACTGACACGCACAATGCTGCAAATGCCTAAGACAAAAACGAGGCCTAAACAAAACAAAATGTAAAAATGCAACCCTATCCTTTCTCGTTTCATCATTACATTGTTGATGCAATTATTGTCACACTTTTCAAGAACAAAAAACAAACACCAAATAGTCTCCCTGACAGTGTTGCGACATTCTGTGCAAAGCTAACCATCTTTCTCTCTTTAACTCTCTCAAACAAATCCCCCGGCTTTCATCTGCCCTCTCAAGCTGTGCTTCTGGGGTGCTCTGTGAAGATGGTGGACAGATCAAGCCCCGAGCATCGCTGTGTCTGCTCCCACTGTCCGTGTTTGTGGAAGCATCTGGTGTGTGTGTATGTGTGTGTGTGTGCATGCGTGCATGTGTGTGCGTGCTTGCATGCATGTGTGTGTGCGTGCTTGCATGCATGTGTGTGTGTGTGACTGTGACTGTGTGTGTGTGTGTGTGTGTGTGTGTGTGTGCGTGCATGCATGTGTGTGTGTGTGTGTTTGTGCGTAAAGTGGGGTAGGGAGGGTTACTATAAGGACGCACCATCTTTCCTCCGCAGGGAAGCTCCATCCGGAACCAGGGAGCCATCCAGAGCATGGAGCTGCTCTCGCTTGCAGAGAAAATAAAACCTTGCTTACATAACAAACGACCCTCTCTCCCTCCCTTTCTCCCTCCCTCCACCAAGAGCGCTGTTATGCTTATCAAAAAATGCCCCTCGCTCAAACGGATCTGCCCCAGTCGCTGTCGTCTCCCGGAGTGCCACAGTGTCGTGCCAGACAAGTTGAAAAAGAAAAAAGGGGGTCACAGAGTCAGCAAGCCAGCCAACGAAGAGATGCCTGGCAGGGGACGGAAGGCCCAGCTCCGTAAGTCGTGGGTTAGCTAGCTCTCTCTCTCCAGCAGCAGGGTTATTTATGGGCAGCTTGTGGGAAGGGAAGAGCAGAGGAGGGAAGAGCAGACGAAGTGTCACTGATGGAGGAAATGTAAGCCTGCGAAAGTTCTGCCAGGAAGACTCTAATGTCTCGGATGCGCTCTGTCTCCGACCAATCAGCGGCTGCCACCTGCTTTATAATGACTTGCCTAACTTACCCCTTCCGCTGCTTCAGGTGCCGGCGTTTCGACGCATCCTCCTCCCTCCCCACCACCACCAGTTTGGTCCCTGTCTATCCGCCTGGGGGTAACTCCGGTTCCTGCTAAACGGCAATGGCAGGATTTGCCGGATCTAACGATGCAAGACCCGGGCTGATGATCGGACCTGCGCCAAAGAAGATCTACTTTCTACCTAATGTTCAATTGTTAATTCTAACTATATTGAATTGTTTAAATTGAGTCTTTCTGGCTGAACATTCTCTCTCTCTGGGCACTGGGTCCGTTTGAGGTACACATCTGGAGCCACGCCATTGTGCTTGACTTATATAACTTGTTTAGTTTTTGGCATAAATCATTCATGTTTGTGTTCTGTCATAAACCCAAAAATAAACTAAGGATGCGTGTCGTGCATAATTCAGAGCATGGCAGTGGTGTTGATGAAGTATGGGATAAAATTGAGCTCATCATTGTCATCACCATCAGAGGTGTTGCCAGAGGAACAGTTATGCAACTGTTAGTACCCGGAGCCACTGTGATGACATTTAGTGGGCCTGGGTGGACGCGACAGCCATATGTGATTGTCTAAAAAGAGGTGCAGACGGGCCAGAGAGCGCAGCTGCCCTGGCAACACCTGGTGATTGGGCTCTGCCGCTCGAACAGAGAAGTGACGTCAGAGTGGAAGCCACACCACACCTGAGCCTAAACCTTTGTCCTGTCCACTGTCTGTATGCTGTGTGTGTGTGAGGCAGCTGTGGCCTAATGCTTAGGAATTGGGTCTTGGGATCACAACTCCTGTACTAGTAGGAACAATGTACAAGGGGGAGGGAATAACCAGCAGTTCTCTTCTGCACACTCACCCACAACTGAGGTGCCCTTCAGCAAGGCAACTAACTTCACACTGCTCCAGGGGTCTGTCTGCCAATTCGCTGTAAGTCGCACTAATAAGAACATTAGCAAAATGTAATGTAATGTAAACTGAAATCTGCAAATGTTTTTGGGCAAGGTCAGCTACACATCCAATTGCAGCTCCTTTCATCCTGCATGACTTTGAATGCAAAGACAAAAGTATTACATACAATGCCAACAACCATGCCAATCCCTATCTTTCTCTCTTGATTAACAAGAAAATAATGAAGTAACCAACCTACTGACAACAAACCCACTAATTACAGCCTACATCTATTCAAATTGGTTGCAAAGCATGGTGGGAGCACGGTGGAGAATATTGGCTCTGTCAGCCGTTGCGGTGACTAAGCAACAATCTGCCGGGTGCCTTGAAGCCGGGCGACTTGTTCCAGGCGGCTAGTGTGCTCTGCTTGTCCACACGCCTGTGCTAATTGCACTGGACAAGAACTAAACGGGAGGAGGGAGTGCGTGTGTCTGCGTGTGCGTGTGTGTGTGTGCGTGTGTGTGTGTGTGCGTGAGTGTGAAAGAGGTGGGTGGTGAGGGGGAGACAGGCGTGCGGTTCTTGACACTTCCACATAAGGAAATTTGGCACGCTCATCTCTGCCTGTCGGACAGGGCTGCGCCTGGGCGATGAAGAGAAAACGTCACTTTATAAAGAACATCCTCACACGACAGTGGTCTAATCAGACCTCAGATGAACCCTTACAGGCTGTGTTATCATCTTAGAGTTTCTTTCCTTTTTTATATTTGCAACATACAGAATTGTGTTATCAGGACCTACACTGATAGTGGCCGAATTCTGGAATATGTTACTCTTTCTGCTTCCTTCTAAAACCCACATCACACCACAGTTACACACACACACACACGTGTACACACACACGCATGTGCATACAGAACACACACTTTAAATAAAGCCTAAAATTGTGATTATGTGAAACGGTTGCACCCATTTCCTGTTTGCAAGGGCTTGTTTTTCATCTCCTACGGTTGTGGTAACTGGTTGGCAGAGAACACACACACACACATGTACACCATAGAGAGAGAGGGAGAGAGACAGAGAAAGAGAGAAAGAGAGAGAGAGAGAGAGAGAGAGAGAGAGAGAGAGAGAGAGAGAGAGAGAGAGAGAGGAGAGAGAGAGCCAGAGAGAGAGAGAGAGAAAGAGAGAGAAAAAGAGAAAGATAGAGAGAGAGGGAAAGCCGGATAGCAGTGCTGGAGTAGGGAAAGCCTCCCTGCTTTGAATCTGTGGGTTTCTAATTCACACAAAATTGCTGCCATCAAGACTCCTGTTCATTCCCAGCAGACAGATAAAGCTTCACATTTGCCAAACCACCTCAGCCCGTAACATCTGCTCGTTTGAATGCACACTGTTGAAAAGCATGCAGAACAGAAAGGAACTAAAACTTGGCACTTTTCACTGTAAGTCCCAGTGTTGCTTGTTAAGCATCCTCTCTCCGCTACTTGCTCTCAGGACCTTTAAAGTTTCATAATTCTTTCCTATTCGTCCATCTTTTCTCCACTGTTGGCTTCTTCCTCTCTCTGGCCATCGATCCTTTTCCCTGCTGTCTTACAGCCCCTTTCAGAACTCTATTCTTCCTACCTAATCTGGCTATTCATTCTCTCACACAATATTCCTTCATCGCTGGCTCTGCGCCATGGCTTTCTTTTCATACTGGAATGTTCTAGAGAAACAGCTTGTATATGCCGACAAAGGGCACCTTTGCAGTCTGCAACTCACAAAAGTTTGGGGGAAAAAATCCCACAGGCGCAAGTACCTTCTAGTTTTCCATTTCCACTCCCTTTTCTAATTCATTCCAGTTTGTCCCATTATGACCTTCCATGGGCAATCTGGTAAGACTTTGGAGATTATGGATCTACTTAGGCTCGAAATGCCATCCCATTTTGCCCCTAATGCAGTTGGATTTGAGGATGCGCCACACGGAAAGCGGGCCAAGGTCGCCCGTGACAACGGCGGGTCATGAGCTGGTGGTGCGGTGAACACTCCGTCACAGTGTCCGATTCTGTGATAGGAGGACACAGACTTGGCGCAGAAACCAGGACAAGTCCAGATCAACTGTTTTCTGCAGCAGTGGTGACCCTTTGTACTCTTTTAAAGAACCAACATCTATTCTGTACTTTTCTCATCTAAATTGATAAGCCTAAAAAAAATTTGCGATTTTATGACTCGTTCAGCCTCTTCTATTCTGAGGCACAGTAAGGGGTCTCAACCATTTAAACCTCAGTCTATTCATATTAATGCTGAAAATTCAAAGAGAAAAAACATTTCAAAAATCTTTATTTTCCTCTACTGAAGCACTCTATTAAAGAACTTATTAGGCTTATTAGGCAAATAGGCGTTAAGCTGTTGCGTTAGGCTGGAGTATTTAGACTTCATAGAACTAAAAATATGGCATAGCTTAAACACACTGCATAGCACAATTAGGGGTGCTTTCATATATAAACACCCTGGACTGCTTTCCTGAGGAGATTAAAGGACTAGTCAAAGCCAGTCCCTCAAGATCAACTGATAATGGAGGAGAGGAAGAGAGCACTCAACAAGGGAGATAAACAAAATGAGAGAGAGAGAGAGAGAGAAGAAGAAGAAGAAGAAAAATGTGACACTGAATGAAAAGGGAAAGAGAGAGTAAGAGAGTAAGAGATAGAGGGACAGAGAAAAAAATGGAAGACAGAGGAAGAGTAAAGGGGTCTGGACGACAGAGCCCCTGTGAGATATCAAGGCCAGGGCTATAATGGGAGCTGGCAGCAACACTGGTGGTGCGCTGGTGTTAGAGAGGGAGGGCCCAGAGTGGCCATGGGCCAATCAGGAGAGAGAGGGTGCCCTCTTCTTTCCAGTAAAACTACTACTTTGCACTTCCTTGTTTATCCAATAGCTACTGTGGTTTGATTGTTTTTCCTAAATTTCAGGTCACTTCGGATAGTAATGTAAAAGTGAGGGAGAAGGAGGGCGGGTGAGAATAGAGTCCAGTAGGTGCGGAGAGGGGGCTAGGATGTGGGTGGGTGGGTGGCTAGGTGGGGGGTGTTTTGAAGGTGGGTAATTAGAGTCGGATGTGAGCAAGCTGATAGCGAGAGAGTGCTTACAGCCACAGAGAGGGCAGGCAGGTAGAGGCTGGTTAAAGGGCTAGGGCTAGGGGTCAAGGGTCAAAGGAACCAGAGGGTCAGAGGAGACGAACTGGGCAGTAATGCTGTAATCAACATGAAAAGGGAGAAAAAGTACAGTAGTATGCACTTGGGGTGTGCAAAAATATCGTTATCACAATTTTAGTGATTTAAACGATTTTGATTTAATCGATATCGCAATGTATTGTGTTTCCACAATATACTATATCAATTTCTGACTCCAAACATTGTTTAAACTTATATTTCAGCTCTGTCCTCGATTAGTTTTTTTTCTAAATCCTATGGACTTTATGTTTTTGAGTTATGTTGACTTCAGTAACTCTGACTTATGTTGATTTAATTCAGTTTTGATAAGATGTAAGACTATCCAGATCGTAAATAGCAACTGATAATTCAGCTCTATTTTTCTGTTTTCACTGAACTATGTAGAATATCACAATATACCCGGTATCACAATGTATCTTGATAGAATCGTATTTTGACAAATGTATCTATCGTATTGTGAAGTCCTTGCCAATACCCACCCCTAGTATGCAGACACATGCACCTATGCATCCAAGCAGGGCTGTAGTGGAGGGTAAACGCAAGTTTCAAATTTCAGAAGTAGAGTTTATCCACCTCTGAGAAAAGTTCATCCACCTATCCATAGAGTTCATTGTCTTTACAATAGAGTGAATGCATGAAATACAACTTCCAACATTAAAAATCACACTTCATTCATCATCTTCATTCATATCTGCACTAGGTACTATTTGGCATTGTTTAAAAAAGTTTTGAATGTCTTCTTAAAACATCTGATGACACACAGAGGGTCCACCTTAATATGTTTCCCGAATTCATAGTTTACCCCCCTCTTATTTTATCACTACACTCCTGCATACAAGAACATACATGCAGACGTACAGTACATACTTACACAAACACACCTGGCAAGTACACACACATGCACTCACTAACATTAATAATACATGTTTGAGACGCGAGCTGAGGTAGTGTGCAGCTAATTAGGTGTAGAAACTGAATCGATACCCTCATTTGCAATATACATGCAGAAACACGTTTTTATGATTAAACTAATCTAATTAATCTAAGACTAATCGAGGAGGTAAAGAACAGTCCCAAACACATGCAGAGAAGAAAACAAACTCTCACACACTCTTATACACAAGCGCACACACACACACACACACACACACACACACACACACACACACGCACACACACACAAACACGCACACATAACCAATCAATGACTGAAAAGCAAGCTGGATGTGCAGCAGCTCATTAGCTGTGGAAAGCCAGTCGATGGAATCATTAGAGACATGTATGCAAACACGCACACACATTTTTATCCCCACTGATCTAATTTACTTCACGTTAATAGCAGCAAAGCTGAGATAAAGTAGCGAGTAACCTGTATGCTAATCTTCATAACCCAGAGCTGAGAGAGACAG
>CM050213.1:18127500-18135000 GCA_027475355.1 Coilia nasus | reverse complement strand
CCATTAAACAAACACGTATGTGAATATATGGCTGTATATATATGCCGGCATTTGTATGTGTGTGTATGTGTGCGAGTGTCTGTCTGTGTGTGTCTGTGTATGCATACACATGTGTATATCTGTATTTACGTGTGTGTGTGTGTGTGTGTGTGTGTGTGTGTGGATGTGTGTGTGTCTGACATGGCAGCCAACCTGGCTTTTGTGCCTTGCCGGGCTTAGTAAGAGCTTTACCACCACACCTGTTGTAGTTGCCGTCGTTAATGCAGCAGTTGCAAAGATGCTCCAGAGAGAGGTCTGAATAATGTGTGTGTGGGCAAACTGAAGTTAATGGAGTACCTGTGTTTACACCCTGCAGACTGAGGAGAGGGGCTTATCCTGGCTTATCACAGGAAGAGGGAGCCGCTCTCCAAGGACAAGAGGGCGTTAATTATTTAACGAGGTAAGGAGGGGAGGTCATGGCACGCAGCGTGGGACACACACAGGCGTACACACACAGGCGCACACACACACACACGTGCACACACGCATACACGTGCACAAGCACATACACACACACACACAATGTGCATGACGGACACAACCAGTACCACACACATTGTGAAATAACATACATTGTGAAATAAAGGAAATAGCTTGAGGTAAGTAAATTTAACTTGAACAATAAAAAAAGAATTGTTGGAGATGTAAATGTTCTGTATTCCTGTAGGTACCTCATCTTGAGAGAACGAGAGAAAAATAAAAGAGAAAGAGAGAGAGAGAGAAACAGAGAAAGACAGAAGGAGGATGTAACACTTTACGAGAACAAGACACAAGCACCACCTACCCCCCCCCCCCCCCCCCTAGTGTCTAAACAACAACCAAACAACACACTTGTATGATCCCCCTCTTTTTTCCCTCTGCCTAATAAATGCATGAGGGTGCTGCGCTTAGCCCTGTGTGTAAAACTAGCTCTCCTGCCTGGCTCCCAGGTCACTCCAGACTCCTCAGCGCTGGAATCAGATCCTCCGGGACACATGTAAAGGGATCCGGCCCACAGTCCTGCCCTACTTTCCCCACGGAGCCTCCTGCTGCAACCCTAGCCCACACCAGAGTGGCCTGTAGTGGGTGACCGACCAACCGACCGACCGGTGGCCTGTGCTTACTGTAGCGAGATGGTCATCGAAGCCCTCTCCATGCTAGAGTGGCTCTTTGTGTGGTCTGGTGGGGGAACGTGACAGTGGGGCTGGGCTGTGCCAAGGTAAAGTGTGGGCAGGCGTGCTCAGACCAGGTAGAGCAGAGCGTACGTCATAAGTGCCTCATGTTTGATAAATGACTGCAATAACAATGACAATAGCCTTTTTCTTCTGAGCTTTTGAAATATTGTTTTTGAATATCTTTGAGTTACTTGTTGCCAGAACCTACCATCAGGGCTGAAAAATGGCAGGCAAATGTTTTTTTCTGCAAGGCAGAAGAAATGTTTTACTGTAATGACTGCTTTGTGTAAGTTCAATTGACAGACATCAATGGAGGTATCCTCCCACACAATGCAACAAAACACAGTGTTACCTATGCATAGACAAAGACACACACACACACACAAATATACATGCATGTACGCACACACATGCACTGACATTTCTTCTATTTGGACTATCAGTCTCCTGTGCAATACTTTTTATACTTATAATTAAATTGAATCTACCTGTAGTGTGATTTGGTGCTTTGGTGAAGAGACCTTAATTCTGTTCTATTTTGCTATTCTATTCTATTCTATTCTACGTTATTCTATTCTATTCTAATCTCTTTTTGTCTTCTTCTACATACAAACAAACACACACACACACACATACACATAGCTAATGTACTATTTTATTTCTGACTTTGTTGTCTGCCACCCTCCCACCAGCCAGTGTGGGGTACTCCAAACTGCGACCCAGCGTTGCACCTTGCAGACATCCTTCAAGTCGACTAAAACAAACTACCAACACTAATCTGATTACCCCAGCCCCACAGGCGCAGGAAGTCACAGTGGGAGCACAGCCATTCTTATCTGATCTCAGATCCAGAGCAGAGGCCGTGAGGCAATCTATGAGCCCAGTCAGCGAGAGGCCAAACAAGGCCATTAGAGCAGAACACACTCTATCTGACTTTAGCCATCGTTCAAACTGTGCCCAACACTGCCCTACAAAAGGCAAAAGACATTAACTCACCAGCGTTTGAAACTAAGAAAAATGACTTAAAAAATCTTCTACTTGAATATGTTTTCATTGTTTTGTCAAAGACAACATTTCTCCCAAAAAAACAACTAAACTGACTTAAGAAGTTTGACCACATGATAAAATCGATGTTTATTGTTCCAATAAATGTCAATAACTAATTTTTCGGCCCAAAAGTAAAAAAAAAAGTTCAAATCTTTTGCCTTTTGCCAGCAGAACAGGTAACTACTTACCCGCGTTGCCGTCGCCTCATGCATCATGGACCCTGCGTCTATGACAGGTAATTACAGAGCTAGCGCTTAGCATGCGTCACGTGTGGGTCTCTGGCAGTGATTCCTGGTCTGACTGAGAGTCCTCCAGCACTACAGTAAGTGCAGCATCATTAGCACCCCCCAATGTCTTATTAATAACCATCAGCCTCTCCTCGTAGCTCTAATTAAATCAAGGACATTCTCCATCATTCACTTACAGTATGCTGTGCTTTTTCAGAATCATTTGTTTTTGTTCAACAGGGTGTTTAACATTTATTTAGACTTGTAATGAATCATAATCTTACCCCCTTCCAAAACATGAAATGGCAAGCACAAAATGTCTGTCATTATACAACTGCAACTGGTCTGTTTTTTATGCAAAACAACATTTCAGCAATTCTAAGTGAACTGAACTGAGTGCAGTATGGCGTGACATGTCATTCTCATTCAAAACCCTATAAACTTTTTCGGGTCGCTCTGTTGTGTTTTTAAGCTATTACGCTAATGGTAATGCTAATCCGATGACTTTGTTGTTTGACTTGAGCCGGATAATAAGTAATGAGCTTAGATGGGGGCTCGCTAGGCTAGGTTATCTAAAGTGCCACAAAACTATCCGGTGACTTCACAGTATAATTAGTGGAGGGGCTTCTCTCTCAGCTTAACCGAAGAGCCACTTTGGCCATGAGCAAAAAGTAATCGCCCGGTGATCACCAGGTAAGTATGGGTCAGCGTGGACAAAACAATAACATTAAAAACAGCCCTTTCGCAGAAATATGTCCACACAGCTTTTTGCAGGTAATATGAATGCCAGTGACCCACTGACCCACTTCCCCCAGGGAACCCGTCGCTAATGGTCTGTAATGCTCAGTGATGGGCTCTCTGCTCGGGCAACCACACGGCCTGCTACTTAAGGCTGGGTATCGATACACATTTCCTGAGTAGATATGATTCCGATACACAAGGTCACAATACAATACCATTTTCAATCCAATACGATTCGATACAATATCGATATATTAAAAAATATGTATTAATTTTTTTTATTTTATTTCTCAGTATCAATGCCAGTGTGGCTTGTTTATGAATTGACTGAGTGGAGATAAACCCTCTGCTCACCAGTTTAGCCTCCCGCTCTGCTCATCAGCAGAAAAGAGAGAGAGAGTGTTTCTGTGTGTGACTAATGCTTTTCAAATTACCTTTGTTTGGGGGGTGGGACGTGGGAGAGCAGCAGTGCTAAAACACAGTAATGGTGCAGGATCTTTAATACCATGCTGACCGCATCCTGGAATGACCCAGGTAAGCACTTCCTCAGCCCATAAAGCACCTTTCTAGGAACCGGCCTGCCTTGCCTCATACCTTCACCGCTTCAGTGAGTGCCAGAAATGGCACTGCTCACTATGCATAGGGAATAACATCGCCCCACACATTTGTTTTATAATGCTACTCTACTCCCACAACCAATGTTGTTTTAATGTGAGCCACCTGGTAAACATTTTAGAGAGGCGTACAGGCTTAAGGCCAAAAAGAAATCTACTTGAGATCTTAACTTATCTGTTTGGACAAGATGTGGAGGTTGCTCTAGTCAGCAAAATACTGTAGGTAATGTGCCTGCATGGTAGTGCTCAGTATATAGTATACAAAACATAATACATGTAGTGTGTAACACATTGACCTTTAAGATCAACTGTTCACCTGTGATAGTATCAATATTCCATTCATTATTTTGCACCTCATACTACTTGACTGGTGAGGAGAAGGGTTTAGTCTTTACGGTGTGATGGACACACAATACAGTGGTGCTGGTGTATCTCCATTTTATACAGTCTGAGTGCACATGCTGTCTAAAGACCATGAACAAATCTGGCATGAACAACTGCAAATACCAATAATGTGGGCCTCATATCAAAACTCAGCTCAAAAGTCTGTATTTGGCAATGTGTGTGTGTGTGTCTGTGTGTGTGTGCAAGTGTTTGTGAGTAACTGCCCTGTTTGTGAGGACTTGCTTTGATGTTATGGAGCATCATTTTGTGTTGTTTGACTTGACAAAAATTCCAAGTTAGTTCCTACTTTGTCATGCCAGTTGAACACATTTGAATTTGAATTTGATAGGAAGAGAGGGACAGAAAGGGAGAGAGTCAGTGTCAGTATGTCTGAGTGTGTGTGTGTGTGTGTGTGTGTGTCTGAGAGAGAGAGAGAGAGAAAGAGACAGAGAGAGAGAGAGAGAGAGAGAGAGAGAGCATCTAGGGTTCTGTTGCCTTCTTTGGGTGGACGTTTAATGACCTCCAAAGCACTTCTGCTAAGAGCTAAGACATCTCGTCTCAGTTATCTATACGTTCACCACTACATGTTGGCAGCGGGTACGGTATGTGTTGGTGGTGTCTGAAGTGTTTGTGAATTCTTCAGCATTGGTCATGACAGTGGTATGCCAGAACGCATGGAGATGATCTGCAGCTCTCCTCTCATGCCCACACAGCTGGGTGGAGCCAGCTGTATGATTAATATAAGATGGGTGTCATATGTCAAATCTGTGTGTGTGTGTGTGTGTGTGTGTGTGTGTGTGTGTGTGTGTGTGTGTGTGTGTGTGTTTTACAGTAATGCATCACTGTGTGGGTGCATTACTGTGTGTGCGCATTACTGTGTGCGTGTGTGTGTGTGTGTGCGTGTGTGCATGTGTGTGTGTGCATGTGTGTGTGTTTGTGTGTGTGTGTGCATGTGTGTGTGCATGTGTGCGTGTGTGTGTGTGTGTGTGTGTGTGTGCTGTCTCCCTCAGTTGACCCTTCCGTTACCCCAGAGCTCTGCTGCCAAGCACTAAAATGTCTCATCGCATGCCACTGGCTTCTTCCAAAAATACCCCCACTAGGTACAGCCTGTCAGTCAATGCAGATGCAACAAGTCATTAGACACAAAACTAGAACAATGTACCACGTGCTTCAGATTCCCACTGTTTACTTTTACTCTGCTTCACCGCAAGCAAAACATCTCCCTCATCCTCACCCGTGTGGGAAATGAAAAATATTTTAGGCGACGAATCTTTGAAATAATAACGAGGGCTTGTTGAGAGGGAGAGGCAAAGGATGGAGATGGAGGGAGGTGGTGGGGTGAAGGAGAGGGGGCTATTTGAGGAGTGAATGAGTGAGCGGGCGAGTGAATAGATCACTAATGATGAGTCCCAGTCAGGCCCCTGTGGCAGTTGTGTTGTGCAGATGAGCACATGGCATCATGCTAAAAAAACACTAATTACTTTAATTGGACCTCATTTTCATTTGAATAAAAGCCCTAAGCTGTTAGGATTTCTCTCTCTCTCTCTCTCCCTTTCTCTCTCTCTTTCTGTGTGTGACAGACAGTGTATGTATATGTGTGTGTGAATGTGTCTGCATTATTTGTGTGTTTGTGAGTGTGTGTGTGTGCACGTGTGTATGTGTATTTGTGCGTGTGTTTGTGTGTGTGTGTGTGTGTGTGTGTGCGTGCTAACACATACAGTATGTGTGTGTGTATAACAGAGAGAGAGAGTGTGTGTGTGTAAGTACCCATACACTTTGCCCGCAGTGTTAAGCACCGAGGGGGAAGCCTGCAGTCCTCCTTGTTTGGGAGGGAGTAGCAGAAGCTCGCAGGAGAATGGAATTCTGGGAAAGGCGCGCACAAAAGCTCCCTCAGGACAAAACAAAACAAATAGCCTCGGCTCCTCAGACAGCATGTCTGCTCTTCGTTCGGTTTGAATTCAGGCCGCTTCAGCTTATTCGTCAGCAAAACAAGGCCGCCCAGGTGACGGCGAGCAAAATGGCAATACACGAAGGCTGGGTGCGTGTTTGCAGCTTGCCAGGACTATGGGAATATTGTGAGCCTGAATGGCTTCAGTCAGTAGAGTCACTGTTTGGTCACCAGTCACTCCTGATTTGTCTGTACCTGCATCTGTCTGCCCACGCGCCAGTCCACCTGCCTGCCCGCCTATATATGTGCCAACACGCCTTCCCCTCCCTCTATCTGTCAGTCGGTCTGAGGCTCTGGCAGCATGCCCACGTCTGTCTAAATTAAACACACACACACACATGACAAATCGAGCAGGAAATGGAGGATATAAAGGTCAGATACGCGGGAAAGATACAGTGGCTGGTGGAGAGGGAGCACAACATCACGTAGTGAGAGTGAGAGAGCGTGAGGGAGAGAGATGGAGATAGACAGAGAGGGAGAAAGAGAGGGAGTGTGAGGGGAAAAAGAGAGTGCCACAGTGGGAGAGAGAGAAGTGTGTGATTTGTGTGTATGTTTATGTGTGTATATAGAAAAAGACAAAAAAGAGATAACATGGGAGAGGCAGGACAGTGCAAAGCCCTAAAAGAGATTTTCTCTCACACTCCCTCTCTTTATCTTTCTCCCTCTCTCCCTGTATCTCTCTCTCTCCTCTATCTTTCCCTCTCTCTCTCTCTCTTCCTCTCTTTCTCCATCTCCCCCCTCGCCATGTCTGTGTGTGAGAGATTGTGTTTATCACGTGTCTCAGCTGCATAGTTCATCAGCAAAATCAGTTCTCACAGCTTGTTTGTAGAGAGCATGCCAAAGTCTAGAGACAGACAGAAAAAGAGAGGCAGAGACAGAGGGATGGAGCACTGAGAGGGGAGAGAGAGAAAGCGGTAGAGTAAGAGAGGAAGAGATGGTCTGTATATGTGTGAGAAAGAAGGGTGGATGAATGAAAGACAAAAACAGGAAAAAAGAGAGTGGGGGCTTGTATTCCCCATTTGTCTCCATGGAGACTGACCAAACTGTCTTTCTTTCCCCAAGGTCAAAGGTCGCAGGGTCACTGCCACTGCACCCCTCTCTGACGCACAGGAAATGCCGAGTCCAGGCCGATCCTTGATAATATAGGGAACGAAAGATGGGCAGAGAAAGAGAGAGAAATGTAAGGAGAAGACAGAGAGATAACGTGATGGGAGATCTCTCTGGGGGTTCCCTCTGCCCAAGCATTCCAGTGGTTGAAAAATAATCAAACCAACCACCATGTGTGATTTCACTGCTCTGCCAAGAGAGCACTTAGGCAGGTCAGCCAGTTGAATTAGCCTATTTAG
>CM050213.1:18020000-18122500 GCA_027475355.1 Coilia nasus | reverse complement strand
GCACAGTGTATCACAACAGGTAAACAATACATTTTACATTTTAAGCTCTGCATGCCGACAGCTTTGAACATTCCTGGGCTCATTCTCATTCACCAAAGAGACCCACATTTTGTGTCAGTCCAGCATCATTAAGAGGTACAGCTTTACTGTTGATGACAAATTACAATTATTACATTATACACATAAACACACCAGAAATGGAAACAGGGCAATGCAATATAAAAGGTGGGTGAATTTGACATTTAATAATATTAAGTGGAAAATTGGTCACTTTTTGAATATAATTTTTTACGTCTGGGATAGGGCAGTATGATGGGTGTGTGTGTGTTTTTGTGTGTGTGTGCAACTCTGTTTGTGTGTGTGTGTGTGTGTGTGTGTGTGTGTGTGTGTGTGTGTGTGTGTGTGTGTGTGTGTGTGTAAGTGTGTGTGTAAGTGTGTTGGTTCCTTGTGCAGTGTGGCACCAGTTTCATGTTGACATCAGTGAACACCAGCTTCTCTCTAACCTCTATCTTGATTGGTCTACTCTTTCTGTCTCTTACATAAATAGTCAAGCACACACACACACACACACACACACACACACACACACACTCACACACACACACACACACACACACACACACACACACACACACACACACACACACACACACACAAGAACACAGTGTGACAGCAGAAACATTGTCATTAGTACTGAGCAGTAGCCAGCTCCTCGTTGTAAACAAATCATTGTCCAGAGAGAAGAGAGAGACAGCACAGAGATGAAGAGGGAACATGGAGGGCAGGGAAGAGGGTGATGAGGAAGACAGAAAGAGAAACAAAGTGAGAGAATTGGTATGAAAGAGAGAAGTGACAATGGTTACAGTTGTGAAGACGGGCAGATGTGTTTTCTCAAGTACATAAATACTGCAGACCGGATTGTTCCCTTATCACACAAAATATGAATGTATTCATAATGAAGTTATCTGAGCGCTCATACTGATTTCACACAAGTCTTACTCATATCTGTCTCTCAATATATTTTGCTTACATAAAAATGTGAGAGCGGAACAGGGGAAGAGAGTAAACCACATGAAGATAAACAGAGGAGAGAAAGAGAGAGAGAGAGAGAGAGAAAGAGAGAGAGGGGAGAGGAGGTAGTTTCCTCAGCAAGATAGTGAGAGATAGAAGCATGCTGAAAAGCAGAAAATCACTGTGATGGAGAGAATAAGAGGGAGGGGAAGTACAGACGTGCTAGAGTACATGTTGTGTAGGTATGAGGTATTCCGCAGCATTATTTCATCGTTCATGACAGCGTTAATAAAGTAATTTATTGAAAGATGTCATTTGGTGTTGTAATGCATGACATTCATCTCTAGATGTATTGAACAGAAACACACTGACATTACTTAACATGATGCAAAATTGTTTGAACTGCAACAGCTTAGTCAGCTTCTTAAATCATTTCTAACTTGGGGCTATCAGTTGATTTAACAGCATGGTTGTGCACATGGTTGCACTTCTGTGAAAAGAATAAGGTTCCAACTGCTTAGACATGTGCTTCTCACATAGCCCTACTTAATTACATCTGACCCTAATCCTTTTTTAACCGATCCAACCTGGTGGCAATTTCTATCAGTGCTGCCTCTGGGCTAAATGAAAGAGTGTAGAACTCAGAGAGAGAGAGAGAGAGAGAGAGAGAGAGAGTGAGTGAGAGAATGAGTGAGTCAGAGAGAGAGAGAGAGAGAGAGAGAGAGAGAGAAAGACAGACAGACAGAGAGAAAGACAGACAGACAGAGAGAAAGAGAGAGAGAGACAGACAGACAGACAGACAGACAAATGGAGAGAAAGAGAGAGAGAGAGAGAGGGGGAGAGAGAGAGAGAGAGAAGAAGCATTATTGCATTATTGTAATCCTAATCACCCAAACCCACCACATAGTAAAAACGAGTAAATATATTCCTAATCAATCAACTTTCATCCTGTCTTTGCTCACAAGGGGGCAAAATACTAATTACATCATGGTGATTGGCTCATCCATGGCTGGTCACTTGCTTAAGGTTCATAGGGTCTCTCTCTTACACAAAAGAGAAGTACATTGACATGAGGCTTGAGTACTGCATCAAGCAAACTGTTCTCTGGGTGTTTGTGTGCTCTGTCTGCCCAGTTACTCCAGGTTTACCATGAGTGATGTGGTGGCACCTCTCTACTTAAGAGAACTAATTCTCAGACAGCCTCTCCCAACACAGTTCTGCCTTTTGTTCAAGTCATAAAGTTTTCAGTCCAAGACCGCTCCCTTTCAAAGCTTTACAAGGAAAGAGCCTGGATGAATTTCAAATTTCCAGAGAGAACGGGTGAGTCAAAACGATAAAGCCAATCAACCGTTCCCATTATATTCCTGCGGCACCATCGTTTAGAAACCCTCCCCTCCCCTCCCCTCCCTCTCTTGTGCTGTGGATCCTGCAGATAACAAGGGATCTGTGAGGGGCCGATGAGGCAAAGGCATTGTTTCCCTCCAGCATCCCTGCATGGGCCACCAAGACCAACAGCTTAGACACGGCACGTGACCACCCCTGCCCCCCCGACCCCCCGACCTCACCCCTGCTGCCCAAGAGCCCCTCCTTCCTCCCTCCACTCCGCTCCGCTCCGCTCCGCTCCTCCCTCCACTCCGCTCCGGCCTGTGCCTGCCACTGACATCATCATCCTCCCGGCCATCTGCTGGTCACCTCGTACCGCTTCCCAGCAACCTCAAGAGGAACTTTGTTGCCCTCGGCCCTGCTGGGGCCTGAACCCAGAGCAGTTGTGGGAAAACAAAGGCTGCCCTTGATATGGACACAAGATTACTACACTTCTTGTCCACTTCTGAGTTCACCAGTACAAAGCAGCAGATTTTGAGATCCCTCAGAGCTCAGTTCGACTTACTTACAGTAACTACAACAGCCACAAGAACAGCCTTTTTTCAAAAGCCCCACACACTGATGGAATTGTCGCTGCCAGTGTTGGAACGGTCTTGAGTGGCACTGCCACAACAACACTTGTCACCTCGTCCACGCCTTAGTCCATTTGAGTCCTCGACTGTGGGACATTTGAGAGAGCCAGATGAAACACAACCCCATGTTCCAAGTAGGTTTAGGGTAACTTTTAACTACATGTATCAGCCTCGACTGCTTGAAGTTGAGCGGTACAGCCTTTCAGGAAGCTCCCGACAGGTCAGATCTGCTTTCCTTTCGACAGGGTCAGTGGGGCCACTGACACTGCAAATGTACTTATTTTAATGAACTATTGTTTAACTGTCCCCAAACAGGATGGGCTGCAAACACCAAGCGAGCCTCTTGACCCCATCATTGTCGTCGTCTTACCTGAAAGGTGACCACTGGTCAGTTCGCAGTATGTTGATGTCATCAGGTTAGGTCTCACCACCACCCACCATGTACACACTGGGTGCACATCTGACATCTGACCTGAAATGCTGACGTTCATAAGGAAATCAAATCTGTTCCTATTTCTTACAGCGGAGTAAACGAATGTCTTAGCCGGGTATAGCCTGACTGATATCTAGAATGACAGATGGTGTTAGGATACAATCCTCACACTTGAAATGAGATGCTGGATGACACTAATTCAGAATGTGAGGTGATCTGTGTGCAGGGCACAGAGCTGTACTGTTTAACTCGGAATGCACTGAATATGCTCTCAGAGTG
The DNA here is from genome assembly GCA_027475355.1 of Coilia nasus. NCBI lineage: Eukaryota > Metazoa > Chordata > Actinopteri > Clupeiformes > Engraulidae > Coilia > Coilia nasus. The sequence continues at coordinate 18,118,822 of CM050213.1, read as the reverse complement.
GACTGTACATACTCTTAAAACGTAACACAGCTGTGACCTTGTTGACAGAGAGGGCGAATGCTCTTGACTATAAGAACTGCCATTGCGAAGGTCTTGTTGGTAGCAACCTGTAGATTACTTGGTGCAAAATAAATTCTGGTTTATATTCAGTAAAGTATACTCAGAAAATTATTTGTGTGCAGGCATGTAACTTTACACTATGTTATTATACTGTAACTATAACATTTGAACATTTTAAAAATACATGTTTGTAGGGATTTCAGCACTGGTTGTAAATTGACTTCAACAACATTAATTCAATCTGAGTCAAACATCGAGCATCTCAGTGTAATTACTTTCGAACAAGAGACCAGTAAGTCTGCTTGAGACCTGGATCATCATCCAGTGCTGCACAATCCTCCCAGCCATGTTTCCCAGATTACAGAGACCAGCCTCTAGACAGTGAGAATAGGCGAGTTGGACGGAATCCACTGTTGGAACTCCTTGACAACAAAAATGTCGCAGAAGTCCATTTACTGGGCTGTCTGAAATTGACCAGGCACACACCTGTGGCTTGTCGGCTAGTCATGACAATCTGAGTCCACTTCTCCACTTCTATGCCTTAATAATTTACTGTCATTTCCGGACCACTTATTTTTACGGGTTGCCTGTTGCATTTATGCAAAGGTGTTGGGGCTACGACCTGCGCTTGGTATGATAGTGGGTGATTTGGGAGATCAATGTCAGCTTATTCAAACAAAGCTGCGTGAACCGTCTGGTTGTTTTGTGCAAGCTTGTCAATTGTGTTGCTTTCTCTCCAAGCCTAAGTTTAGTCTAGACTCCTGGAGGTGTACACGGACGGTTAAGTAATGTGCATACCTTGATGATGCTGCTTCTCCGTGGAGCTGCCTTGACTGCCTCCAGGAGCACGCTTTCAGTGTCTGGGCTCGCTCGCTCGGTGGTCGGCAGGATGACGCCGCTTCGTCTTCCTGCACGGGATGCCCTGGCGGGTAGGAGCTCAGGGGCTCCGTCTTCGCACATGCCGTCTCCATAACAGTCCCGCTCCGACATGGTAGATGTGGGGCAAATTCACAGGAAAATAAAAAAGTCTTGTATTTTACTAAATGAAAAAAGCCTCAAAGTGAGTTTCCAATTTGTGCCAGTCTATCCGAGCCATTTATCAGAGACGCAAACGCGAAGAGACTTGCCAGCAGCAGACACAGAATTGCACATCTGTATTGGGGTGGGTCACTTCTAACGGCTGGTAGTGATTACTGTTTTGTTAACTATATGTCCTATATAGCCTAAAATGTGTCGGAGTCTGTTTCCTTCACCAAAAGGTCTTTACGCGCAATGGTACGCATTCAGTCTGCTTAGGAAACGCACTTTGTGTTGGCTAATCAAAACAAAAGTAACACGCGCTGACATGCAGCCAGTTCGAAATCATAGTGATTCATTTTTACCCAGATGCATTCTTCTATCCACGAGATCTCTCCATGCAACAAGTAGAATATTTCCAGTAGCGCGCCACAAAACCGGTATCTTTGAAATATTCAAATGTCCAAAAATGCTCGCATATTACCATAAGAAAAGTTGGCGCCTGCATAAATCGCCTTAACTTTGCAAACTAAGCTCAAATTATTGTTTGAGCAGCCCGCGGAGTCTAGACAACGGCAAATCGGGTATCTTCTCAGTAAAGTGGCATCTTAGTGCATTGCCATTTAAAATATCCTCATCCTTCATAACTTCCTAGTTTCGAGCTGGTGAACTTGAGCCCAGGACTGGGCTTCACTATAGAGCGGCATTTGACAAGAATGAGGAACACAAGTGTCACTATCGCCGCCTTGCAACCATCTAGTATAACTCCTCCCACTAGTCTATAATCGTGACAGACACTTCTTGGAACCAATCGGATTAAAATACACACCGCTCCGTATCACCACCACACAGTCTGTTTCTGAAAGGCTGACTTTGAAAGGGAGGAGTTCTGGGTCGAAATGTGGAATGTTTCAGTTTTTTTGGAAGGTTTCCAGATGTTCAAACGGAGATGATCTTCTCGCATGAAGTCTTGCACTTTGTCGCCCTTGGAGCGACACCTGTTGCCATTAAGTGTAAATTCTGGCTCACTCTCTGATTATGTTTTAAAAGATTTATGCTCAGTGATTATGTTTTAAAATAATTACATGATTGATTTATTGTTAGTTTAGAGCTTATTTTGTGAGCTCAAGCAAACCACGGGGCCAACATGGGCTACTTGCTTATCGAGCGCCCTGATTTGACCCACACCTAGAGGTAGTAGGAGGAAAGACAGTTTTACAATCCACACTTTCATGCATACAATATGTGATTCCTGATTTGCAAGTGGATGTGAATGGGCTCAAGTACGACGTGGGCCTACCATCAAATGTCAGTTGAGAATGCTTCGCAGGTTCGCAGATCAGTGAGCTGTGAGATGCGAGCGAGCAGCGGCTGTCATTAGCATGACCAGAAGACCTCTCACACCCTCGCGCGAATATGCAGCGGCGGCCCAAACGTCTGCTTGTAAAAGCAATTTTCCTGAGAAATCTCAAATATGTTCAGGCTACCAAGAAAAGACAAGTAGGATAAAGTTGACACTGAGTTAACATGTAAACCCGAGTCAGCTCAAGAGACTGGGATAGAAACAAATTTTATGTGGTCTGAGGAGTTATGAGTCATGTTTACATGGTCATCTGAGAGAAAATTCTGCATTGGCACTGGCACCGGTTTACTTTACTTTATGTCAACTTTTCTTAGGCGTCTGGTAAAAGTGAAGGGCTCGTGTAAAATAGCATAGAGATGTGAAGAAAAATGACCTGAACAATGTGTTCAGGTGCATCTCTCTCTCTCTCTCTCTCTCTCTCTCTCTCTCTCTCTCTCTCTCTCTCACTCACTCACTCACTCACTCACTTTGTGTGTCTGTGTTTATGTGTGTGCATGTGAGTGTGTGTGTTGCAATCCTACCATCAAACAGCCTTGATCATGTTTTGTAGATGTGAGTAGGTATGCCAGGTTTCCCCAGCCAAGATGAAGCTGGCCTTGACTGTGCAGCATTCCCACGCAACAGTTTTGGGTCAAGTCTATCCCTGTGCACAAATGGAAAACATCATCAGTCAGCAGCAGCATAACCACATAGTCTGCTTTCCTTCTCAAACACTCTCTGTTTTTCAACATTTACATCTACTGTGCATAACAAAGTATTAGTGTAGGAAAGGTTACAAACAACTTCCTGCATTCTATGAATTTAATGCTTTATGTCAGATGTTTTGAATGTACTTCTTTAAATGTGTTGGTGCCAAAAATGACAAGACTTGGCGAGATTAATTCAAATGTGTATAGCTGTTGCATGTACAGTATGTTGGGAAACACCTTCTTGCAGCATTCCTGCAATCATAGTTTGGAGACTAAAATATCCTCCCACTAGTGGAAGTCTAGTTGCCAGTAGCTCCTTTGACCACCATGACCTGGATGAATCTTCACAGACATTGCGTGTTACACATATTTCTTATGATTATAAATCATAATTTTACCAACACAAAAAAACCAAAAGATATGCATCATTTTCCAATGATCAGCGTGACAGTTTCACTCTACTAATGAAATCAAATTATGACGTGCAGTTCAATTACAGCTAAAACGAATGAGAAAAGTTAAGAACTGGTGCAGTTAAAAAAAAAAACACACAGGCGATGCTCTAGTCTAATCGTTTCTTTCTGCAGTTTCTTGAGGACGGTTTCTGTTCCACACCATTCATCCCAAACCTGACACCGTTTTGTCACACTGGGTAACTGGAGGAGGTATTGGCTCTCTTGTTTATTGTGAACAGTGACCTCTTGTGGCCTGTATGATAAGTGATAATTAGCGAAAAAAATGCTGTGTCGATATTAACACGGAGAAAGTGGTAACTTTTATCCATTGCCTGGTTATTCCAGAGCTTTTGTATGTTAACATTTCAGTGCATTGCAGAGTATGCACATGGACTGCTCTCACGGTTGCAATTGTCATTGTCCTGTTATTCTCTGCATGCAGCAAGGCCTTGCTCTCTTATTTTGCATTACCTTGAACTTGGAAGTCTATCACTTCTCTTTTAGCTTACATCAACGTTTTTTATCCTGCTTGCTGGTGTTTTGGAACATCATCAAACATAGCATTCTATGCCTTAGTCTTCACACAGCAACATCACTGGGGTGTGGGCAGATATGGTTTTCCTTAGAAGATACAGAATGTGTGTGTGTGTGTGTGTGCGCGCGTGCGTGCGTGTGTGTCTGTGTGTGTGTGTGTGTGCGTGCGTGCGTGTGTATGTGAGTGCATGTGTGGCTGTGTGTGTGCGCTTGTGTGTGTTTATCAGGGCTGCATTGATGTCCTTGTCAACCCTCCCCTCTGTCTCCCGGTGTCCTTCCTCCCGTGTGAGGAGCCGGGGGGGGGGGGGGGGGGGGGGTCAAGGAGCAGCAGGTGTGGGCCCGACTGTGATATGGACAAGGTCAAAAGAGCTAACTTGTAAGCAACTGGACTTCTCCTTCGAGCTTGAAGATATTTCACCTTGCATCCAAAAGGCTTCTTCAGTTCTTGCCTGATGTTGGGAAACCAGGAGCTATATCTCTGTATCACTGGAGGTGGAGCTGTAGACCACACCCCTCATTCCATAACAACGGGTCACATGAGTCACCTGTCAAAATGAATGAGAATCTACATAGACATCTGGTGGAGAAGGGTTTCTCTCTCTTTATGTCAACTTTTCTTAGCCGTCTGGTAAAAGTGAAGGGCTTGTGTAAAATAACATAGAGAACAATGTGTTCAGGTGCATCTCTCTCTCTCTCTTTCTCTACTAAATTACATTACATTACACTTAGCTGACTCTCTTATCCAGAGCGACTTACAGATATTTACAGGGTTTCGGTAACAGTCCCTGGAGCAGTGTGGTGTTAGATGCCTTGCTCAAGGGCATCTCAACCATGGGTAGGGCGGGATTCGAACCGGCAACCTTCCGATTGCAAGACCAACTCCCTAACCACTGTGCACTGTTGTTTTTCCTGTTTTTCCTGTGTTTTACTCGTGATTGCTTTCTTTTTGTGTTGTTTTCTTTTGTTGTATTTTCTCGTCATTATGTTGCCATTCTTCATTTCTGTCTGTAATTCTCTGTTTTATTGCTGTTTCTGTGTCTGTATAGGGTTAGGATGACCCTACTGGCATCCACACCTGCTCTAGCAGTCAACACGGCACACATAATTGCCATTCAGGGTCCTCCTGTGGCTTTCCGACAGTCTGGCGAGTTAGGAAATGCCCAGATGGTATTACTAATAATATGCTTTGGTCTGCCATGCAGCATTTATCATCAGTGGTAACACTGGATTTAACTTGCCCAAGCTTAAGAGCATTACTACAATAGAAAGCAAATTAAATAAGGTCCCAGATTTGTGTGGTTCATGTGATTATAGTGTTGTTAGGATTTTTATATTACAATGTTTTTTTATTTATTTTTTTTCATGTTAATGGTTGTATTTTAAGACTGTAGTTAGAGGGCTTGAACTTTGTTTTTTTGGTTGCTAATAAACAGAATTCTTTATTTTTACTGGGGATGGAAAATCCATTAACCAAAGGATAGTGGAACTGTTTTTTACTGACACTAGAGGGTGCCATTATTCTGGAAATTATTATTCAATGCAGGTTAAAGAGATACTATGCATTAATGAGATACTACGCAACTTTTGAGTGCTTTTTCTGAAGGGAGCTCCCCCTAGTGTCTGCAAGTAAATGGACACTCTCGTAGAAATGGACAGTTGTCCCTTCCCCTTACACTGTGCATGTGTTTTTAACTCAACTGATCAGAGTAACTGGCAAATACAAACGTAGTCATGTCCACCGAGGTAAGTAAAGTCAGAATGTCAGAAACACGAAGCAGTCATAGGAACAGTCTGTTGTGACGTAATGAGGCAGTGCTGCGGTCCGTGTAGCAAATCATTTACTAAAACAGACCTCCCAATACCACAGCACCCAGTACCAATCCCATACTACTCATTTTGCCTTGTGACCCTGGACATTACATATAAGGACTATGGAGATTTTTCCAGTATGTGTGTGTGTCTGTGTATTTGCATGTGTATGTGTGTGTGTATTTGTGTGTGTGTGTGTGTGTGTGCTTGTGTATACAGTGTGTGTGTGTGTGTGTGTGTGTGTGTGTGTCAGTCTGTGTGTGTGTGTGTGTCTGTGTGTGTGTGACTGTCTGTGCATGTATATGTGTGTGTGTGTGTGTGTATTTGTGTGTGTGTGTGTGTTTGTGTATACAGTGTGTGTGTGTGTGTGTGTATCTGTCTGTCTGTGAGAGTGTGTGTGTGTGTGTGTGCCCATAGTTACATCCTTGGGTTTCCTCTTCAGAGTGCCTCTTTAAAGAGGGTGTTGAGTTCTTTCCCAGTGTCTGTGGGTGGGGCGTTGAGTTCCTCCCCATTGTCTGTGGGTTGGGTGTGTCCAGTGTCTGTGGGTGGGGCCTTGAGTTCCTTCTCAGTGTATGTGGGTGGGGCATTGAGGTTCATTCCCAGTGTCTGTGGGTGGGGCATTGAGGTTCCTTCCCAGTGTCTGTGGGTGGGGCGTGCCTCTTTAAAGAGGGCCTTGAGTTCCTCCCCAGTGTCTGTGGGTGGGGCATTGAGGTTCCTTTCCAGTGTCCATGGGTGGGGCGCTGAGGGGACCGAGCTTTCCTGTCACTGACCCAGTCTCTGCCTGTTATTGTGGCCCAGAGGTCAATGACACTGCTGGCCAATCAGAGGACACAGAGGACAATGACAGAGGAGAGGACATGGTGACAGACAGACAGACATACTGGTTACAAAATGCAGTGAGATTGACTACATGGTGGAAGTCTTCATGCCAAGAAGGGTAACTTTATGTTTACACTCTGAGTGATTAGAGGTACCACAGGGGCAGAAGTCATTCTTTGTCTTTGCCGCATCTTTCGTAGCAGGAGTAACAAGGCCGTCAGCAAAGCATCTTAGGCAACCAGAGTGAAAGGGAGAAGTTCGAACCTAGCCTGGATGTCACACCAAGCTCGTAGATGAAGTTTGGTCTAGCAAAGATCCCATAGACAGGAAGTTCTCAGAGGCGGGATCAACAAGCATCTATCAAATGCCACTATATACTACCTGACAGAGCTAAAGACAGTCAAATGACTGATTCCAATGACGTATGCGTAGCCTTCGTGTTTCATTGGTGCCAGATTTCTTGGGCAAAGGAAACGCCCACAATAGGCCGGTTGGCCAGATGGACTTGAATATGAAATTCTACAGGCAGTATGGGCAGACCCAGGGTAGTTCAAACCTAGTTAATTTTATGGTAATGAGCTATGACATGGTTTGGCAGTCACCAATCAAAATGTGTAGATCAGACATCCAAAAAATATATATTTTAATTGATTCTGATGTTTCACGCCATTAACAACATGAGAAATAAAAGCTACCTTGCTGTTTGGCCGTCATCAGCTGCATTGTCACTTTAGTAGCATCTGCTGTGAAGATACAGTAATACTGTTTTGGACTTCCAGATCTACCACAGACCTCATGATTGTAAAACACATTTCACTGGTAATCATCCAAAATTACTTCAGAATTTCAGAATTGTGATCACCATATAAAATAAGTCTTATAAATAAATCTTAGATTTCATAAATTTTAAACAATTCGAATACAAAGTGACCATACAACCCTGTAGTACCTCACTTGACCGTCAAATCCATATCCTGAGTTTTCACGATGTTCTCCTCTACAGTCTTATAAATATCCCTTTTAAGTGTCCTTTTAAGATTTTTTTCTGGTGGTGAGGGGGTTGAATGTCACACAGTCAGGTAGAATAAAACTGTGAGTGCAGGAAATGCATGCGGGCCAGCACGCATAGCAGCCTTGAATAACAGGCCTGCGATGGAAATGATTTGAAGGGCAGCAGTCTTTAATCCCTCTGGACACCGGCCAAGTCTTTCTCCTGCTGGAAATCCACCCTGTGACCTTCCAGTCCAAGTCCACCACCCTGAGCACTGTATGCTCCACTCCCTGGCAGTGCAAAAGGTGTTAGAACAAATACACAAAGAGCACAGGGAAACAATGCCCTCTCTCTCCCTCTTTCTCTCTCTCTCACTCACACACACAAACAAACCCACGTAGGCACACACGCAAACACACACACACACACGCACAAACACATGTGCGCACACACACACACACACACATGCATGAGTCAGGGTCTCAGTTGGTATTGACAAAAGCCAGCTGTTATCGCCGTTTCATCAGCGGTGTATCCGGTAGGGCTCAGGATCACAAGTGACATTTTCACAATGTTTCTTCAAACAAAAAAAAATCAACAACAACATTGTTTTGAACACCCAAGACCAGTATAATGTTTTTAAGGCTGCACTTGGGGCTGGTTCCTGTTGCGTGTTTCCAAGCGCACGGCAGGTGGCTATTGTTTTGTTTCTGTGCAGTTGACAGGTGGTACAGTCTGAGCCGTCTCCTCAGTCGTGCAGTCGTGACGAGTTCTTTGGCCCGTTACCATCCTGCTCCTTTGCTGTTGCAAACTATAGGTTATAAATAAATACACACACACACACACACACACACACACACACACACACACAAACACACACACATACACATGCTGATGGATTTTTGGGGCAGGAAATAGTTTTTTGGCTTACCTCCCAGTACCTCCATTATACAGGTCCTCTTTCTCTTCAGTTTTCTCTTTTTTTGTGTTACTAAAATTGTGCAAAAATATCTACTTTGCTAAAAATGTCGCACCTGCGCTATGTGCCTCAGACCATTTTTCGTTGACATCTGCAGTGCACATTTACCCTGTGACCACCACCAGCGTGCATACTGTACCAGACACTGAAAAGCAAACCCTAACACACAGCCCATCTTCTTCATTGCCCCAGTGCAACATCTGTCTATGGGAGCCTTATTGCAGGCTATACGACAACCACATACAGTGTAGCCAAAAATTATTTGTACACTCTGACAATTTGTCTTCTTGATGAGGAAAGCTTTTACAATGTGTGCTTGGGGTTGTTACTTTGCTGGAAAATGTAGTGATGCCAAAACACATATCTGTTTTTTACATTTTCTCACTATTTCATTTCCACTTTAGGCAATTTGTCAGAGTCAAATGAGGGGGTCTCTGCACCCCATCCTCTGCATCTCCACTCAACCCCCTACACATCTAGCCCTCATTTCACCAGCAGACCCCTCTGCATTCTCTCTTTTACCAGCTGTACAGGCCAGTGCATAGCCATTAACATTTGCAAAACAACACCAAACAGCCAGCTGCCTCTTTTTACATTTTAAATGTTCCACCAACACCATTTCTTCATCCAAGTGCCTGAAAAGCACTTAGTTTAACACATTTTTACACAAAACACCCAACCCTCTGATCAATAAAGTGTCCCCGGGGAGCCACTGACGTGACAAAAATGAAACTGAAGCTTTCTGTGGTGGCCCAACAGATGTTGTAGTTTTCCCTTTGCTCTAATGATCTGTCTGAGGTGGCTAAAACAACATGCTTATTTCCAGTCTGCTACCAGTTAGGGGGAAATAAAAAACATGGTGACTCAAGTAGCTATTTTTGCCTGACTGCCCGCATTTGGAAACCCATTTTTTTACAAGGGATTGTTTTTTGTGTGTTTACACAGAGTCTTAATAAGGGGCCAGTCTCAGGCGCACATAGCAGAAAAGTGAATGGCTTTACACCTGGCATGGCACCCTTCTCCCAGCTTAGCAGCTGTCCCGAAAAATACACTTCAGCTGCCTCTCTGGGTCGACATTCATCATTCCTCAATCAACACGTGCATCTGCCTGTGTGTGTGTGTGTGTGTGTGTGTGTGTGTGTGTGTGTGTGTGTGTGTGTGTGTGTGTGTGTGTGTGTGTGTGTGTGTGTGTGTGTGTGTGTGAGTGCGTGTGTGTGTGTGTGTGAGTTTCTGTCTGTGTGCCTGTATGTGCATGTCTGTCTGTCTGTCTGGCTGGCTGCGTGGCTGTCTCTCTCTCCCGTGTGTGAGTGTGTTTGTGTTTGTGTTTGTGTTTGTGTTTGTGTGTGTGTGTGTGTGTGTGTGTGTGTGTGTGTGTGTGTGTGCGTGTGTCTGTCTGTCTGCCTGCCTGTCTGTCTGTCTGTGTGCCTTTGAAGAGGTGTGTACATGTTTGTGCCAACAAACGTACTGAGCTCATTCAGCTATTTACGTGCTTGATGTAGGAAAAACACACTGGTCACAAACAGACTGACAAGTTGTGGAGACACCAAGAATTGTTTTTTAGAAGAATGTGGATCCTGTGCTAGGGCCGCCCGTCAGTAACACGCCGGATGGAAAATGTCTTAAAATCTTAAAATGAACTCACAGCCATGGCGCAATGCAAAAAGTGCACTGACAGGGGCCCATATACAACAGCACCAAGATCAGTGCTACTGTTACTGAGAGTCGCCCCAATATCACATTTTTTTTCAAAGGGCCTAGTTTTTTCTAGCCTGATGCATCAATCGATTTCACATAATTTCAGTTCTTGAGTGGAAGCATTAGGCGGCACTAGCCTGGTAAACCAGCCCCTCGTACTTCATTTCATTTTGTACAGAGGGTCTGGCAGAGCCACTTGTTTTAAGCTTCAGCAGTCCACATCTCCAGGAAGAAATCGTTTCTCAATGCAGCAAGGCCAGACCCTCTGTACAAAATGAAATGAAGTATGAGGGGCTGGTTTACCAGGCTAAGGTGGCACTAGCCTGGCTAAGGTTTTTCATCAGTGCTGCTGGACTTTCTAATGGCCTGGTGATGAAACACCCAGATGACTATGGTTTGACAACCCTGTGATCTGCATGCTTGCAAGTTTTTTTTAAATGACATTTCATAATTCATATCACATATCATTTCATAATTCATATCACATTTCATAATTGCCATCGACTTTGATCTACTGCTAAGACCTTCACCTAATTACCTGAAATGTAATGGCTTTATTGTAGCTGGCTACAGCAATAACAGTCAAAGGATAATATGGTGTAGTCATTTGATGTATTCAAACTCACACATCCTGACAAATGGTTATAAATCACAACCATTTTAGCAGCACTGTAGTCGCCACAGCCTTATTCAGATTTGACCAAAAAAGTTCCATACCATTTTTTAGGACAATGCTGGACTTGAGGAATACCTGGAATCAGTTGACTACTCCTTTACTGTATTCTGCTGAGCATGGTCCAGGCAGAATTGCATATGTCTTCACTTAAAAGTAAAGATGCCTAATCCCACAATTTCACAGTTGTGTCACAGTGCATTTAAGGAACAAGCACATTGACTAACCTTTGATCTGGCATAGAGTGGAAAATGCAGGAATTATCTTTTAAAGCACTTTGAACCTCAGGCTGTAATTGCTACAGTCTTACAGCTTCACTGTAACTGCTGGTACTTCACAGCTAGCAATGACATAGCATTAAAACACGAAAATGGCACTGAGAGGACTATTTGTAATACACCAATGAATGAATTAATACATTACCTAATACATAACAAAGCGATGCATTATTATTATTGTTGTTGTTGTTATTATTATTATTACTATTGTTGTTGTTGTTATTAATATTGTTGTTGTTGTTGTTATTTTATTATTATTATTATTATTATTATTAGTAGTAGTAGTAGTAGTACACGCAATACCAAAATTCCTAGAAAATCTATACTGGAGGTCTATAGCCACTGGAAAGCAGCATTTCAAAGACACACTAGGCGAGATGGGCACTAATGTTTTTCTGCCCAAATTGCCCTCCCACGTCCCTCCCATTTCACTCCCACTGTGAGCGCCACGCTTTCTCCTCCTAGACAGCAGTCCTAAATTCTGCTTCTTTTTCACTCGGATCTTCGGCGGGCGCCTTCAGTTAGGACTGGATTGTTATTCATTTTTACCCATTAAAGACTACTCACAACTTCAGAGGTTTGTAGTCCTCCTTATAGTGTATATAAAAATCAATTAAGTTTAAAAGTAACTTTTTTAGGTTTTAAAACCACACATCCTCTGTGTTGCCCGGGTCTTTTTTTACCCGCTCGGAAACTGGCGTTCTTTTTTTCGTAGTCTGTTTGACGTTTGTAAGTAGGAGCCACAATCTCAGTCAAAGTTGTGGCAGCTGTCTGGTGTCGTGCAGCTACCCCCACGGATTAAGTTGCTTCAGCCAGGGATGGAGAAACTATACTATCGTTAGTCTCAAACAAGAGAGAAGCGTGCGTGTGTATGTGTGGCGGAGCGGGTCTCCCCCGTGCTCGGCCTTCTGAGAGCTGGATCCACCGCCACAATGGGATGCGGCTTACGGAAACTGGAGGATCCGGAGGACAGCAGCCCAGGGAAAATTTACTCCACTTTAAAACGACCGCAAGTGGAGACTAAAACCGACACGGTTTACGAATATGTTTTGCTGGACTTCAGTTTAGAAGGTATGTCTATCCTACGACCGCATGGTAAACTCACGCTCACAAGTTATACTGCCACCATCCTTGCACAGTAGGCAATCATTATTTAATCAGGGCGCCTACTCTTAACACTCAAGAAAACATTTCCATTCACAACTCAGTGAATCGGAACCGTATTTCAGGGTGTCAGTCTTTCCTAACCTCTGCAGACCAAAAATGGGTCAGGAAGGTTTTCCCTCGCCTCTTTGCTTTCTGCGAGTGTTCACACAGTAAAGAGAGTCAGACTTGAGGACGCCTTGGCGCGAGGCTTCTACGCGAGATGTCTTTTCTGCCTCATCAACCCCAGACTCACTTAACTGTTCGATTTATTTAGTCTTTTCTCTAACAACAGACCAGTGTGCTTTCCCAGTAGACCATGCTCTCAGTGGTCTGTAATCCCTGCACACGGGGCTGACCTATTTTGGAAATGCAATTATTTTTTGTATGATGAAATTAAGAAGCTCATTGGGTCAGCTCACTGTGAGCAGCTGTCATTGGTAGAATCCAAATCTACTACTTTCTCTCAGTATGTTTTTGCATGTGCAGACAAAGTCGTTTTGACTTTCTCTGAGTTTTCCTGTACGTGTAGTTGTATGTTGACATGAGATTTGATAATGCCTTCTAATTAGCCTATTTTACCACACAGTAGCTCTTATGAGCATAAGTGAAGTGAACCCCATGACGTTGATTTGTTTTGCTGAGGTGGTGTTGGAGGATACAGATCTCCTTTTCCAGTGACACAGAAATCTAATTTTCTTCCATGCTGCTTGTGATGTAGGGGTATGCAGCTGAGTGTGGTTTTGCCTTTGCACTGCCCTCACTCCCTGCTGTCTTGGTCATTGGAATGTGCTTAATATAATATATTGCTATTGGTTTGGTTGATCTTGTCTGATATTAGACTGGATGTGTGTAATAACATGGTGGCCATATTGATCCTCAGAGGTGACTGATGTTCACAATAGTTTGTAGTTTTTTTTAGATTTCTTCTTTTGAATCACTTTCTTTTACAGACATAAGCAGCTTTGGTCTTCAACATAAGGCACTGGGTAATGTCAAAATGTAGTCTTTAAACACATGCTTGACATTCTACATTATTTCTGCAGGAGGTGTTTTTTTCTTCACACAGATCAGACTTTATTTGAGACTAAAGTGAATTCTGCAAAAGGTTAAATAACTTATGATTGTATAATTCATAAGTTTGTATAATTGTATGACCTATCCCATCATACAATTTTATAGTGATAGATGAGAGGTAAACACACAAGCCCACTGCCTAGAGACAGACACACAGACAGAGATTCCATGACAGATGTTTCTCAGAGGGCATGAATCAACAGCCTGGCCAGTACAGTATAGTCTATTCCCCATTCCTTAGGAGCACCTGGGCTGCACATGCCTGATCAACAAGCATGCTTCTGCCTAGGGGGAGTCTGCAATACACTTGGGTCTCTCACAGGCAGTCTCAGAGTAAGTGCAGAATGTAATGCTGTCAGTAAAAGTGTTATGCCTAATAGGATGTGATTTGAATAAATGCACAACTTGCACATGAGGTTGCACAACAGAGTGGATGGATGGACAAACAAATGGACTGTGAGATGACTGAGCACTGAAAAGCAAACACTGTCAGGCAGTTAGTAGTACAGTACATGATGCACACAGCTAGATATTTAATGCCTTTGTGTCTTTAACTCCCAGTTCTCCACTCCTCCACCTTGCCATTATTTCCTGGTTTGCCTGGTCATCTCGTTGGCCGTTATCCCTTACATACTTACTAGCCAATATGACGTGCAGATTGGCCTTGACCATCCAGTTTGCATGAGTCTCTCTGCGTTCCCATCTTGTCCAAAATAGCTGGGTCCCAGCTGCAGATCCTGACTGCTTGACACTGGGATCAGCAGCAGCATAGTTAGTTTTGCCAGCGTTGGCATTTCTTTTGTTTTTGTTTTGCTAATATGCTTAAGTTATATTTTGTATATTTAAGAAAAAACATTATTTTCACAGAATGTGATGTGCTCATTGTCATCTGTACGACGCTTTGGAAAAAAGTGGCTGTTACAAGCTATAAATATCATAGCCCATATTAGCCTCAACTCCATGTTGAAGTGAGTCAGATAGCTCATTTGGGCACAGGCAGGCCCCCTCAGCAAGGCTGGTTCCTGTGCCTCACTCCAGCAGGAGCAATGGAGGCCAGTGGGAAGTAGAGGCCAGAGGCAGCAGATCAAAGCAGCTAATGGCTAATGCTTCCCACAATCAATTAGCTGGGCCCCCAGAACTCCACTGCCAAGGACAAACCAGGCCTTGGGCTTCTCTTTTGAAACACGGAAGGTGGAGAGGCAGGGAGGGAGGGAGTGAGAGAGAGGGAGGGAGGAGAGGAGGAGGAGGAAGAAGGGGAATGAGGGTGCTTTGTTCATGTAGCCCACCAATCTTCACAGAGATTACCAGACAGCTTAAAGGTAGTTAATTGCCAATGAAACAGCAAAGAGATTAATTTGAGATATTCTTTCAAATCCAACAACAAATGAGTTGGAAGTACTGTCAGTACTCACTCATTCTTTTTTTCCTTTTGCTTTATGTGGTATGGCATGGGGTCATGGATGTGGCTACCTCAAAGTGGGTCAACAGTTGTGATTGTGGCCCACCTATCTGCTGCTGGAGGAACACGGGACGATTCCAGTTCACTGTCACAATCTAGCATAATCTCCCTCCCTGATAATCTAGGACCACTGGAAATGGTGGATTAACTCAGATTATCGACATGGGTTTTTATATTAAATTTGGAGGAGAATAGAAGGTCACCACAGCTAAGGCCCAGTGATTTGGTCTGTGTATCGTCAGTTAATCACTTAATTTAGAGGCATTTAAAGGAAGTTCGGATGGGATCAAAAGACAGAAATTAGACACAGACAAAGATGCAGCTCTGTGTGACTGATGTGATGGCATGCTGCTCTAATAGCTTTGGAGACGTAACGATTTGCACAGTTGCAGTTGAAGCCTACATGACTCGGTTGGAAAATTTCTCAAAATTGTGCATTCTTTTTTAACACGCTCCTCTTTTCCACTTTCCAAATCTCTTAAAATGAAGCAACTCTCTCTCTATGCCCCCTATCCCACCCCATAACATTCTTTCTCTTCTTTCCCAATTTCACTTGCTCACCCTCTCACTCGCCCCCCTTTCTTCCTCTCCCCCCTCAAGACAGCCAATTGATCTCAAAACAAATAAAATCGAGGGCAACAGTGGTTTTGTCTTAATTATTTTCTACTGTTTGTACTGTACATTAGATGTATACATTAGACATTTCTACTGTTTGTACATTAGACATCAAAGGAAACTTACTAATGTTTACGAAGAAAGGTATTAGGGAAAATCCGAAGGTACAAGAATGTTTTTTCGAAATGTTTTTGAATACATTTTCAATAAATAAAGCATGTTACTGAGGAAAACAAAATAATCGTTTGAATAATCGTGATTTCAGTTTTGGCCCAAATAATCGTGATTCAAATTTTTTCCATAATCAAGCAGCCTTACTCCAACCCAACCACCACCACAGCCTCAGGTTTGGACAACCCCCCTGCCACCCTCATTGGTTGCCTCATGCTGCCTCACTCCTGTTGATCTCTCCTTGTTTACCTTTATTTATTGTCTGTCTGTCTGTCTGAGGATCAATGTTACCCTTTTTATTTCCCCTGTGGCTTTCTTTACCTCCGTATCTTGTTTTTCACGTTTGCTCTGTGTCTTGTGCTGGCTGTTTCTGTTTTCTTTTTACCCCTTCTCTCTTGTCAGCTGTGTTTTCCTCCTGCTCTTGCTCCATCCTTTCAGTCTCTTTACCCTCTATCTCTCCTTTCCCCCGTACTCCCTCTCTCCCTCTCTTTACCCCTCTTTCCTTTTTCTCTCACACGTATTTGAGAACAGAGGGCTCAGTGTGTGAGCGAACGGAGGGAGGAGGAGGGGTAGCAAGGGATGTGTGTGTGTGTGTGTGTGGTGGGGGGTACAGCTTGTGTCGAAACAAAAGCGCAGGCCTCAGTGGCCCGTGTCACGTCTGAGCCTGTGTGAATGTGAATGCTGCTGCCACCCAGGAGAATTGTGGGCCGGTTGCCTCCAGAGACTGGTCCCCTGCCTCAGGTTTGGTGTTGCACACATAGACATCCTATACATATGTTCTATCTGTATAGGATGTCTATGGTTGCACATAGCTGGGTGTCACTGTCTGTCTCTTCCCGGTCTTAGATACCCATGACTTATTGCAGACCCCAACTCACCCCCTCCTATAGGGATTGCTAGGTGCCAAAAAGTGTGTGTGTGTGTGTGTGTGTGTTTTTTTTTTTTCTATTCCCTTTGGCAATTTTAAACCGCTGTTGTTGTTGCCAGACTCGCATGAAAGTGTGCTGTGCAGCAAACTGTTTATGTCTGAGTGGTGTCGGACTGTGGGAATGTGCTTCTGGGAGCGGGGTTGTGCGGGACATTTGCTTAGGAATCTGTACGGGTTTTCTCTGTCACTGTGTAAACATGTCCAGTTTTCTAGATTTGTGCTTGAGAGGATCTGTGTTTGTGTGTGAGTGTGTGCGTGCGTGCGTGTGTGTTTTTATTGCGTGTTGTGAAATGTTGTGTCTAGTGTGTGTATGTGTTTTGGGTAGGGGGTGGGGTTGAAGGCTGTACAGCAGCTCTTTGTGACCACAGGAAGTGGAGCTGGGGGCTGGGGATTGGGGATGGGGGGGTGTATTCTGGCAGGGCTTTGAAAAGGGACAAGACGTGAGGGAGACTCACATTAAACCACTCCTACACCAGGCCGACACACATCCTACTGAACTGAGAGCACCACTCCCAGTGGACCTGAGGGGCACTACATGCACACAGACCTGAAACATGACCATGAGACTGCAGCTGTTCTTAGGCTGTCTACAAGCTTCATGCTGCCATAATGCTGTACTGCTCTGAAAAAAAATACTCTGGTGGGACGTGGGAGTGTAACTGAGATGATACTAGAGCTGCACAATTTATTGATCTTTAATTGAAAACATAACATGAACTAATGCTATTACCCATGACAGAGTTTGCAACTAATTTGTGTATTTTGCAATTCCATTTCAATGTCTAATGTTATTTAATCATGTTTTAATGGCTTTAACATGTCATATTCCTTGTGTGACAAACGAGTAAAGCTCACCCATCAGGGGTGTTGTTCTTCTCACTCATTCAAGATGTTCACTAACCAGAAGGGGCCAAACTTAAAGAGAATTTTGGAGTCATGGTATCTGTCAGAAAACTCACAAGCAGATATTCTCACCAAGTCATGCAGCTGTAGTAGTCTCAACTACTCAAAACTACTCAAAAATGTAATCATATTATCTTATCACTTTCACATTTTTAGAGGTGTTTTCAGTAACCATTATCTGGTAACACTTAATTTTAAACGTTTCTTTTACAGTGTATGTTAATGAAACAACATGTAGTAATGTGTAAGAAAAGGGGTTCACTTGCGTTCAAACCTGAGTGTGTCACGGAGCAGGACGGCAGAATCAGGGTCTAGTCTGCTTCAGAAGTGGCCCAGATCCTTGTTAGTACCTACACTGTACATACCTAATACTAACCCCTACCCTAACCTATGGTACACTGCAAGTACACAATGTTACATATTGTTACAAGTAGGGGTGGGTATTGGCAAGGACTTCACGATACGATACGTATCACGATACATATGCCACGATACGATTCTATCACAATACATTGCGATACTGGGTATATTGCAATATATTGCGATATTCTACATTGTTCAGAGAAAATGTCAAAATAGAGCTAAATTATCTGTTGCTATTTACAATCTAGATAGTCTCACATCTTATCAAAACTTAATTAAATCAACATAACTCAGAGTTAATGAACTCAATGTAACAGAAAAGCATAAAGTGCATAGGATTGGAGTCAGAAATTGATATAGTATATTGTGAAAATTAGTATCACGATATTGATGTTTAAAACGATACAGTGTATTGCGATACGATATATTGCGATATGATATATTACGATATTTTTTGCACACCCCTAGTTACAAGCTTTGTTCCGCTGTACTTCATGATGTGGATACACTGTAACAGAGACAGTGAAATAAAGGCTAACCCATTGTCCTCTGTCTCCACAGGCAGCCGACCCACGGTGCAGTACCTGTCCTCCCTGTGTGAGCTGCCACAGGCCCTGCTGCCCTACTACACCCAGGGCTACGTGCTGGCCGCCCTCCATCCCATAATACTGTCCGTGGGCCGCACCAGGGCCCTCCCCCTCAGTCTGCTCTACAGAGCCATCCTGGCACGCCCCAGGCCAAGGTATCTACAAAACCACACCATGAGGCAGAAGTTGATCTCAACTCAGCATTGGTCATTGTTGTAATCGTAATCATAAACATTGTAATGTTGTCCTCAGATCATCATTAGAGATAATCATTCATTTGTTTGTAGGCATTGCTAAAGATATGTCCAGGTCATTACTGGTCATGGTGTCATTAGGTCAAGGGTCAACACCCATGTTTTCCTGAGGGCATTGTGAATAATTATGTAATCCTTAGATCATCATTAAAGGTGTTGACCATACAGATCATCATCAGAGATGTTGTCAGCTTATCATTGGTTAAGTTGCCCTCAGGGCATTCCTGGTGGCTAGGTCTCAGGTCATTGTTGGTCTTGTTGTCTTATCGTCGTCCAGTGGTTTTGTTGTCTTCAAGGTATTTTTACATGCTCATTATTTGAACAA
This sequence comes from Coilia nasus, assembly GCA_027475355.1. Taxonomy (NCBI): domain Eukaryota; kingdom Metazoa; phylum Chordata; class Actinopteri; order Clupeiformes; family Engraulidae; genus Coilia; species Coilia nasus. The sequence goes on along the minus strand of CM050213.1, from coordinate 18,099,635 downwards.
TTTTGTCTGTCATCGGGCTATAATTTCTGTCAGTCCTCAGGTCATCATTAGTAAGGTTGGACCTACAATCATTAGAGATGTCATTCACAATCTATCATTGGAGATGCTGTTCAAATGTTCTCATCAGTGAGTTCATAAGTTAAGACTTATAGTGTTTTTTTCCTAAAAGAGAGGTGGATCGAGGTCACCCCTCCCCTACTCACCTCACCCCCCTGGACCCCAGACAGGGTGGGTCAGGCTATCCCACCGACTGGAGTAAATATTAAATCATGTATGAAGGGGGCCTGCATATTTAATGGAAGTGCCTGGACGTGTGGAGGTTCAGACATTTTGGTAAAAAGGGGAGTGAGGGAGGAAGTGCCCCCCTTGAGCAAATGGGTTTGTAGTTAAAAATGAGGGGGAGCCCTGATTGGATTCTGCTCCTGACAACAGGAAAGGAGCCAATAAGATTTTGAAATCCCAAGAATTATCAGCACGCTCATTGGAGTTCCTATCGCCGCTCTGATGCAGTTACTACCATTACATTATTAAAAAGGGAATTCCTGGCAGCAGCTCCCACATCTAGCACAGTCTAAGCTTGTGTGCACATGGACACTTCCTGTTATGCTTAGAGAGGAGAACAAAAACAGTCTTAGCTCGTGTCATGCAAAACCATCTGAAATTTTCATGAGAAATGTCTGCGGAGTGACTTTCCAGAACAAATCGAGTATGAACTCTCCAGCTGGACATGGGCCCCAGTCCCACAAGGCTCACCGAAAACTTGTGACCCACCAAGCAAGTAAACATCACAAAGTTCAACATGTAAACAACGGTTTCCAAGACCTCTCATTTTACTACCAAAATCCTTCCCTAAATACTGAGTTACATGAAGCTAGATTAGTAGAAGGAAAATTCTCATGCAGTCATGTTGGGATATTTTTAAACAAACGAATCTCTGAAGTTTTCTTTAAGCCACCACTAAGTAAGTGCTTTAATGTGGTATTGAGTCTTTATTTACATTTAGCTTCAGTTTTGCTGTACCTAAGGCTTTTCACTGTTCTACCATTCTGTCGGGACTTGCATTCAAACCTATCCACCATTCTGCTATGATGCTGATGACCCCACCTCTCAGTGGTTTTCCCACTGCAAATTCAGTGATTCAGGAATGCATCAGTATTTAAACTGTTTTGTTTGTTTGTGGTTTTGTGCTTGTGTAAACATATATGACCCTGTGTGTGTGTGTGTTTGTGTGTTTGTGTGTGTGTGTGTGTGTGTGTGTGTGTGTGTGTGTGTGTGTGTGTGTGTGTGAGTGTGTGTGAGTGTGTGTGTGTGTGTGTGTGTGTGTGTGTGTGTGTGTGTGTGTGTGTGTGTGTGTGTGTGTGTGTGTGTGTGTGTGTGTGTGTGTGTTTGTCCTGCAGTAAGCATTCAGTGCCCATGTGTCACAGCGTGCCCGTGCTGAGGGTGGAGGAGTGGCCACTGCCTGGAGAGGTCCTGACCGGGGACACCGTTAGAGCACTCATCGACAGAGTTAGTGCTTTCAACCAAGTCTTTTCATTGTGTGTGTGTGCATGCGGTGTGTGTGTGTGTGTGCGCACATGCGGTGTGTTTGTGTTGCTTTGTGCAATTGACCCACTGACCATAATTTTATGTATTTTTTCTCACCACTTTGTTTTGAACTGAAAGCTAAAACGTATTCCTTTGTTTATAACTGTTTTAGCACAAAGGATCTACCTGTGTGTAAAAAAAACTTTCACCAGTTAGCAGCAGTAGGTCCTGCATGTACAGCCCATAGGTTTGTCCCCTGTCCCTGGATCAGTGCAGTGAGCTGCTGTGATGTGCTCTGCTCTCCAGGTGAACAGCAGTGCGAGGGGAGGGGTGCGATTCGTGGGCTCTGTGATTCAGCAGGCTGGAGGGGGCAGCAGTGGTGCCGGTAGCCGGGTGTCCAGCCCCAACAGGGGGTGCCGGTCCCCCCCAAGGTCCCCTCCACGTACCCCACCTGGGGAGAGGGACCTGGAGAATGGAGGCTACAGTCCAGGTGAGGTGCTGGATGAGTAACTCTGCATGGCTCAAGTATCTCAATAAATACACCAGTGCTGTGCAGAATTAAAATTTTAATTCTGCATTCTGTTTGCAACATCAGTTCAAAATACAGCTCAAATAAAAAGTAATTCAGAACCGCCTTACCAGCGTATGAGGTCTCCCCATGCATTTATATGGATGATTCTTTAAGTGATGTGTCTCCTCCTTTCAAGAAAGTCTCTGCTTAAATTCAAGTACTGCATCGAAATTGATGAGTCAACCTCGGTTCAGTTCTGAATAGTGCTTTGCCCTGTTATGCATGGTGAACAAATGGTGATGCTATGGAGATCTGACATTACTGGTGCAGTAGCTGTCTCAAAACAAACTTTACGAGCCTCGTTCATGTGATGTGCTGCAATTATGCATGTGCTCAGTCATACATTTGGTACCAAGCATCCCTGGAATTGACTTATAAATGGCACATGATGAATGACTGCATAGGAGCATAGGGAAAATGTGATAGGGGTATTATCACATATCTTTCTGTGATTTCACTAAAAATGTTACATTTTTGCTAGTGTGTTGTCCTTTCTTATGCTTATGCCCTTTAGTTGCACTGCCAGTCAGCACATTTATGCTCAAACAGTAGTAAACTATTTTCAGCAGTATGTAAAACGCAGTCAAAACCAACAGGGTCTATAGGGAGTCCTTCTATTCCTTGTCCTCTTTATCTTGGCCATAATCTCTTCCTGCCCCCCTTCCTAAACTGTCAGGTTAGCTCAGTTTAACCCTTGATGTGTGTCTGACTAATGTGAACTGTGGTTAGTACAGCCCCGTTGCCACAGGGCTTTCTCTCAGTTCGCCTTGTGCCTTTTGAAGGACATGCAGCGCTTACTGGACCAAAATACTACCACGCCCTGTGACTCCACTGCTGTGAGCATGTTGGTGGACTACTGTATGTCTATCTGTCTGCCTAGAAGCACAGTACTGCACATGCAAAGGAAGCTGCCTGTGTTAAAACGGTTTAGTGATATTTGTGTATGTTTGTCACGCTGCCACAGGAGCAGTCTGGTGCACCACAGCATGTGGTTCTGGCAGCAGTTAGCACAAGCTAAAAACAAACATCTCAAAGATCATCAGCTTTTCTGTGGCATTTGGTCTGAAGGTCTTCTCTCTCACCCTAGTGTGCATTTATTTGTTGTGGTGTGCACTCTCAAATATACAGACAAGGAAATATATATAAACTCTTGCAATAAGCTTCACTGATGATGCTTGATAAAAAGGGGACACTGTTAGACATTTGGAATTATTGCAATGACGATATCTCTCAAAGTATCTACCTCAAACACGTCAAACGTTTCAAAGCGTGACCCAAAAGCACCACCTCTTCTTTAGAAATCCTATTCCTTGGTGTTTCTCTGAGAGATTTAAGGTTTGGGGTTTATTTGTGTGCCTCTAACTGTGGCTGTCTGTCTCTAATTCAGATTTGAGGCTGATGGTGCTGTTTCACTCCTGGGCTGCGGGATGCATTCCACTCGATGCCCAGGGATGCTGCTACCATCAGGGGGCGCTCTCCATGCGAGTGTCCAGGAAGGGCCAGGTGGTCAGCGCTTTGGAAGCTGATTGGCTGGAGCTCACCGCCGCCTACTATCGCAAAGGCTGGTCATTGGTCGATTCGTTTGTGTACTGGGACACGCCCAAAGGTGATTACAACTCCAAATCGGGAGACTTAAGAATCAAATCATTGCTTTGTGTAGATGTAGGACTGAGATTTCGTGTGAGTTACTGTTAAAGTGACATACTTTCAGCAGCACATAGCTAGCACTCAACACATGCAGTCACTCTGTTTTTATTATCCTTGTTTGGAAACTCATATGTGCAGACATATATCTCCAACCCCTCAACACATAAATTAGAAACATATGTTCTTGGTAGTGCCTCACTGGTTGAGTCACCACAGTCCCAGTACCAGTAGAACAGTAGTGCTGTGTTTAGTCACATATATTGACTTGTCCTATATGGCTGGTCCTTGATGTTACTCTAAAGAAAGTATGCTTGTATAAATGAATATTTTACCCCAGAGAAAGAGCTAACTGTTAGATGGCTTACTTCCTGTCATCTTTCAAAGTAGTGGATGATCCTAACAGAAGGGAGCATAGAGAAAGGGATTAAGAACACGTTGTCCTTATACATCTTTTGTGAATCCATCTTTCTCTTAATCTTTTTTTGTCCTCTGATTTCACCATCCTTATCACAGAGTCACAGAAATGACTCCATGTTTTTCTGTTCCTCACCTTTTTCCATTTTTTCGGTCTCTCTCCCTCTCTCTCTCTCTCTCTCTCTCTTTCTTTTTGTTTTTAAACCTTCCAATCCTTCTCTCCCGATGGGTGACTTCCTCTTTCCTTACTCGTCTGTCCTCACTGGGTTATATTTAGAGCTTGCCTCCCAACCTTGCGACCTCACTTCCTGTTTCACCGCGGACTGGCAGGAGCTAAATCAGACTCACTCACAGACATCTGGGGCCTGTTAATGTAGAACATGGAGGAACATGCTCTAACACTCGTTTCATCCTAAAAAAAAAAAGCAACCCTCCTGTCACGTGCACACAGACATTCACACACACACACACATAGATACACACTATATCTGTGTGCCTGTCAGAAAGTAGTTCATTGTAAGCTTTATTAGGTCAGGAAGTAGAAGCACTCTGGATTCTGGAGGCTGCTTGAGTCAATACCTGAATCTTTCTCTCTGCCGGTCTCTGTTTTGAAACACACACACACACACACACACACACACACACACACACACACATACACACACACACACACACACACACACACACACACACACACACACACACACACACACACACACACACACACACACACACACACACACACGCACAGAATTTAAAATTCTGTCGGGACTTGCATTCAAACCTATCCACTGCTATTTTTGAGTTCTAAGCAGTGGGAGGTTCTGGTGTTTCTGATGTCATTACCCCAGTGTTGTGTAGTCATCTGCCATGTTTCCCTTCCCCTGCAGGTGAGCCTGTTCCCAGGTCCTTAGAGGGGCTCTTCATCTATGAGGAGCGCAGCATGGCCACTCCTGCCAACGACACCATTGTGGTGGAGCAGTGGACGGTGATCGAGGTGAGCTGGACTGAAGATGGCGATGCTTGTAGGGGAGGAGGGTTGTCATTCAGTGCTGTGAATGTATTTGACTCTAAGGTCTTTCCTATGGTTTATTCAGGGCTCGAATGTGAAGACGGACTATGGACCACTTCTTCATACCTTGGCGGAGTTTGGCTGGCTGCTGACCTGTGTGCTGCCCACACCCATTATCCGCCATGACAGGTACGTCACACACACACACACACACACACACACACACACACACACACACACACACACACACACACACACACACACACACACACACACACACACACACACACACACACACACACACACACACACACATACAGACATACAGACAGCACTGAGCAGATGTCTTGAGCCTCCCCTGCATGGTCTCTACAAATCAGTAGTTAGTATGACATCCCTTAGCGCATCTGAAACTTTTTAGGGGGAGACTAACTTGACATTTTACATGTGCGTAGGAGTGTTATCCTGCTGAATAAATCTGCTCCCAACCTGACGCTCTGACATTTCCAGGAATGGCATGATACATTCTAACTTGTCTGTCATTCTCTGATAAGTTTAGACAATATCCTAACTACTGGCAGAAACTATAAAATGTAATCGTGTGTGTGTGTGTGTGTGTGTGTGTGTTGTTTCTGGTTGATTTCATAGAGTCTGGGAAATAATTAAATAGTCATACACAGTCATGTTAACATTTATAAAATAACAAATCTAAGCACCGCTGACATTATATTTGTAACATAATCCAGATCGGCAGTTGGAAAACATACCCATCTGATATATTCATAAACTCGCCTGTGTTGTTGTAGTGATGGGAACTTGGCCACAAAGCAAGTTGTGTTCCTGCAGAGGCCAGTGAGGACTCCTTTGGTACAGCAGCAGAACCAGGTGAGGGCCTTCACAGCTGACAGCTGAACTGCTGCTCATCCACTGCATGCTATTACATCTCTTTTCATACATTTATGACTTCGACACTGAAATTGGCAATATAGTCAGCAGTTAACTTTGTCAACGAAAGTAAATTTGTTTTGACAAAAAAACACCACAAAACCCAGCTTAATGTTGGTTTAATACATTCCTTAACATGAGGACAGACATTTGTGTTATTTCTGTCTCTATCCATCTTTCCTTACTGCATCTACTCCCCCTCTCTCCTCACCTCTCTGACTCTCGATGTCTCTCAGGCTGCCACTTCACGCAGTGAGGTATCGGCTCGGTCTGTGAGTCGCGGCGTAGGTAGCCCTCAGGCTGAAGAGCTGTCACCGTGTTCGGGGGGCATCGGGGGGTTCCCTGTGTTTGGGGGCGGCTACTCCAGTGCCCTCTCCCACCTGGAGGAGGGCGGCTTCGAACAGGATGATGGAGCAGCCGAGGTTACGTGCATATGACCCCCCCCCCCCCCCCCCCCCCCAAACACCCCGACACTCCCACCCCACCACTTCATAAGCCCTGACTCCTGGCCCTGACTGGCTGACCTTTACCCTTTGACTTCCTCCTTTGATGACCTCTGACCTTAAATTCATGACTGTGGATGCAGAAGGACACTTGTAGGCTGCATAGTTCAGCCATGTTGTGTGATGCAAGCCTGTGTGCACTCAAATGTCAGAAGGCGAGAAGAGAATGGGCAGCCCCCTGGTAAAGAAAATTGGGATTTGTTAATGGTGAGGGCCTCTAACCCCCTCCTAACAAAAGAGCTTATTTTAGAATCACTTCTAGCACTTTTTAATTACAAAGCCATACTTACCATTAGAAGTATTTATACACTCTCATGGTTATTGCAGTGTTATTTTTATATTATTTTTATGTTCTTATTGCATTGGCAGATAAAATTGTACAAGTACAGTACAAGTACCCAGCTGTTAAATTTGACCCAGTTTAACCAAGTTTAAAATGTTCTCACACATCCTGCCTCACTCTGTTAAAAGCACCAGGTGTCTGCTGGAAGCCAAGGGGAAACAGACAGGAAAATATGTCAGACACAGACACACTTATAACTGATGACCGCACACTGGTGGGATGCTTCTAAATATTTGTATGCTTTCACCCTGACTTTATTATGTTCTTTTTTTGAGGTCTTGTCACCTTTTTTTCTTTTTATTTACGGGCACCACCGAAACTAGTTCTGTTCAGCAACATAACTTATTGTCACAACACAACCTACGTGCTCTCTTTTTTACACACACACACACACACACACACACACACACACACACACACACACACACACACACACACACACACACACACGTGTGCACAGACAGGGAAACAAAGGAAAAACGAAGTTGTTCTTTTTCTTAATATCCTGTCAGCAGTTCTGGGCAGGATGTAAACATTTATCAGGTGTGTAAATCCTAAGGTGCTCTTGACGGTACTGAGAGGGTGCAGGCCTCACAGTTGTAACACTAAACACCACCATCCTCTTTTCAAAACACTCCAGATTTGACCGGGGGTTCACAGTTCCTGCCCGGAGATGGGTGGGTGTGTGAATGGGTATTTTAATCTTTTCTTCCTCAGATGTGTAAAAGGATGGTGGGACCAGGACTGAAACTGCTGTAACTGAGGCAAACCCTTACATGTTTGCACTGGGAAAACCACATGTCACAAAGGGTGCTCTTCTTAACGGACTCCACACAGTTAACCTCTGCTTAGGTTTGTATTTGCTCTGGCATCATCTGGCAAATCAAAGGTACAAACAGATTATTCATATCCATGGTGACAGCAGCTGCTGATTTTCTTGGTCTATCATTTACTTTTGGACATCACGTTTTGGAGTTTGGACATACTGTATCAGACCATGTTAGGAGTTCCTTTCCTTCTCATATCACATAAATAGTTGGAAAACGCTCTGAAGATTATCCATATGTATTTTTTTTTTATTCTAGTGTTGTGTTGTAACTTTACGTGTCTATATGATGAGAGGGTTTCAGATCACCCTCGCCCTTAGTGATGTAGTGTTCTGCACATCCAGGCAAGTCCCATGTAAGTGTTGCTTTTGCCCATTTTTAAATGCTTATACTAGAACCACATGCTGCTCATTACAAGTAACCCATGGAAATATTTTGAGTTGTTTTATAATTGACAGATTTTTTAAAGTTGGTAAGTGCCATGAGAAACAGTATTACCAACCTGCTGCAGTATTTCAATTTCAATATTGTGAATTCTGTAGGTGTTTATATTATTAAAATGGCTATTTCCCATTGGAGTGTGTCAGTGTTTAGTAAGGTTTTTGCAACAAATTCAGACATGATTGTTACTCAGTAGTTTGGTCTTTATAACAGTAAATCTACTCTCTTGGTCAAACTATATTACTGTGGCATTTTACTGCAGCTAAACTGCTTTTGATGTCAATAGGGCAGAAAATGCTAGTGCAGTTTAGCTATTCAGGGAATGCGTACACTTGCATGCTTCTTTGCATACTTTTACTTCAGTGACTACAAGACACAAGGTCTGGGTACAAGTATTTTTTTTAATTATTAAGAGACATGAAAATATCAAACTTTAGTTCATCATTTAAGAAAAATAAAAACAAAAACTGTGGGTTAGGCCGTGAGCCAATCCCCACTAAATAACTTAATGATGGGGAAGTGGGGTACAGGGGGGTGGGATACAAACACGCTCAAATAAAAAAAAAAAGTGAGGGAACCTTAAAGCTGAAGCACCCACGACACATGATTGTTAGAATAAAAAGCCAAGAGGAGGAGTAGGGGAGAGAGGGAGGAGAGGACGGCAAGGGGGGGGGTGGTCTTATATACAAGGAGCACACCAGAGTATGCATGTGTCAAGTCTAAGCTGCTCAGAAAACAATAAATCAAATGATCTTTTCCTTTTTGGAGAAAGAGAGGTGGGCACCGGGGGATAGAGGAGGGGGAGAGAGGGGGACCATGGGTGCAGCTGCAGGCCGTACTGCTGCCACCTTGGTGACCCGTAGCCTCCTCCGCGCCCCCCTCCCTTAGGCCTCGCTCTCGCCTGCGGCGGTGGCATTCTGCACCTCCTCCTCCAGGATGGGCACGATCAGGTTGTCCTTGGACATCAAGTTGTATTTCATGACGAAGCGCGTGAAGCGGTGGCACAGGAAGGTCTCGTTCTGGGGGAGGAAGGAGAGGCAGAGGAGGACGAGGATGTGGTGAGATTCTGAAAGTGCTTAAGACTCAGATATACTCATTAAACGCATCAGAAAGGTCGTATAATTATATAAGCGGTTCCCATTTGTGAGGCTGCAACTCCCACCGCTGACTTGTGGCCAATGCCAGAGCTCAAGGTGGTTGAACACTGCCGCCTGTAGGCTAAATGAGGAACTGCTGCTGACAAAGACAAAGGCTTTGACTCTGTGTTGGGGATGGCTCGGGCTCCTACCTCATATTTGTCAAATATCTGCCGGTGGTGGAAGTAGGCGTGGGAGAAAATCCTGTAGATGCGACGGCACACTGATCCCAGTTTGGCTACGGATGATTCCTTAATGCTGACACTGTGGAGAAACAAAGACATAAGCCCAATTTGCATCAAGAAATCATATTCATATGAATCATGCTTCAGGGTGAGGTTTTATACTTTGAGCTTTTTGCAGTTAAATAGATTTAGAAAGATTTAAGCAGTGGTACATACAGAGATATACATCAACTGATTAACAAAACCTCCAGCAAAAAAACTAAAATAAAATTCTTTAGATCAGGGTTTCCCAACCTTTGCCCTACCGCAATCCACTTTTTTTGGATGTTAGTCACTCAAACAAAGTAAACAAATCCACATGGTATTGCTGTGAATTCACTGACAATAACAAGTGGTGCTTCATGGCAAAAGACACTCAACTGCACAAGTTCTGGTTAAGAGTGCCCAGCTTGCATTCAGAGAGGAACTGTTCCGACCCCCTTCAAAATGTATTGACACACCCAGTTGAGAAACCCTGCTTTACATCACAGACTGTTCAGCATCTCTGACTTGCGAGTTATGTCAGCAAGACTTACCGGCTAGGGAAATACTTGTTGCTGTTCAGAAGGCAGGCAGCACCATCCAGCGTGTGCCTTGTGTAGTCGATGGCTGGACACTAAAATTATGAAGGGTAAATGTTACACTGTGATTAAGAGGCACTCCAAACAAGCCCAAAAAACACACAGGTTCCATATCTTTCTCCAGTCTACAATCAGAAAATGAATTCTCTTGCTTTGTTACTGGAGTAATTCATAATGCAAGCAGCATCGGGACTGTGCTGGGGATTTGTCTTTAAGATTGCATGGAGATGGACAGAGTGGCCTGGACACTTACCTCTTTGGGTGTCTTGTGTGCTGCACAGAGGAAGATCCACTGCTCGGTGGCAGTCATCTGGGTACATGTGTCAGGGTGGCACTCACTCTGTTCAGACAGGGTGACATCATCAGTGTCAGGTCCCAACACACACCTCTCAAAGCAATGTCTCTTAACGTTGGCACACACACCACTGAATGTCTCAGAGCAAGTGTCTTTACCATAGCACTTTAAGCTATCTCACAGAGACAAGAGGAAACAGGTCATAGACACAAACAAAGACAAATACCTGTAGTTTGACAGCCAGTCCATTTAGCTCCAAACAAAATTGCCTGTACAAACAATACATGAGGTTATTATTAACTGTGACCATCAAAAGCACAATGACGTACAAAACACATTTAGGATGCATCAAAAAATAACATTTAGTTTAAACCAAACATTGCTTTACTAAAAATAGAACACATTCCCAGGGAGTTTTTAGAGAGAGAGAGAGAGAGAGAGAAAGAGAGAGAGACAGAGAGACAGAGAGACAGAGAGAGAGAGAGAGAGAGAGAGAGAGAGAGAGAGAGAGAGAGAGAGAGAGAGAGAGAGAGAGAGAGAGAGAGAGAGAGAGAGAGAGAGAGAGAGAGAGAGACTGTCGACATTTCTCACCGTAGGTGCTCATACTTCCATACGCCCTCATCCTGGCCTTCGGGGGGCTCCAGGATCTTGTCGATGTTGGAGCAGTCAGAGCGGATGTTCTGCTGGATGTACTGAGTGCAAAAACAAACAAATGCCAAAACAAGTTAAAACAAACAAACAAACAAACATGCATGCATTCCACACACAGGGGGCATCAAAATGACAGCAGTCCTCTCCCTCAGCCATTTCCAGTGTTCAGGGCTTGCTTTCACCAGCTGGCTGCATAATTTACAGTCTTTAACCATGTTTACCGTGCCAAGTGCCAACCCCAGCTGCTTTACTCAATGATACTGAAAGCTGTAGCTTAAACTGACCTCTGAGCTTGTCAGACGTGTCATCGTCATTCACTCACCCTAGCGGAAGACATACTAATAAAAATCCCCAAACACACTGCCTAAATATTAAGGACAATCAGTGGCCCTGATTGTTTTATCGCACAGTCAGCTCTGGTCATGCTCATCTTCCACTTGATGAAACTGAACATACCTTTAGACATGAGCTAGTCACATCCTAGACTGCAGAAACTGCTTCTTAAAACACTGACTTATTAGGTTGTGCAATTATTCGGACAAGACTGAGGTGGTCAGGAGAGAACTTCATCATCGTGGGTGGTGTAAGTTACCTGTTGAACAGCCAAGGTACTGTCCATCTCCTCAAAGGACTCATCAGGCCAGTTGTAGAAATCCTGCAACAACAGATAAACACGGTCACAGCTGCTCCGAGCAAGGTCATGAAACCACATTTATTTCTATTGCAAATGCTAAGCAACTATATTCGCTTATTATTGGACGGGATGGTTTAAGTGCGTCAGAATCTTAGTCACGTTGAAACATATTCGGATATACAACTGAACATTTTTTTTAAACGACAGAGCATCAACGCAGTGTTGGTAAGCTTCTGAGATGTCAGCTGAGAATGTAGAGTAACCTGAACCAATCTCAGCTGTATTAGCTTTTCAGTTAACGGGCTGCCTAGAAAAGTTGCCTTATCCTAATCAGCGGAATTGATAAAGCCGGAAATGGAATGCTTCACAGCATGCAAGTGGCCAATGCACGCATACATGCATACCAAAGATGAGGCTGAGCCATCTCTGAAGTCATCAAACCAATTTTAGCCCGTTCACTCCCTAAATGCAGTATGTCAGTTTGTCAGCTACTGTATACAATGTTGCAGTTACACTGCATCTACATTTGTTCCTCGAGAAAACCACTGTTACTGCTGAAGAGAAACAAGTGAATTAACCCAAATACCTAGGGTATAACCAAACACTTCACAAGTTAGTCTTTGCCATCCAAAAGTAGCAAAATGACTCAGCCAGCCTGCTAACGTTTGCCATTTTCACTGTTGACCAGCAGTATGGCTAGCTGGTTAGCTACCAGTCAGATTTAAACTTGGTTGGTTGATATGCATGAACTTATTCATGTAAACAACGTTACCCACCAAGCTTGTAAGCTTGGAAATAAAGAGAAAACAATGGACATATTATTAAATGCACACAATTGTCGAAATTTCGACATTTCCTGCTTTTGCACGCTAACTTTTCTTAGCTGTCGTTAACGTTAAAGGGCTAGGGCTAGCTGGCTGCAACAGAGTTCTATTATGTGCTAACGTGTGTTGGCTGTTGCCCCAGTTCCCTAAAATCAAATCTGGGGTTCAGCTGCCTAAACTGGATCATTTGTTCTGCTTTTTATTGGATGCGGTCAGTGATAAAATACCTTCGCCTTCGTGCCTGGCCGATTCCTCCTCAGAACAGCAGTACCCTCCGCCATGACCATCTCGACAGAATTCCCGGATGCGACTGTCGATGACGCTTTCTACAAGCGGCGATGGTACTAAAACAGTCGCCGAAGATGAATCCATTCACCCTTATCCCAATGAAAAGTTATGGGTGTGGAAATAACGTTATAGCAGCGGCCATCAGAGGGCCCTGCCAAAAAATCAAGGTTCAGATATTCCACAGCAATCTCAGTAACTGTTTGACAGGGCCACTTTAAAGGAAACAAAATGAGTTATGTGCTATGGACTTCTACAAATATAAAAAAGGCTAGACCTTGATTAAATAGGTAAATATATTAGCTAATTGATTAGTTAACTAAATCAAATACCATATAATATGATACATGTGTCTGCTTGCCACTTTGCTGGTTCCAGAAAAGCTGCAGACTGCTTGACAAAGGATAACTCAGAGATGTGGAGTTTTATACAAAACAACTATTGGTTTGCTATCCCACTGTCAAAGACAAATCAGGGGACTGCACTCTTGGTCAGTCGCGAGAGTGGAATAAAGGGCTTTTTTTCTACCTTTTAAGGTTATGTGCTGTCGAGTCACCACTACTGAAATGTAGTAATATATTTTCATTAAAAGTATATTAATCATGTCTATATTAGACTAAATGCTAAAACTTTCTGCTGTTTGCTTTTTGTGTGTTTGTCCTGTGTTGTCAGTAATCCATGCTCCAGTATGAGTAACTAACAGAACAGAATTTAAACAGAAGCTGAAATGTAGCCTAAGGTGCTCTAAGTAAAGAAAATAAATTGACCTTGGAAAGTGAAATGTATAATTATGTGAAAAACTGAGTACAATGTGACTACATTCTTATAATTTGCTCAGGCAAATATTTTCCAGCATTGTGCACTGAATAACCTGCAACCATTAAAGCAAATACAACTACGCTTCCAATGAACACCTTTGTAGAGATGATGTAGCTATGTCACCTGTATACATGTTAGTGTGTAACTTGGAACATCAAATAGCCCAACATTCAAAAATCCTATTTTAAACAGTAGATTACAATGCAAAACAGTCACACGGAAATCAAACTATCAAACATGTGCGTGTGTTATTCAAAAACCAAAGTAACAATCACCAGTGACAACCAATCAAACCCAATGCATAAACATACAATGTAACTATAAACTTTTAATCGAATCTCATGTGAAAATCACCTCTCCCATCCCACTAAAATATTCATTTGGAAAAAAAAAAAAAAAAAAAGTAATATCAATCCCTGGTGAAGGAGCCCCTTTCTCTAAGGTCCAGGGGGAGTGCACTAGCCAGCCTCTACTAGTCAAGATGCAAGATTCTTTTGGAGAAGATGGAAAAGAGCAGAGTGATGATCGTCTATGAGGTTGATATCATACACCTTCTGAGGGCTATCTCCCTTACCCACCGTCACCGTCAAGGAGCAGCAAATGTCTTTGTTGGGTCCAAGCAAAATAACTCAAAAAGCAGGAACAGTTAAATTGAGGGGGAAAAAAATAACTGGATGTAAAGTGGAAATACACCAACAATAACGTGTTGTGTGTGGACTTCCACTCCTGAACAACTTTACATTCAAAAAAATTAAAAAGGAGAAAACTTGAAGTCCTTATACAAAATTGTCAGTTACAAGAAACCACCCACAGAAAAATGATCCAAATCCCTTCACACAATCCCTGACTGAGTAAAAGGATTAAAGGCTTTTCGAACTACACTCCTTTAAGATAAAAAATCGTCGTGGAACTTGCATACATTATTTACAAATTTACTTTGTATTTGTGAACCGATGTTGACATTGTGAGTGATAAAGGACGAGCGTTTGGGACAGCACAAAATAAACTGGATAATAAAAAGGAAAGAAAAATATAAATTTCAAATTCTATGTCATAAGAAAAAAAACAAAAAAAAAAACAAACAAACATTAAAAAACCCTTCCAACACAAAAATTAAAACGACACATTAAGTTATTCCATCCTGAGACCCAAATAAAAATAATAAATACACTCCAACAATTCCTCCTCTGTGTATTTGGGTGTATATGTGAATGTATATGCTGTTGTATGCACGTGTTTGCATGTAAATGTGTGTATGTGCGTTGGGAAGAGAAATCGAAATCAGTCCAGATGCTGTCTGTAAATGTGTCAGTATCCTTGCAGTCCGTTATAAACCTTCTGAAAGGGTGCTTGTTTCAACAGGTGTCTCACTCCTGTACAAAGAGAACACAGACACACAAAACATCAATTCAGTGTGCCTAATATTAAACTTTTTAGTCCTGGTTTACCTGCTCACTGTATTTAAACAGGCATAGATGGTAAAATAGCCACATACGTGTTATATCTTATACCCTTCCAGAGCACTCATTTTAGAGAAGTATTTTCTTTTCAAGCTTAGTAATGTGTAATCAGTCACTGGATGCTGTTCACACCATCTCCTGGCTTTATTTGTGGGGCAATGTGGCATTTCTATCACGATACCTGTGGCCTTAGCGAACTGTTGTTCTACATCTGATTAAAACTCATTGACTGTATATAGCAATCTTATATACACTCAGTGTTAAAACTGCAGTTGGAAGCATTTTTAAAAATACTTGCTTGAACTGTCAAAATGTTCTGACAGTAGTACATGAAATAGGCAGTTTAGGAACAAATACGAGCTCTTTGGCACCACCTACCGCCTGTAGTCGGATTTGCAAAATTACCACGCTCACAGCGATTGGGAATCTGACAGACCAAAAGGAGAATGATAGTTCCTCTAAATCAAAGCTAGTTGCTGTTGCTGTGGACATGGTACTTATTCACCTGTGCACTCATCATCATGTGCACTTGTACATCTGTTGAAGGGGAGGGTCGTTCTTTGGCTTAGGAAAGAGTGGGGGACGGACCTCGATGTTGTATCTTTTTGAGATCCTTCAATTTCGAAGGCAGCTTTTACAGGTCAGCAAGGTCTATTCTGAGTGTCTCTAACACAAGTGACAAGTACAAACTGCGCACCAGTCTACAATCTCGTTTTGCTCTTTTACCAAAAATGATGGCTACCACGTCTGCCTCCATGTTGGCTTGTGACATCACTGGTTGTTATGGAAATGTTGCAAACTGTTGCAGCGGTCTGACTGTCTAGTTTTAAAATTCCACGTTGCAACAAATTTTCACAATGTTGCAGACTGTTTCATGGCAAATCACTGGTGCAGACTGGCCTTAATAGACACACTGTGGCCATCCAGCTGCATTCTCACCTTCTTTCTGATTGTCATCAAGCTGCTCTTTTGGAAACTCCACATCAAAAGTCACAATGAGAGAGCCACGCAAGTTGATGTTGTCGTAGTTGGGCAGTCCCTCCCCTTTCTTCCAGATGCGGGCCCCAGGCTTGGTGATCTTGTCTCTGACAATGTGCACCTACACACAGCAGATATGCGTGTCAAACTCCATAACAACACATAAACCCTAACACATAACCCTATTTTAGCAAGGCTAAAGCACTTATTACACCGCTGCCTTACATTACATCACATGTACTTCGAAGGGAGATTAAGCAAAAGAAAATATGATAATAAGCAATGCATGCATACTTTATGACCATCCAGATGTGTGATGTCCATCTCAAACCCAACCAGTGCTTCCACGAGAGAGATAGTAACATTGGTGTACAGGTCATCACCTCTGCGCTCGAACATTGGGTGTCTGTAAAGAACAGACACTATGAATGAAAGCATTACATATTCACAGACACTGGTAATCCGAGAATTCATCAGTGAAACACTGAAATAGTGCAGTGGCTCTCCATCATTTATTTCCATCTGTGTGTGAAGACCAGTATCCTTACTTCAGCACCCTGACACGGAAACGCAGGTCCCCAGGTTCTCCATCAATGTGGGGTTCTCCTACATCACAAAAAGGAAAAGGGTCATTCATAAAGCTGTGGTCATTCATACAACGTTTAATGTGGGAACTAGTACAGTAACTTGCTATTCATTATAACTGCTAATAAATTCCTTACATTTTGTACCAGCTTTTCAATCAAACAGCACTGACCAGTATAGTTTTCCTACCCATCCTGTCTCACATTTTAAACAGTGGCAACAACGCAGCCACATTTTTCCCCTAAATGAACATTTCTTCTTGTGCCAACTTTGATTATTCGGTATTTACAAGCATTGCCGCTACTATGAAGCTTCAGCACAATTTAAACAATTTCAATGTCATTTCGCTCAGAGTGACCTACCATTTCATACTGCTAACAGATAAAATGGGAATCCCAGTGAAAATGTACTGGGGCAAAGCCCAGCTAAGATAGCTCTATATTAGGGACAATTTTGAAAGAATGTTTTACCTTCACCAATGAAAGGGTACTCCATTTCATCCCTTACTCCTTGTTCAATCTCCACCTCCAATGTCCTTTCCTCATTCACAAGCCTGAGAACATTAAGGAAAATGTTACCTCTGTCATCATCTTTACATTCACAAGATAAAAAAAAAAAAAACATGCGGGCAGAACACCTACTTAATATTGGGACACTCATCGCAGACAACTTCCTGAGTCATCTGAAAGCGTCCTGGGCCGAGCTGAGTGGTTCTCATCTCCTGTCGACAGTTACACTTCCTTTTCCCTGGGGCTTCTTTGGCGACAGGTTTATTTCGCACAACCTAAGCACAAAGTATGGAGGACATTTATAACATCAAAGCTTTGGAATTGATGTGCATTATTTACATTTAACGTACCTGGACTGCCACAAATGCTTACCTCCACAAAGTTCCCAGAATACACTTCTTCAAGGGTAACCTCGAGGTCTAGGATGACGTCGTTACCCCGTGGAATATTGCGGTCCTGTTGGGACCGTTGTCCTCCAAACATGAACCCGAAATCACCAAAGAAACTGAAAATATAGCAAGGCGGCTTAACTTAACTGATTGTAAAATATCAAACATAATATACAAACAATGTCATAAATATAGAAATGACAAATAACGTTAGTAATTTTAGAAAAGGTAGTTTATGCAATATAATACTGTATACCAGTGTTTCCCCTAGAATTCCGTTGTAGCAGCAGTGCTGTCAGTTACCACACATTGTTAGCCCAACTATGCTAGGAGGTGTTGCAGGACAAATTTAGAAAATAACCCAATAAATGGTCAGTTCTGGCAACTTCTACATTATAAAATGGACAGACTGAGGCTTACAAATAAGGCTATGGGTGTAGTGCTGACATAGTGTGCAAATCACAGGTGCACCCCTGCTAAATGCATATGAGGAAACATTTCAAAACAGTACAATGCAAAAGGAAAAGTAAGGACCATCATAATGACAAGTCATTTTGCCATTGCTGTCATTGTTAAACAAGTCAGCTTCTGACCAAGGATTACATTAACCAAAAATGCACACGCTGGCATACATAGCAATTTTGGTGCAACAATTCAGTGCAACTACCTCCAAGTGTGCAAGCAGAAGATGTTAATTCTTCTAGCACCTTCACACTGACATGACATTGACATGACATGACATTGACATAAGTGACATGGGCAAGTGGTGTTTATGTGTGAATTGACCTAGTGTAAGGTGCAATGGCTGATAGACAATGGGCTTCCTCCTTACCTGGAGAAGATATCTCCATGGGAACTGTGATGGCCCTCCTTCAGCCCCTCCTCTCCATACGCATCGTACTGTTTCCTCTTCTCTTCATCTGACAGCACCTAAAATTATCAGACAGGCATTTTTTGTTGTTGTTTTCTGTTTTGTGTAATGTTTTCTGTTTCCTTTCCTTGTGGAATAATGTTTGTATGAAAAATTACTCCGGAGTAAATCACAACTAGGAGGAAAGATCTCCATGAATAAAAAACATTAGGCCTGGTTCAAAAGCTACTAGCGCCACAGATAAATTGAACTTTTTTAACAAAAGCCCTATAGGTTATTTTTTTTGTTTTGTTTAGACATTTATACGTGCGTAGTCAACCTAGGTGTTAAATAATCTGAAGTTACTTGAGTAACTAAGTGTACTCCACGTCGTACGCTCATGCGCTCCGACCAACAAACCAATCAGAATTGGCCACACTGTCTTGTTGTCCAATTAAAATAGAGAGTCACTCCTGACAAGTGCCACAGTGGTATAATCCTTAGCAATAAAATCCTACATGTAAATAAAAAAGAAAGGCTTCCACTAGGCTGAAAAGTAGGAGTCTGTCACACTACTGGCATACTACTACTACATACTAAAATACTTTACATGTATGCTGCAGCATAACTGTTAGATATAGCCAACTGTGACTTATTCCATTAAAGGCAGGGTATGATTAACTGGAAAATGATATACCAAAAAAAAAGGGGACATCACAAATCATACCTCATAAGCAGCACCGAGATCAGCAAATTTGTCTTGGGCATTAGGATCATCTTGATTTCTGTCCGGATGAAGCTGCAGAGCCAATTTTCTGTAGGCTTTCTTTATGTCTTTGACAGATGCAGATTTGCTCACACCCAATATCTTGTAAAAATCTCGTCTACAAATTTTGGAAAAGGCAAAAGACACATATCGACAGTTACGTACAGTTGCTGTCCTCAGTAACAATTAGTTGAGCAATTTGTAGTAAGATGTGGCTGTTGTAACTTAAGACATCGTTCAGATATACTGCAAGACGTTTTGGCGTTTGGGATTATTTAAAGAGAAAACAACAATCCTATGACTGTTAAAATTGTACAGTTTTTTTAATCTGGACGATTTAAAATAGAACGATATGGCACCAATCACAGGGTAATGAACTGGCGACACATAACACGTCGCGATGCTAGCTAGCCACACAGTGATTATGGAACGTGGCGTTCCATTTACAAAAGCTGCGGTGTATAATCTGGTTTGGGTAGTCGATACTGTTTAATGGTAATAATGAATCCACCGATAAATCACATAAAGGGATCCAATAAATAAAGTGGAACGAAATTAAATGTGTTCTAATGAAAACACATGGAGAATGGTCCAAGCGACGTAGACCAATCACAATGAAACATGTGTACCAGCCGGTGGTCGAGTTTAATACATTTCAGACGTGCTCTGTGACAGAAATAACAGACAAACCACTTACCCAGCAAAGACAACAGCGATTAAATATAAAAGTAGACAGCATACACTAGAAAGTTTCATTCCTGTAACAGCCATGAGAACGCTGCTTTGCTGAAATAATCCCTCAGAAGTGACCGGCTTTCTGAGTCAAATTATTTTGTCTGTCAGTGTCCTCTTCCTGTTCTGTAGTAAAGTACCGCCTCCGTTGGGCCCGGAAGAACCGCCTTGTACTTCTTAAAGAGGAAAAGACACTAACAAAATGGCTCAGAATCAACAAGCGGTATTCTGCGAAAAATCAACTACAAAATATACACATTAAGGGAAACTGCATTTTACAACCATAATTGGTTATACGGTTCGATTAAGATGAGTTATCAAACAGGGGCATGCAATTAAACTAAATGCGCGCCCCCGTACCTAATGCACGTGCCCGCTATCTTTTTGTGAATAGGAGCAGCGCGCCAAACGGGAAGGGAGGAAAGTTTATAAACAGCTAAGATTGACGCCGTCGGTGGCGTTCTCAAACGAGTTTTGGTCGGGTGATCAGCACTTTCTACTTCAAGAAATGTTAATGCAACGTCAGTAGTGGATTTGTAGAGGGCCGACTGCTCGAAACTGAGGTAATTTTTAATTAAATGCGATGTAACTTGCAGGTAGCTAGCAAGATGGCAACGTTATCAACTCCATCCATTAACAGGTTTGGGGTTTTCAAGTTGTCATGGGAACTTAATGGCGTCCTCATCTTTGCTCGCTGACAAGCTAACTTTGTTTCGAAGTCTGTTCAGATATGTTTATATCACAGGCACTTCATTCCCCGTGAAAACAAACGCAGGTTAGTTGTGTCTACGCTGGTTACAGGCTGTCTGACATAGTGACAGTGGCGTTAGCTTAGAAGTTAACATTATTTGTCAGGGCGTTTGCAGGCAGCTTCAGCTCATTTCAGATGTGACATTAAATGTGTCCAAGAGGGATTCATAGTTCCCGATGTTTTCAATTTTAATTCACTGAAATGATACAACTCACATCTTTAAAACTATAACCTAGTTGTCAAGCAGTAGTCCAGGCTGTGCGGCGTTTGTGTCGTGTTTGGACAAGTCAACCAGAGAGTGTTGGGGGAGAATCTAAGATCTTTGAGTCAACAAGAGTTGCATACCACTCTATCATTACACCGATTTAACTTTTTGAAACTGATTAACCATTTCATGCATGCTGTCAACATGTCCCTTTTTGGCAAAGGCCTAGCATAGTTAATTTTTTTCAAAATATTATATGGGAAGTACCAGCAGGTTAATTACAAGACTTAAACGGTGTTTTTTTTTCATCTTGTACACCAAATATTAAGTGTTTTAAGACATCAGTCCAAGACGGCTGCCAAAGATAGCCTAGGTATGTGCAGAACAACAAGGCGCATCTGCATATGCATCTTCCTGTAGCTGTTTACTTTTTGTCATACCTTTTCTCAAAAAGTATGGTTGTTTCCAATTTTTATTTATTAATTATTTATTAATTGAGCATTTTATAGCATGAAATAACATAAAAAGAAACAAAATACCTTATTTCTTATTTGTAATTTACATCCCATTTCACTCCTTTGTTGCATGGTGCCCACAGGACAGTAAAATAACTTTTAAACAAAATGGATATTAACTTTATGTCAATTTTGAATAAGAAAAGTATTTTATCTTCAACATTTTTTAAATAATTCATTCATGAAAGGGTTAGTGTGTTTACATTCAAATGATGCATCCTGAGGAAATTATACCAACAATCCCTCTGTAGGCCCATCATTTGTATGTATGCAGTATTCCTACTCTTAGACAGAGGTGCATATAAGTCATACACCCATCAGGGCGGCACTCCAAGTAAGTGGTAAGGTGCCTTGCCCAGTTAACTTAACTCGAAGACTGCTGGCAAAACACATTTGCTCTAGGTTAACATACCCAGTCAAGCAAGCCAATCTGCTTATTAGAATAACCCAAAGCCCATGTGATGTTCTAGCGCCTCTGATTTGCAAGGACTGTTGACCTGTGTTCACGCAAGAGCCCACATCAACGGTGGCCTTGCCAAATTGTAAAGCACTTTGTGCTGCATCTTGTATGTATGAATTGTGCTATACAGGTAAAGATTATTATTATTATTATGTGATGGGTTTTTTTTTGTAGTGTAAAAACAGATGAACACCAGCTTCAGAAATGGATTTATTCAAATTGTTTAATCAACCAGTTTTTCCAGCCAGGAAAATAAGCTTGTGAAGCTGTGAAATCACTTGTTTTAAGTGCAAAGGCTTAACCAGTACATACATGGTGGAACTTTACTTTCTTAAGGCAGGGTTTCCACATCTGTTGTTTAATATGTCCTGCATTCTCCGTAACATTGAATGATTATCAGGTAGAATGGACACAAGGGAAGACACAGAATCACCTATTCTTATCTGATGTTTGTAACTTGTTTACCTCAGTTGTCCCTGCCAACCAGTTGCATATGTACCTCCCCAGACATGGAGCTGGCTGGTGTGAGTGTGTGGCCGCGCCTGGAGCCCTTCCTCCTGGGGGCGCTGCAGGTTGCCCCTACCACCAAGCTGAGCATGCACTACCTGCGCCGGATGGCATCCTACGTGCGCACCAGGGACGGCTGCTACCCCAGGCTGGGCTGGCTCATGTGGAGGCACATCGCCTGCAGCAAGCTGCAGCTCCCAGAGGACCTGGCCTGGCTATACTTCGAGACCTTTGACCTCCTGGTGGCGTACACCCCCGAGGACAGGCTGGAGTGGGCGGAAGCTCTGTCCCAGTGCTCCACGCCCAAGGAGCTGGAGAGGCAGAGGAGTAAGGTGAGCCGATGCTGTCATGCAAGATGACGTAGCCTAGTAGGTCAAAGAGTAGCTCTGGGCAGTGGGAGGCACAGTCTGTGAAAAGACTCTGTAGAGTGTCATGTTCAATTCAGAAATGTACTGAAGCTGGTTACTGTGCTGTTTAACATGCAAAAAGTCACCCAGGACTCAGGCCTTTGAGTCCATTTTTTCAATTACGAGATCAATTAAGATTAAGAGATCATAGCTGTTCCCGCAGGGTGAAACAGAGGAATTAGTTTTGGAATGAATTAGAATGGTTAGGCCTTGTTTTTGTTACCACTGAAAGGGTGTACTAATGGATAAAGATTTGGGCCAAACCAATAGCAATTATTGATCATAGTTGTATTCACTTATAACAACTAGGAGAGATTTTACCTTTTATCATGCACCCATTTTATTTGATCATATGCCTTTTCAGCTGAGTCTGGTCACATAATGATAGCATTTCAAATTTCCTTTTGAAAAAAGTTCTGTCCAACATTTTTAAGTTCAGCCCAATATTTACAGTCACCTCCATTTTGTTTCCATATGTTGTCTATCTTATTGTGTTTGTCTTGTAGTTGTCTGTGGACACCCTGCAGTTCCTGCTCTTCCTCCACATGCAGCACCTGAATCGTGTCTCCCTGCGCACCTCTCTGATTGGTGACGAGTGGCCAAGCCTCCGCTCACGCTCCCCTTCCTCTGCAGATCGCGAGGCCAAGATCACCTCCCAAAACAAGGTGGAGAGAAGAGTCTGAGAGTTGCTTGTTTTTCCTTTTTTAACAGCTGGTACAGCTCATTTCTGACTTAATGGACTCAGGGTTTTATGCGGTAGTGCCATGATCCAGTCACGATTGTATGCTTCTCTTTCTCCTCCTTTGTCCTGCTCTGTCTCTCTTTTGTTTCATTCCTATCTCTGTTTCTCTGTCCCTCCCTTTTCCTTTGTCTGTCTCCCTCTCTCTAATTCCCTCTCCTTGTCCCTTTCCTACTGTCTGTCTCCCTCTCTCTAATTCCCCCTCCTTGTCCCTTTCCCACTGTCTGTCTCCCTCTCTCTAATTCCCCCTCCTTGTGCCTTTCCCACTGTCTGTCTCCCTCTCTCTAATTCCCCCTCCTTGTCCCTTTCCCACTGTCTGTCTCCCTCTCTCTAATTCCCCCTCCTTGTCCCTTTCCCACTGTCTGTCTCCCTTTCTCTATAATTCCCCCTCCTTGTGCTTTACCCACTGTCTGTCTCCCTCTCTCTAATTCCCTCTCCCTGTCTCTTTTCCTCTGTTGTATCTCCTCATCCTCCCCCTGCAGAACTGGGACGACCAGGCCCACCTGACCTTCGTGCAGTCGCACCTGTCGGAGCTGCTGGAGCTGCTGCTGGAGCCGGGGCAGCTGAGCGGCTCTGGCCAGGTGCTGCGGGACAGCCAGGTGCCCCTGGAGGCGCTGCACGGCCTCAGCCTGCTGCTGGAGGGCTCCGTGAGCCGCGGCCGCTCCGTGGACCCGCTCCACCGCCTGCTGTCCCGCCCGCCGCTCCAGGCCCAGGCCGGCTACTCCAAGCTCAGCCGCTCCTTCGGCTTGCAGCAGCTGCAGCAGTGGCTGCACCAGGCGCTCACCCTCAACCCCTTCGGCATTTCTGCCTGCCTGCGCTCCGGCAAGAAGCTGGCCTGGGCACTGCAAGGTACATGTTGCTTTAGCAGAAAAGAGTTTTTGTTTTGTTTGTTTTTTTGCCAAAGATGGAAAAAAAATATTTTAATGCGTCTCACAGGTTGTGTGACATCATAACAGTTTCAAAGCTTGTTAATTGACTTCGTCACATGGGTTCGTCACATATTTTGGGAGCCTCTGCACATTTTGTAGTATTGAATAATGAAACAGAACCATGTTGCCACATAGATCAGGCAGTGCTAGTGATCAGATGTGCTTTTTTATGGTTGGACCACAAAGCTGTAACTGTAACACTGACTGCTGGATGCAGAGATGTCCACTTGTGCGTGTATGCGTGTATGCGCGTGCGCATGTGCGTGTGTGTGCGTGTGTTCAGAGTATAGCACAGCATAAGCCTGTGTGTTGATAGTGTCTTTGGGATAGTCCTGTGCACTACATGACTACTCCACTATAAGTGCCTTATTTCAGTATTGTACTTGGACTACTTGGACTTTTTATTTACAGTAGCTTTAGCTCTTTTTGTGCTTCGCTAAGCCCTTAAGGCCCTTAGCTCAATTAATGCTTACTTTCTATTTTTATATTTTATATCTTACATCTGTGCTGCTGCAGAGAGAATTGTAATTTCAGAGAGAATTGTAATTTCAGTCCCCTGTATGCCCTGTACATATGGCAGAATTTACAATTATGCCGACTTTGCCTTTGACTTTCAGTGGAGGGAGCAATGAAGAGAGCCAAGATTGCGCGCAACACACACATGGCCCCACCTGGCAGCAAGGTGGTGCTGATGTCCCAGGTCTTCAAGCAGACGCTGGCCAAGGACTCGGAAAAGCTGGTGGGGTCGAACCTTAAACTGCACCGCTGCACCGAAGCCTTTATCTACCTGCTGTCCCCTCTCAGGTGAGACGGCAGCATCTGATGCAACCTTGATGGTCTGACAGACAGTCTTGGTGGGTTGGAGCAGGGCCCCAGGAGTACTCTGGGTGCTTTGTGTTCCTTCTTTACTACTATGATGTGTAAGGATCTGGCAGTCCTTGGTCAGGAGTATGCAGTTGAAAATTGCGCGTATTACTCTGGATGAATAAAATGTATGGCTAGTAGAATGCTGTATGATAATTCATGTTTAGATTGTTGTAATACCAGTATGTCAAGTGTTGTAACGCTCAAAATACATGCAAGCGGGCGAAGCGGAATGTTACATTCTTTTCAGTTGGGAGGCGGCAGGTGGTGACGTAGATTAGCGAGGCGGGCGAAAAAGTTGAGCTCTGCTGAACTTTATGCAAATGAGGAGCGGCGTTTGCCAAGCGGTAACCAATGCCATAGTTTCAAATGACTTTTCAGTTGGAAGGCGGCAAGTGGAGAGATAAACATTTAAAAATGAACGTACATAAAATTTGAAACAGTGCCGTGGTTAACATTATATTGACATGCCAGAAGCAAAAAAATCATTACCATTCAGAATTCTTTAGCCTTTTAAACTTCATATCTCTTCAACTGACGTTCGGTACACGCCCACTCAAAGCGGAGCAAGCGGAGAGAAAGCGGTACATTCCGCTTGCATGTATTTTGGGCGTAAGTAATATGCACTTTTGGCCTGCAATGAGTCTTTCATCTTCAAAGGTATCTGTATAGTAGCTAGGGCTGGATTAAAAAAAATCAATTTATTGATACGTGTCGATAAATCAAAGGAAAAATTGACATTGATTCTAAGAAATAAAAATTAATTAATTAATTAAAACTAAAAATATCGAAATTGTATCGAATTGTATCAGATCGAGAATCGTATCGTATTATGACCTTGTGTATCAAAATCGTATCAGTTCAGGAAATCTGTATCGATAACCAACCCTAATAGCAGCATGAGGGTGACGATGCATCACAGTACCACACGCAATAAGATTTGTTTGTCTGTATGAACATAAAACACATGCATGAGGATGGTTTAATTTTATTAACCCTGATACACGTCTGGTGCTGCAGGTCGGTTTGTCTGGACAAGTGTCGTAACAGCACAGTGGTGCTGGGCCCCGTGGAGTGCAGCGTGCACATGCAGGGCTGCGAGAACGTGCGTCTGGTGTGCGTGACTGGCCGCCTGGTCGTCGGCGGCTCCTCGCACTGCACCATCCACGTCCTGACCCCGACGCGGCCCCTGCTCCTGCCCGGCAACACGGGCCTCACCCTGGGGCCCTTCCACACGCACTACCCCTCCCTGGAGGACCACATGGCCAGTGTGGGGCTTGCCGTGGTCCCCAACGCCTGGGACCAGCCCCTGCTGCTGGGCGCCGAGGGGAGCTCTCTGGATAAGGGCTGCTACCGCCTCCTACCCCCTGCCGAGTTCTCCCCGCTGGTGGTGCCCTTCAAGATGGAGGGGGACACGTGCGAGGTGCCGGGGGGCCTGCCGCCCCCCTACCAGGAGGCCTTGGAGGCCAGGGAGTGGCGCGTGCAGGACTGGCAGAGGACCGTCAAGGAGGCCCACCTCAACAAGTGAGTCCATCTCTGTCCCCTGACTGGTACACTTTTACAGGAGGCTTTGCCACAGTAGTCACTGACAGATATTCACCACAGTAGTTAGTGACAGATATTCACCACAGTAGTTAGTGACAGATATTCACCACAGTAGTTAGTGACAGATATTCACCACAGTAGTTAGTGACAGATATTCACCACAGTAGTTAGTGACAAATATTCACCACAGTAGTTAGTGACTGATATTCACCACAGTAGTTAGTGACAGATATTCACCACAGTAGTTAGTGACAGATATTTACCACAGTAGTTAGTGACAAATATTCACCACAGTAGTTAGTGACAAATATTCACCACAGTAGTTAGTGACAGATATTCACCACAGTAGTTAGTGACAGATATTCACCACAGTAGTTAGTGACAGATATTCACCACAGTAGTTAGTGACAGATATTCACCACAGTAGTTAGTGACAGATATTCACCACAGTAGTTAGTGACAGATGTTCACACTTTTACAGGAGGCTTTGCCACGATCGTTAGTGACAGATATTCACCACAGTAGTTTGTGACAGATATTTACACACAATACACTGCTTACTCTGGATAATCTATAAGTCTCATCAGTCAATTTGTTTGTCATCAGTCTCAGTCATCAGTCAGTTTTGTCGACGACCATCAAGCCATCTTGTGTTTCAATGACTTTCATGCAGCCTGTGTCTCTTCAGTAGCTGATGATACCAATATAGCATTGGAGCGAGATCATTAACAGCCCCCTCTGGCTGCCGTGTTTTCACAGGGAGCAGCAGCATCAGTTCAAGGCCCTGGTGGAGCAGAAGTTCCACGAGTGGCTGATAGCCACGGGCCAGAGCCAGGAGCTGGACGGCCTCATCCTTCCCCCGGCCGCCACTGCGCCAGACACCCCCGCCGCTGGCACCCGCGCTAATGGGGACCACGCCGGCCAGAGAACGCGGCCAAACGGCAGCAGGCCAAACGGGTCACTTAGGCACGGCGCTGGCGGGTCGCCCATCACTTCGAGCTGAGAGAGCTGGACCCACAGGTTTGCGGGGCAGCCACACTTGCTCCGAGCTGGACAGAGAGAAAGAGGGACTTGTGAGGCCGTCAGAAACAAGCTCTTGGGGGCATAACCCTGCAATCTCTACCTTCTTCACCTAAAAGCACACGCGTGTCTAGTTCCCTTAACTTGATAAAACACATGCTGTTATTTTTATATGCACCTACACACAGCTTGTGTTTTCCAGTAGATACCTTCACAAGTACCAACAGATGTGTAGACATACCAGTTTACTGTGGCTGTCTTGGCCCACCTCTCAACTAAGAGCACTTGAAGTATGCAAGCATTACCTGATTTGCTTGTCAAAGTAAATGAGTAGGCATTATTTTTTGCAGGTCGTTAGACTCAGGCAGTGAGAACGATTACAGTGCATTTGGGTGTTTCAGGTGACCAAAAGGCCTAACATTTTGAGCCTTAAAGTATATAATAATGTGCTTATGTTTTTTTTGTTCACTGCTGTCTGCCTCAATTTTTTATTTTATTTAATTTTATTCTTTATTTATTACTCTCCTTTTGTGGCAGTATGTCACATAGGAAACATGTTCTGGTTATGGTACGTTGGGTTAGTGTAGGGAACACTTGGTAGCTATCTGAGTTAAGGAAAAGTGGACCATGGCCAAGATTAAAAGGATTTCCCCTCGTAGCAGTTCAGTAGTTTATTCACTTATTTTCACAGTGTAGTGCACTTGAATTTTTCTGTTCAAATGTCTTAAGGCCAGTGTGTACGTTATTGAATGTACACGTTCTTAATTGCTGTAGACAAGCCCTACAATGTTCGCCTTACATTTACCTTTGCACTACTTACCTTCACAGTGAGTTGTTCTCCAATCACCATGGCTGTAACAATATGTATATTTAGTTTGGTAACATCTATTTTTTGTATGTAAACAAGCAAAAATAAAAATCTCATGCTAAATGTGACATCTATGTAGTTTGTATTAACAACTGGTGGTGGGACTGAAGGACTGAAATTCGAGCACATAGACCTTCCCATCATGCTCCACTGTTCCCCAGCTGGCTCATCAGTGTCACCAGTCAGCATGTCGCGAACAATGCGCTAGAGTGGAGGACCGACCATCAGGATGCAACTGATGGCTCCAGAATGACTACACAATTAATGCACTATTAATATTTTGCCTATTTAATACAGGGTGCTTACGCAGGTCTTGAAAGTCTTAAGACATATGGAGTTTTGAAATGCTGTTTTCCAGACCTTGAAAAGTCTTCCATACTTTCACATTTTGTGTGTTTCTCTCATAGTCAAATTTTAGAGTATGCTCAATAATCATCCACATAGTTTTGTAAAATAAGAAATGCATAAGAAACTCATATAAAAAACACAATTTCCCTAACTGGTCTCATGTACTGCATTTATTCATGTTCGTATACATTTACTAAAACAAACCTTTCTACTGAACACAACAGGTTGAACCTCAACCAAAAGAGTATGCGCCCAAGTATGAAAGTACATAGTCCAGTCAAGAGCTTGGGGGTTTTGCAAAAAGTCTGGAAACAGTCTGGAATTTTCATTTAGAAAAAGAGCAAGCACCCATTAATATATCAATGTGTGAGAACAGCTGAGCCAGGGAATAAGCTTAGCCAACTAATGGTAGAGGGCGGAGAACCAGGCCACATACTGTACTGCTGGCACGGGTTGACTTTGGGTGGCAGGGACATGGGGGTGAGGTGACGGTCAGGTTGTGTTGTGATGATGGGGCATTGGTGTGTGGAGGTGGAGGTGGGAGGTGAGCGTGCTGGGTAATATGAAGAGGTAGGGGGTATCAGCAGAGTTCAGAACAGAGGGGTGGGTGGGCAGGCAACTCTCACTAGGCAACTGTTGTGCTGTAATCCCTCTCTGCTTTTCTGGAAAACCTGAATAGCTGTGGAATCACTGACTCAATTTTTGGATCTCATTTTCATGACAAAGCAATTGGCTCCCTGAGGCCATTGACCCTGGTTGTGTAGCGTCCTGGCCAATAAAAGGATGCTGAACGTGTGTCCACACACTCCCACTGGCTTCAGACAACAGAACCTTAAACAGGACAGAGTGTGGCATCCACAATGGGCAAGGTGAGTAGGACAATGGTTCCTTCGGGGTGACTTGAGAGGGACAGGAGATCGACTACCTTTTTTTTTTCTTCTTAGACACATATTTATCCTGGCTAATGGTGGCCATTGGGATGCAGGTTTATTTGTTTATACTGCAATGTAGACAATATTAGGTGAATGTAAATATTGAAATTTGCAACAATATAATCTAAACCACATCAAAAATGAACCACTTTCATTAGTCATATATTTTTGCGATAATCTTTTTTGTTGTTCAGTTAGTTCGGTGTGTTATTAGACGTGTGTAGTAATGATGACATAGCTGTGTGCACTTCAGTAATTAATGGAGTTAATGTCTTCAGTAATAAATACTGTGGTGGTGTATGAGTATAAAGGGAAAAAAGCACGATGAACTACTGTTAAACCAGGGCAGAAAGAATGTGCCAACGCAGGTCTGTCTGTCCAACAAATAGGATGTTGGCCCATTCCATTGCTAATTACAACATCCGAAACAGGTGACAGCTGGCACACTGGTGCCATGCCAAGGATTCCCTCAGTCAGTTCGAACATTCAGTCTAATAATGTTGACAGCATCTGGCAAAGTGTCATTATATTTGGTATTGAGTATTTGGGCCATAGCACTTTAACGCTGGATCTTTGTGTCCCCTACCTTCCTATATTTCTCATGCATCTGGATTTCTAGGGTCCTTATTGTCATTGAAGCCTTGGGTAGTCAGTGCCACTCTTCCCTCCACTTCAATGCCCTGTTGAGTACAATAATGTTGCAGCCTGTCTTTGAGTACACATGCACAGTGGCATGAAAACATCTGTTTCGCTGTAACCTTACCCCTTCTGTGCCCAGATCATCTTCTTCGAGGACAAGAACTTTCAGGGTCGCCGGTACGAGTGCGACAGTGACTGCTCGGACTTCCATGCCTACCTGAGCCGCTGCAACTCCATCCGGGTGGAGAGTGGGGCCTGGGTCCTGTACGAGCGGCCCAACTACATGGGCTACCAGTACGTGCTGACCCGGGGAGAGTACCCAGAGTACCTGCGCTGGATGGGCCTCAACGACCGCCTGAGCTCCTGCAAGCTGGTCCACTTTGTGAGTCAGCCAATTCCCATGAAACTAAACTGGTGAATTACTAGTATGGGTTTGTTGACAGTTCTATACAATAATCATTGAGGAGAGAACTCAAGTTCTGAGTACTTAATGTAAACACAACAGTTGAACCAGGTTTAAATGTGCTGGGGTGCAATTACAACCAAAGGTATCTGGGGCAAGTAGAACAAAAGTGGAGGGTTTGTAGGGGGCAATCACTCTGAATGAGCCCAGTACAACCAGGGCCCTAAGGGCTCTGCCAATACATCAATAACACCACTACACCACTGCCCTGTGCAAGGACATGCAATCTAATCAGTTAGGCAGTTCTTTCACATTCTCACCTCTAACTACATTAACATGTGGATATTAATACACTGTTTTCTGAATAATGTACTATATTACTTGTGCAGAAGAAAAAACGAAAGCAAGGCTGAAAAATCTGAAAATGTCCAGTATATAATTTATTTCTAAAAAACACTTTTTAATGTGACAATGTCAATTTACTATGACAGAGGCATTTGCATTATTTTCATCCCCAATACTTTTTCAAGTGTCATTCTATCACTTTAATGTCAATCAGTATTATACAAAGAACAGACAGCCATAGGCATATAGAAAATCTGTATTCTGGTTGTCCTTAGAGAATTACATGTCAAAACCCCCTGCTGGTTCCATGGTTCAACAACCACAGCTTTGTTGTGCACTTAAAACTCCCTCTCATCATCATCACATCCTTTTGGCCAACCTCCTGCTACCCCTTCTCTATCACCACTCCTCTTCACCCTCTCTTCTGCCCTCCCCCCTTCCCTCTCTCCACTCGCCCACAGACCAGCGCAGCCCAGTATAAGATCCAGCTGTACGACAAGCCTGAGTTTGCGGGCCAGGTCCACGAGGCCAGCGAGGACTGCCCGTCCGTGCTGGACCGCTTCCGCATGTGGGACGTCCACTCCTGCAAGGTGACGGAGGGCTTCTGGGTCTTCTACGAGCACCCCAACTACCGCGGGCGCCAGTACTTCCTGGAGAAAGGCGACTACCGCAAGCCATCTGACTGGGGCGCAGCCTGTAGCACAGTGCAGTCCTTTCGTCGCATTATCACCGAGTGACCATTAGAAGTCATGCCCTGTACCAGTACCTACAAACTCCTACAAACTGGTACCGTCCCAATCGACTCCAAGTGCTAAATATCTAAATCCAGAATGCTTCACTGTAGCTTGTGACCGGGCTCATCTGGAATAAAGTATATGTTTACAGACCGACTGCAACTTGTTTGTTTCTTTCAAAGGTATGTTGTTGTTTTTTTTGGTTTTGTCAAAAATGTATTTTTCTGTTGCAGCTTGTAACTGCACTGATGTCAGTGATGGTTATGTCATAAATCACGTGTATGTCTGGGACCTATAGCTCCTCTTCAGTAAGTGAACTGGCACACTGCATGAGTGCTGGGCTCAGATCCACGGTCACAGGATGGGGATTCAAGTGGGTCCCAAACGAAAAGCAGTTCCCTCCTCCACCAATTAAAGCGACCTTTGACCTCTCTGGGTCGAGCAGCTCAGAGCAGAAGGAATGCAGCATGAGGGGCCAAGTAATGGAAGACTACAGACAGACAAACAGACAGACAGACAGATAGATAGATAGAGGCAATGAAGGGATACAAAAACCAAAAATCATTTTATGTCTATTTGTCTCAATGTAAATGTGTAATGCTTAGGAAGCTCTAACTCACTGTGTCCAGGTCGTACTCCACACTCGCACCTGTGTTCAGGTTTATTATCGCCACACCGGGCACGCCCTCCCCCTGGAGCCAAACTCCGCCCACTATAACCAGCTTCTCGCCAATCACGTGTGCAGAATGGGAATACCTGGGAACAACAGAGACAAGACAAAGGGTTAAGACCAGTCCATTTTGGTTTTAGACAAAAGAAAAGAGGAGGAAAAAAGAGACTGTTAGTCTCACTATTACATGAATAGCTGACACACCTGGGTGCTACAGGAGGGTGCACCTGTAATGTCTCCCAGCAGAAGCCTTTAGATGTGGGCTTTAGTAAAACGGTGTCTCCTAATGGAACCCCTCCTGTCCCCAGACCGCCGAATATGACCGCACACTCCTCATAGGCAGCAGAGGAGTGCGAATGCCGGCCCTCCGGGGGAGAACCCTCCACCAGCACCTGTCAGGACACACACATCTTAGCAAGGATCCGGGAAACCTTCATGGCTACCAGTTCTCTAAAAACTGCTAATATTTATACATATTAGACATCTAATATTAGTTTTGTTTATTATGACACATGAATTTAAGCATTTTATAATTGTAATTGTTAAAGTATTATGCCAAAGAATAATACAGGTGTTAAAACATAATCAAGTTTACATGCTTTGCTATTGACACTGTTCTGCATTTAGCCCAAGTAACCAGACTCTGACTGTGACTGAATGCTCAGTATGAAGAAGATGAGTTTCAAAAACTCATCTAACCTCTATCCACTGCATCGTCTTCACATCTAGGAAGTGTGCGTCACCCAGGACTGGATCCACCTCTGTACGTCCTCCAAATACAAGCAGTAAAGTTTGGCCTGAAAGGAAAAAAAACAAACCTATTCACTAGGCTTGGGTGGAATCTGATTTTCCTGACATAATACCCAGGTATGCCGCTATGTCACATATGTGTCAGTAGGTATGGCCAGTTTTAATCACCATAAATCAGACAACTAGCATAATACTACTACAGAATTTAATATACTGCCGTATTGTTTTTTTGTCACACCTTTTCATATGGAATGCAAGAAACTGCTTCTCCTGTACATGTAAGAGCATTTCTCTATCATTCTGATGTTAGTAAACTAATTCAGTTTCAGTCTCATACTTC
The DNA here is from genome assembly GCA_027475355.1 of Coilia nasus. Lineage (NCBI taxonomy): Eukaryota > Metazoa > Chordata > Actinopteri > Clupeiformes > Engraulidae > Coilia > Coilia nasus. Next base: position 18,065,719 of record CM050213.1, on the reverse strand, counting down.
ACCCCCTCCCTTCCCTTTGCATGTGTGCTGTGTTATAATTTGTGTGGTACTGTTGAGTCACCGCCCTTACCATTATGTCTAAGCAAAGTAGCCGTATGTCGCCATCTTGGTTGTGGAAGACAGCCACTGCATTCTATTTCCTTTAAAGATACAGTCACTGTCAAAGATGATGCGGTGGACTCTGTGGGCTCGCGGAGGTCATAGGTCACTCTGAGAACGTCCCCAAATGGCTTTAGCGGCGATGATCTCCCTCCGAACACCAGTGCACCCCAGCCAGACAGTAAAGTCATCGTATGGTACAGTCGAGCACCTGGTGGACAACAAACAAAACTCAGTGATCATTCTTCTGTTGGTATGTAATGTAAGACATACATTCTGTCTAAGGGATCATTCACACCGACTTGAGCGTGTACAACACATAACCGTGTACAATATGTTTGTATAGTGACAGAATGCGGTCAGATCACGCGTGCGGTGTGAATAGTCTAATTTGTTAACATGCATTCTAAACGAATACAGACAGAAAACAGGCACGCGCTATATACGGAGAGTGTTTGATGTGAATGGACCCTTAGATAAAGAACAGATGTATTAGTTGAATTAGCTGAAACTTCACAGATGACAAGTGTGCTAAACAATACACAGGTCATCTTTTCTATTCACATTATTAATATGCAAAATTATAAGTAGGTATATTTTTTCTTTCATGTAGCAGGAACTCCTTACCCCAGTCTGCTGACACTTCTACTGTAGCCTGACTCCAGCACCGCTGGCTATTGAGCATGACCTTGACAGCGGCCTCTCTGCCACTCCTCCCGAACCCTCCGGTGACCATGAGGACATGGGGTTCCAGCAGGACTGAGGCCATCCCCAGACCTTCCACACGAGGGTCACCTGATAGGGGACTCACCCTCAAGGCCTCACGCTCCAGCTGGGGCTTCAGGGGAGGGATTGGGGATGCTGGGGGAACATCAAGTCATAATGGCTCAAAGACAGAGAGACAGTACTTTTTGTCACCAGCTTCAAGTTGGTATTTTAGATAGACAACTAGAAAGCACTCAGAGAGCGCAGACCTCTGCCAAGGCATGCCCTATCTCCCAAAAACAAAAATGTTTTTAAAAAAGTTCCTGGATCCAGACAGTGATCTGAATCACCCCCAAAATCTCTCCATTTCTTCATTTGCCCATTTTCAATCTTTCCAGAAAAAATATGCAAATTCATTCATTACTTTCTGCATAAAGTTTCTAACTACCAAACGAACAGACAAACAACCCAACGTTGGCAAAAACATAACAACCATGGCAGAGGTAATAACAGTACATTTGAGTTAACGTAACAGTGACCAAATCTGAAAAGTTTAATCATTCACTATAGTGCACTATGTATGGAGCGAAACAATGTAACCCACGCCCTATAGTAGGATACAGTGAACACGTCAACATTTCAGGCACAGCCAGTGTTATTGCATTACTGCCAACATGTGGGTGCCCGTAGTGAGGATGGCACAGTACCTGCGGGAGGGCTGAGGAGAGCCTGGGTGAGTGAGCCTTTGGCAGCAGTGAGGATGAAATAATGAGAGCACTTCTGGTGCCACTCCTGATGAGAGATAAGGAAAAGTAATCTAGAGACTCTTAAAAGAATACAAGTACTTTTATAATCCAAGTAAAATTATAATCCTGAGTGAAACAGATAGTGAGGTATAACTTTGTCAAAGGCTAAGTATTTTGTTTATGAATGGCCCTGGCAGGTGACAGGTGTAATGAGAGAAAAAACAGGTAAAGGAAGAACTAACCTCAAACTCATCGAATGGCTCCAGTCCCTCCACCCTCTGCCTCTCCTGCTGGGCTACGAGCCCCAGGTAGAACTGGTTCATGTCTAGACACACACACTGCTCCCAGCCCTGTGGATACAAAGGATAAAAGTTAAGGGATACTGTGTTAACTCCTGGTTAACTCCTTGCCTGCCAGCACGAAAAACTGAGCGTATGACTCTTCAGCTACAAGGCCCTAACGGATTGACCACAGCTGGCCACATGTCTCAAAGGCCATTAAATATTATTCATGAGACTTCTTATGTAGGCCTACCTAATATTGCACATTACTAATGCTTTACTAAATCAAAAAAAGAAAGTCAAAATGGTGTTTAGTCAATGCTGGTGTTAAGATGAACTATGATTAAGGTGTCAAAGTAGGGCCCCACCTTGCTTAAAAACCTTTGTCTCTGAGCTGCTACATCTGGGTAGCTGGTAAGGGCGTGCAGGGCAGAGTTGAGCTTCAGGAAGTGGCTCTGCATCACTCTGCCAAAGGGGTCTGAGGGCCGGATCTGTTCATACATCACAAACACAGACTCCGGGAGGTGCGCCGCTGCCCAGCCAATCACACGGTCAGATCTAGAGCATCACAATGGCAATAGTTAAAACAGAGAAGATCTGTTTTGTCTTAGCCTTTCATACACATGACAATGACACTTTCAGGGGCCTTTTCAGGGACTTTTGAAAACCAAGTCTACAGTGTAATTAACTTACATTGCCATATAGGAAGTACGAATACATAGCACTGCCTAAACAGTGCTGTACAGATGTGAAACAAGTTTTCAAAATATTTCAGTGTTGTGTTGATGACAATACTGTCACACATACTAGTATCCACTACACTGCATGTAACCCGATTATTGTTGACTGATTATTACATTTCATGACATTAGACTTAACAGATGCTTTGATCCAAAGCAACGTATATTGAGGACACAAATCAAGCTAGAAAACAATGCTGATTATTACTATTCGGTTGACTTACTCCTGTGTCTCCATATAAGTGAGCACTACTTCGGAGAGCACCAGTGTGGGGCAGCTCCACTGAAAGCTTGCTGCAGACAGAGCCAGCTGCACCGCCTCCTCCTGACGGATGTCCAGACCCAGCAGCCGGTACTGATCATTAGAGGCATACAGTGGTCCTGCTGCAAAAACACACATTTCAAAAGTGAACAGAGATTAATATTTAATACAACACTAAGTAGTTTTTTTGTTTTCGTTCGCTCAACAGGTTGGAAGCAGAATTATCTCTCATTCGAGCTACAGAGAAACGGCCCGCTCCTCCAAACTCACTTAATGCGGTTATAGCCCATAAAGGGCGGCAAAGCAAATTAATAAGTGCTTTTTAACCCAGTTATAAGTTGATGAACCACCAAAACAATTTTGGAAACATTATTTTAATGTTGAAAAAACTACTTAACTACTTAAAACTACTTGCTTTAATGGAAGTGCTGCTGCATGCATCATAAATAAACTCAAAAGAATACTACCTACAATTTAACAGACTCCCAGTGCTAATAATTCTCTGTTTTCTAATAGGCTTCCAATGATGAGTAGCAAAAAATGTGGGATTCTTACCTGAGTTGTAGGACAGGTGAGGTTTCCAGTCTTTCAGGTGAGGGTCCGATCTAATCAAGGCAGCTTTCCGCTGGGCCACATTAGAGAAGTCCACCTCAAAAACAGTTACTCCTTCCAGAACCCCTTCCTCATGTAGTCGGAAGTAGAGGGAGTCAAATCCTGTACCTAACGACAGCATCTGTAAAAGGTACATTTGGTTATACAGGATAGTGTGAGTATGTGTGTGTGTGTGTGTGTGTGTGTGTGTGTGTGCGAGAGACTTACAATCACTTTGTTTCTCAACACAATCTTCTGTTTCCTTTGAAACATTAGTTATTTTCCACTAGAGTGCCTACCCTTTAAAATAATATGAGAACACCAATCTTATCAAAAACACAAAAAGCTGTATTCTCACCTGTCTTCTACTACAACTTGATGTAACCTGGAGAAACAGCTTGACACAATGATCCACTGCCTTCCATCTCACATAATAACCCCTGAGGAACAAACAAACAAACACACACACACACAGTCAGAGAATTACAAATCCCCTTTATTCTCACACTCTAATCTTGTAATAAACCGGCTGCTTCAGAGAAGCAATGCACATTTATTGTACAGTTTACCTATTGATGAGAGGAGCTCGCCGTGACACTTTGCACACAAACCGACGCTGGAAATCATCGCGGAAGTAACCGTAGACGGATGCAGACACTTTGCTAACCACACTGCTGTCATTCGTTCCCTGCACCTGCACAGGGGAAAACAGATTTAGTATAACTTTTAGACACCATACAGGTATTGTCAGCTTTTCTTAATACTGATTGAATTTGACTTACAGCGGTATCCTTTCCTGATTTTCTACTTTTGGGACAGGCTGGCATAATGTCCTTTTCTGCTTCCTTCAAACAGTTTTGCACAAGTTGCAAGCAAAACTGACTAGTTTGACAGAACCTTACAACAGCATAACACCTTCATATGTACCACAGCATAACACCTTCATAACACAATGAGTTACACAGCAGTAAAATGATAATAAAACATGGTTTATCGCTACAACTGAATGAAATAATCAACGTGTGTTGTTTTGGATCTTACTCTATGATATGGTGAAAAGTGAACACCAAAGGATTACAACTTTACAGCGCCTTTGTGTGGTCTGGAGTGCAAATGGCTAATAACATTCATGCCTACAGAAAGATTTAAAAAAATATATTAAATCCATGAAGGGGCTTCAGAGTTTTACCAGAAGGTGTGCAAACTAAACCTAGTGGAACATTTTGAGGGGGAAAAAAATCAACTCTGATATTCTTTATTAGAATGTTCATTGTTATTTCAATACTATTAGGGGACAATTTTTAACACAGTATTATGGTTTTCAGTCACTGCAGCCAAGTAACTTTGGTCTGACATGCAGAACAGTTACGCAGTCAGATATCTGAAGACGTCTCCAAATAAAATGTGTAAGCCAACTTCTTTTTTTTTTTTTCAGAATTAAACAGCAGAGGGCAGTCTTCTGACAGCTGTGGCATGCATAGTGACATGTAGGCCTATTGCTTACTGCCGTGCCTATGTAAAAAGAGAAATAACGGATAGGGAAATAACGGTTCCCGTGGTGCAGTTAATGGAACTGGAGCATTGTAACTGTACTCGTTATACTGAGTATTTGCGAAAATAATGATTTATGGCTTCATAATTGATCTCACGGCTATTTAGAGAGCACATCATTGAGAGGATAATGACCTATCAGACTTAACATCTGGTGAAAATCGCATCAGCGTTAATAGCCATAACAAGTCAATATTGTGACATTTTGTGAACATCGTCTTTACCGCCTCATTGGTTTAATGGTGACGAATGGCCAGCGGCTGGCAGAGAGTCTGGAGTCCAGGGTCAAACAAAATTTACAAAGACACTTGCTTGACGGGACTCTCCCAGCCCTATGCATTAATGTCATCATCGTCTTCGTCGTCGTCGTCGTCATCATCATCATCGTCGTCATCATCATCATCATCATCATCGTCGTCGTCATCATTATGATCATCATCATCATCATCATATTATTATTAGTAGTAGTAGTAGTAGTAGTAGTAGTAGTAGTAGTAGTAGTAGTAGTAGGCTATTAGCTCATTGTGTTTTAGTGGTCATTGTGCAGGCAGCAGCTAACCCTACATCAGGGCAGTCAAAGCGCATCTTAGAGGCCTCTCTTGGGAGCGTGAAGAAGACGAGTGCAAGCGTAGAGTGTTGGAAAAGGAAGAGGAGGAGGAGGGTCTTTGTATAAACACACACACACACACCACACAGATCTACGTCTGGAGATCTATAGATCTTTAGATCCATGTCATCCCCCCTTGGAATGATGGTGTGAAATGGTGATGGTGTGAAAATCTGCATTTATGGATGTGAGCCTTAACCCACTCCCATCACCGGTGGTCAGCTTTTTCCACAGTAATTGATAATGTGCCGACTCATTAGTCTGACTAAAATCAAAACCACTCTGTCAAATCTGGTCATGTTTTCCATCTGGAGAAGGTCTTAAAAATAGCCAGCACCCTTTCAAACAGTCAACCTTATTCTCTGGTCATTTATGTTGGATTGTTCCAAAAATACTCACGCCCCATATTTTTGTCACAGGATTTCGCAATGGCACATATTTTACAAACCACCAGATTGTGATATTCTCCTCCCCAAAATGTTTGGCCTATGACAGTATGTTATTTCCTGACTGTACTTTGCCAGGATTACAACAGAAGTGCGTATTTGAAGCAAAAGTACACCATGACTTGAACAGGAAATGTTGCAACAGAGTGACCAAATGTAAGCAACATGGCAGTACGTCATCATCATGGATCAACCATTAATCCAGCATTCTGGTGTATCAATCGAGTGCCCATGCAGAACTTTACTTAGAGGAGGCCATTTTACAGGAGGTTCAGAGGTCAAACACAGGGATATGTGGGACGAGCGTTACAGACTGTGGTGTGAAGACGAGTGTGGGCTACAGCGCTTGTTCACCTCTGCCTGGCTCCTGTCCATCTCACACATTTGCCCATCTGCTAACTGGGGCAGCTGTCCTACAAGCTGACTGACACTGCTCTTGGGCCATCTGCTGCCCTTTGGAGCATGTGGCTGGCTGGCTGGCTGGCGCGTGTCCAAGTGCTATGTAAGGCAGTATACCTTATTATCTGCCACCCTGCCACTGGCAATAAGCCACCTGCTACTGATGTTAAGGAAAATATGACAAATAAAAGAATAAGAATAAAAAAATATGTGCTATTTTTTGCCTCACTAATTTGCAATTGTATGGAGAGGTAAACTACAGTCTTCTCTCTGCACTGTGGACTGCCTCTAGTTTGTTTGATGCTGTTATTTTTCTAGAGACTGCAATGGGATGTTCATCTTTAAACATGTAAAGACAAGGGCACTATAATTCACAACTTTTCTTGATGTCTGTTGATAATTTTCTTGTCTGCATCAGGCATTAACCCTTAGATCCATACGTGGGGCCAGAAATTACCCTGAGGGTTGGTTTTTGCAATATATTTGTAATTAAAAGTTTTTATCATTAACCTGTATTTGACATGAGGCCATCAGCATTTCCTCATGAAGTGTGTTATTATTATCAAATTAACCTACTTCCTAAGTAGTGAACAGTGTCAGAGGAAAGATATTGTTGCATTCAGATGAAAGTCTTTAGCAGCAGGTGTATAACAACTAGTAGTGAAAAGTTAAGAGAAGAGCGTTTTGCACACTGCATAAGTTTGTTTGTTTGCAACATTTTGCAAAAACAGTACATTTTTGGAGAGGAACTGGGTAAAAAGAGAGAATGAACACCATAGCCATTACATTCATGTTAATAAATAGTAAAAAAAATGAACGGCAAACATCCAATCAAGACGTCAAGACTTTTATTGTCATTGAGCAGTTGCCTGTACAATGAAATGAAGCAGCAAGTGCACTAAGGTGCAAGATGAAAGTGTCAAAGTATCAAGTACAAAATAGAGCAAGAGCAAGAGAGCAAGGGGCTAATATCAGTAGCTCATGCAGCTAAGGGTTAAGACAGCAAAAGCATACCATACAAATAGGAGGCTAAACTTATTATCAGTATGGTTTATTTGTGCTGAATGTTTTTCATTAAGAACATCTCTTAATGCATTCATCAACTAGAGGAACTTATATGGTGATTAGCTATGTGGAGGACATACATTGGCCAGTATGGCCTTAAACACAATTTGCTATACTACATTTCTGATAAACCATTGGCTTCAGTTATAAACAGTTATAATGCGACTGAAGATCAGTTGTCAAAATTCATCCAACCAGATGGTTCATTGTGGCTGTATGAATCTGGAATAAAACACAATAATGTAGAATGCATAAAATGTACTTCATATTCCTTACAGCAACTTTCGGTTGAAAGCCCAAACCTTTCAGGGCACCCTTGCCCCTTCAGTCCCTTAAATGGTGAAAGTGTTGCTATGGGTCAATGGTGATGTAGCTCCATAATGTCGCTTTTAAAATGAATCTGTCGAACGCCCTTGCTGCTCTCTAAGAAATTACCATGATGTCCTTTGTGACCCATTCAGGAGTGCATTGAGGGATCTTAAGAGCATCCCAGCCAAGCCCTTGGGCGGAGAATTCCATTACTGAGACACTGTCCATCAATTCAATCAATCCCACAAGACAACTGTGTGTAGTTGTAGTGTTGTGACCATTTGCCAGGGGGCTGCCACTTAGTATGGACAAAGACAGCGATGTAGCTGAAACTGCCAAAAGAAATGTCCCGATGTTCTTTTTTTGCACAGTATGTTGTTGAGTGGCAATGCACTGAATGTCAGATAAAATCACTTTTTCACTTAATATAGCCATAGTCTGAAAAACACAAAATGAAACAAATGAGACAAAATGCGTTTAGACAATTCAGTATAACATTGCAACATTGTTTATACTTTTAAATTATTTTTAATAGTTTATGTTTGTACATTTAGACTGGGAAAAGACAAACATCTATGCTGCAGTATGAATGAAAAAAAAAGTAATTATTGAATTCCTTTGTAAATATATGCCATTATAGTAACTGACAATAGTATTTATTCATTGTGTTAAAACCTTTTTCTGTACTGCGGTGACCATAGTGGTCTGAAGACACATCAAGCAGGACCAACAGTTACAGTCAACTTAAATACTGACAAGTCTTGATCTCAGTAATTTCCTTCACATACAGCACTGACAGTGCTTTTATATTGGTTGAGAGTATACCAATTATGAGCACATTTAGGCAAAAATTTACACAACAATGATCATAGCTAAGGTTTAATGGATGCCAGTGAAATTATACTGTTTAATGCCAGTTTATAAATCATTTTCAGTCAAAAATGATAATTCAAACTTTTCCAATGTTTGGATTGCACTACAAAAAAACAATGAAAAAATAGGTAACAGTGAGCATATGAAAAGTCTGTGGATACTGGCCCTAAATTGGTCTCGACGTGCATGGTAATGGATCTAATTTATGCCCTGCAAAAACCCATTTGATATAGACATCTGATACAAGGTCAGTGTAACAATAAATTGGCACACTGTACTGGACGTTATCAAGTTAACATTCTCTACACACCTAGAAAGAATGGCAATCCTGATAGCCACATACACTATGGATATGAGGACTGAATAACTGTCAGGCTATTCTATGTGGAAGATGCTGGTAGGTACGGCCCCTGGAAGTCTGCAGGGTTCTGTTTGAGATCTGTCAGGATGTCATACTTGGCTATCAAATCTAGGTCACTTTGTATAGAAAAAAAGGAGGAATATAGATTTTGGCTTGAGGTCAAATGGCCGATGGGAGATGTTGCTTTTTATTTCCCCTGACTTTAGGTCCACGTTCCCACCCTACAAGGAGAACTGACCCACCTTCACTAATTCTCGGAGGCTACATGTGAGCATAAGAAGCTATCTCCACTCTTCTCTTGTTGACCCTTATGGCTTCCATAGTTTTAAAGCTTCCACTAAAGCTGAAGCAGCCACTTACTACAGTAAACACTAACACTAACAATTACACTGCAGTTTAATGTAGACAGCACTCAGCTGTGCAACATAGAAATAAAGATCCTAGCTTCAGAAAGTACAAATCCCGCCATGTATTCATGCATTCCGTTTGCCTCTGCACACAGGTGAATTCACTCATTAGCTGACCTACCTCTCTGAGGATTTGTGTGCTCCTGAAGATCACGGCTGGCTGAGAAAAAGGTTGGATCAAATATGTGGCAATGTTTTTACTTTCTGAAGCCAGTATTCACCTCTCAATACAGCAGCTGTCTTTTTTTTTTTAAACTCAAAAAAGATATTTTCTCACCACTGCACATCCCGGCCCTGTCAACAATCCAAGCAAACCCACTGACACCTGAACGGAAGACTGATTCCTAGCAGAGTCTTGCAGAGCGCTAAAGTTTTGTTTCTGCTGAAATCTTTGGCCTGCTTATTTTACTGTGCTGGTGTTATGCTGCAGATGGTCGGGTCTGGCTGCAAATCAGCAGTGTCAGTGCAGTCAAGTCCCTGTCAGATCCCTCACAGACAGCACAGCAGATGAAGTCTTCAGACTCTTTGAAGGCTTCTGTGCGAGGGTGGCAGGAAATGGTGTATTTAATGTCGTTTGCTCCGTAGGGGTTGAGCAAAATGTAAAATAAAGACGAGCACTCCCGGTGGGCCACGGGCTGCACAGGACGTCGGAGAGAGAGAGAGGGAGAGGGAGAGAGAGGGAGAGAGAGGGAGGGAGAGAGAGAGAGAGGGAGAGAGAAGGGAGAGCTCTGCAGTGTTGCTCAGGGCTTTGGCCTGCAGGAAATCTTATTAGGCACACACACAAACACACTGCCACGAAGAAGAGGAGTGAATGGAGCTTCTGGATTCAATAGTGAACATTAATATTATAATGCAATTGGAATCATCACATTAACAAGTGAAGTGAATTTGTCTAATTGAGTTTAGTTCATGGCTCATTTTATTATGCATACTACAGCCTACTTCTTCAATGAAACAATATGTGTGTGTTGTTTTGTGATATATGATGAGCCATATCAAAAAAAAAAAGAAAAATCTTTTGCAAGGATGCTGTGGGGCAGACGATCAATAACAGCCCAGCCAAAGAGAAAAAATCCCACCCATATTTTCCTTAAATCTGGCACAGTCCCTGTTAAACCAAGAAGAAAAAAACAAGCTCCTCACTGTGTAGGTTGTTCTGGATTCAAATAATTTAGCCATTTTATGCAGATAAAGTACCCTTCATTATGTGACACGAGCGGCATCTGGATGAAGGGAAGTGTCCTGCTGTGTTTGTGTACAGTTCCAATCCCCGCCGGAGGTGGCTTGACTTACTTATCATTGACCTGGTTTAGATTCAAAGCACCTGAAACCACAGAAAGCCTTTTATTTCTCGGCACGAGCCTGAAGCCGCAATCAATGTTGCGTTCAAGAAGGGGGGCTACTGCACTGCCCTCACCTCAGGTAGACTAATGCATTACACAGGCTTTGATATTTCAGGCGGTTTGAATGTGCATTCTCCATTCGAATTAATAAATGAATGAATGAGTAAACCAGTGAACAAGTGAGTGAGTGAGTGAGTGAGTGAGTGAGTGAGTGAGTGAGTGAGTGAGTGAGTGAGTGAGTGAGTGAGTGAGTGAGTGAGTGAGTGAATGAATAAATAATGTATGTTGAATTACTTTAAGATGTTAATGTAATAATGTATGAGTAATATAACTTATGGTACGTCACATGGTTGATATATTTTCGGATGTCCAGACCAAATAGCAACCTAGGCCTATCAGACAGCTGGGAAAATATGCAATAAAATAAAAGTTAATGATGCAAACGAATGTTATAAAGGCAAATTAAGGTGGACTGAGTAGACTGCTTTGTGGTTTGTCTTAAACTGTTCTGTGAACTGTAAGATGATTGATGATGATTTGCAATTGTACACATTTGGAGATAGATGGATTGATAAGATAGCTAAGCCACAGTCTATGCATTACCAAGATTCGTACGGGCTTTGTACGGGCAGGAAGTCAATCCGACTGTTTGAAATTCCTCGAATACCAATAATTCTATTTGTCCAGCAGCAGGAATTAGCTGTGGAATGAAAGTAGTGTTACCTTTGGCACCACAGCATGATAATATGTTCTCAAATGGAACAATTCTGAGAAGTAATTGAGAAAATGTGTGAAATTTATCTCTCAGATATGCTACACGGATAGCCGAGCAGCTGTGAAATGCCCTCATGTGGTAAAGGGACCACACAGGTCTGGCTCTTACCCTACAGTTTCCTCCTTAAAGCCTGGGAGAGGTCCAGCAGGAATGGTGCAGCCTGTAAGAATTAACCACATACAGAGAGCTTCATTTCCATCCCCTAAATTTTCCCCACTTCCCACTTGCGTTATGTCACTGTGCGGCGTTATAGGACGTCAGCATAAAGTGCACGTGTGATTAAAAGACTTTATCGGATTAATAAACACTTTCAGTGCATATTGTTTGGTAACATAACCTCTGTGTGTTAAGTACAGGAACTACCACGGTTATTTTTTTTGTCCTACATTTTCCCACGATTTTCCACTCCCATCTGTCAATGTGCCTATAAAGTATGATTGGGTTAAAATAGGGAAGAGAAGCCAAGTGACAGTAAGGTAATGAGGCTGGTGAAAGATGCTGAGCTAAAAAAGCTCCAGCAGCAGTATGCCAGTGTGCTCAGCTGTGCGAGGGAGAGGGAGAGGGAGAGGGAGAGGGAGCTGAGCGCTGTGCTGTTTTGTGCTGTGGGGTCTGTGTTTATCTTCTCCTCCACAATGCCCCGGGGAGGAAGACAGACACGACACACGTGCTGAAGATCATGATTAGATTTAATTGAGGGTGTGAAGACAGCACAGCTCGCAGCAATTTCCACTCAAACACCAGCAAGTCTTTCTCTCCCTATCTTTCTCTCCATCTCTCTCTCTCCCTTTCTCTCCCATTTTCTCTCTCTCCCTGTCTTTTCATTTCTTTTTCTCTCCCTATTGCTGTCTTTTTTCCTGTCTTTCTCACTCTCCCTCTTATTCTCATATCGCTTCCTCTCGCTCTCTCCCTCTCTTTCTCTTTTTGTCTCCCTATCTCTATATCTCTCTCTCATTCTCTCTCTCTCCCTCTCTTTCTCTCCCTATATCTCTCTACCTCGCTCTCTCTCTGTCCTCTATCTCTTTTTTTCCACTCTATTCCCCACTTTTCCTCTCAGCTCTTGTTCATGCATCAGCTCACAGACTTGGAAAACTCACCATTCAGTGTCTCACGGCCCCCAGCATGCATCTCAGCTAAGGTGGGGCCCCTATAGCGTGGGCTGAGCCTCGAATCAAGCAGATACAAAGGCATGCTAAAGCATTGCACACACACACACACACACACACACACACACACACACACACACACACACACACACACACACACACACACACACTCATACACACTCTCTCTCTCTCTGTCTCACACACACACACACACACACACTCATACACACTCTCTCTCTCTGTCTCACACACACACACACACACACACACACACACACACACACACACACACACACACACACACACACACACACACACACAACCCATTCCCACACACATGCACACACAAACACACACTCCCTTTCTCACTCTCACTCTCCCACTCCCACACACACACACAAGCCCCACCCCAACCTCTGATCTGCTGGGAATTCAACTATGCGGCTATTCTGTGGTCTTGCTAACCTGCAAAATCCAACCTGGCAGCCCCTTCTTTTTTTTTCGCTCTCCCCCTCTTTCATGAGAACCGTGCTTGAGCAACAAAAGACACCCAAGCCCTTATTTACTTTGCACATTCCACAGTCACTGAGGTTTATTATTGCATATTTTGGTTGCCTGATGGAGGTTGGGAATGGCTCTCTCTCCGATAAATAGCGGTGCCAGTATGTTATCAAACCCATATGTCTCCATGGCGCTGTGAGTGGCTGCCCCTGCTGTCGCGTTTTAGATTTAGGCGAGCGAGCAAGCGAGCAGTGAGCCTCTCCTCTCCTCTCCTTTCCTCTCCTCTCCTCTCCTCTGAAACTCACACCAGCTGTGACCTCAGCCTCTCAAGATGTGGAAAAAAACACAAACTTACACTCAAACAAACACTTGTCAAAAAAGAGGAACACGTACACACGAGAGCGTGCACACACAGACACACACACATGCATGCAAGCACACATGCACACACGCACAAACAGACACACACATACACACCCACACACACACGCACATGGCTGGACACAGACAAGATTACAAGAAATCCAAGTGTGGCGTTTTCAACAGTGAAAGTGTGTTTTGCCGAGGTATGTTTCCACACATGGCCCATTAATGTGCCTACAAATTGCGCAGCCATGGCCACGGCTGTCTCAGAAGTGATCCTCAGCACGGCCGCTTCTCGGTGGATGGGTGCGTAAGTGAGCTATTGGCTTATGAAGCATAAATAAAAGGGAGGCTGCCAGTTCTGGCTGGCCTCCAGCCCGCTAACATTCCCAGTCAGGGTTGTGCCTTCAGAGTCTTTTGTTGAGTTTTCGAGAGAGAAAGATGAGAACATTTCAGCAAGAGCCTACAGCTTTTTGCTGTGGATGGGTTCTCTTTCTAAATGATCTTTTGTGAGACGTTTGTTTCAGGAATTGCCTCATACTCTCTGTCTATATTTCTGTACGTGTGTGTGAGTGGGTGGGTGGGTGGGTAAGAGGTCTCTCTTCCCTCTTCTCTCTCTCTCTCTCTAAATTCTCAGTTTACAAAAACAAAAACTACTAAAAATCCACAATGCAGCAGAGAAAAGAGACGATTAAGAATTTGGTTAGATTTATTTTTTAAAAAGATGTAACTAAAATGGCCATTTCCATGAACACATAATACCTGCCCATCTAGATCACAGCCCCCCAGCTGTAAAAGCAACACGAAGCTGAAGCAGATGTCCGAAAACACACTCCTGACATTTTTGGCCAGCTAACCACCATGGGATAATAATTATAAAAACAGCTGAGCTGCAGAGGACATATGCAGTAAAGTGAAACATGACAGACTAATGTTTTCATGTTTTGTGATTCACAGGAAAATTCACAAAACACCTTGTCACCTTGCTAATTAAACCATGTTTGTATATGCTAATGGTGAAATGGTAGCTGTTCCAATTGTATGTTTGTATGGCAACTGCAAAAAATATCACATTAAACTATGATAAAATATGATTGTTTCATTCACGGAAACTTTGACCAGATTTGCCCTCAGAAGGTCACTAGCAAAATTTGATGAATGTTAACTGAAAGAGCTTCAAAGGCATACATTCATCTGGATCATGGCTATACTATAACAAATGAGAAAGTATAGCACAGAAAATTCTAGATTTATGAAAGGCTGTCTCAATTGGTTTTTCCATGACAGAGCCCCTAAATCTCAGTGGCAATAAAGTTCATCAGTTTGAAGAAACCTTGGGAAAAGACCAACTTGCCTTTTTAGCTCCTGTTACTAGTAATATTAAGGACTTACTGTAAGAAGTTGATCAAAGCACTCCTAACTCACAATTCAAAGGCTGAACTTGTTGCACATTGTGTTCCTAATAACCCTTTGGATAATAGACATCGGTCAGAATCAGTGCAATTGTTTTGCTAAGCTTTTTTTGTAACAAACATTTCTCAACATCACTGGCTCGTTACATTTTTAAATAGTGTATAACAAACGATCTTTGCTATTCTTGTTGTCATCGCCTGGTCTACATACTCAGTTCACAAGACGCCTGTTTTGTCTGAAGTTTCGTTGATGAAAATAACAGCATGGGTGATCAGCGTCACAGAATTCTACTTTCTTGGAGAAGACTGAATTTGTTCTACTTAAAAAGCGAGGGAGAGGGCGGCTTGTTGTTGGACCAAACTGTACATTAACGGTAGGTCCTAATTCCTTAAAATATTGTGCAAGCTGTTCCCGCACAGCCAGCCCTTCGTCCCCCGTCAAACTCGTTCTAACCGACGATAGGCGTGTGCTGAAGTTCCGCAGCGACCGCCCCCTCCCGTGTCTCCGGTGTTCAGCACAGAGGATTCAAACTGAAGCAGGGTGTCACATATAGGTAGACTCTTCTTGGGTCAGTTCTTTCTCGTCCTCTTTTCAAGTGTGAATCGCGGTTTTTCATCGGTGGACGCCCAGCTAGACCCACCCGCATCTGTTCCTCTTTAACGCTTGGAAATTATTTCTGCAACTTTAACTACATGAATTTTTAAGAGCTTTTCTTGGGGAGTCGGCCCGCAATACAGCACTGGCACAGTGTGTCAGCAAAGCTCCAACTTTGTGGTACAGGGTGAATGTCAAAATGTGTGAAGGTTGATGGATCCACTGAAGAGTAACAGGGCTGGTGCGGGTGAGTTCTAAAGGAATCCTTCCCACGGACGAAGTCTACCTATGGATAAATGAAGGAGTCGAAGTACTACATGATTTGTTGAAGGATGGAGCACATTCACGATATGAAATGCAAAATAGTGGTCGTTGGGGATAGTCAGTGTGGAAAAACATCCTTACTAAGCGTATTTGCCAAAGACTGCTTTCCAGAGGTAGGTTAACTCAATCATTTCCTTTCATTACCCAAATAATCATTAACCATTAGGCTACCGCGAGTAATGTGAAGTCTTCGATTATTTACAGCATTTACGCTGAACTTATGCCATGTCCATTTCTTTTCTTCAGGGATACGCTCCTACAGTGTTTGAAAACTACACAGCTAGTTTTGAAATCGACACTCAAAGAGTTGAATTGAGGCTGTGGGACACATCTGGTAAGGCTGCCTTTTAAACGTGACTGTAAACACTTGAAAGATTCATTTGATGATTGTGAAGGCTACCTGATTCTAGTTTAAAGTACAGAACAGATATGCCAGCGAAGAAGGAACACACCGGAGAATAGCTATTGTGAGTACCCGCGTTGTCCGAGAGAGATTAGCTGTGGTACGGTACACGCTCATCCCTCTCTATCCAGTGGTTAGGAGCCCTGAGCAATGACGCTCCAGTTCTGGAATGCTGGAAGCGCTGGCTAGGATGGGAAGTCAGATAAGGTTATAGAAACCGCATGTCCATTCACTTCCAGGCCGTCGGAACGCCCAAGTTAGAATGAAAGCAGTGTTAAAACTCCACCGTTTTAGTTTTATTTTCTAATTACTGTAAAATGGCAAGATACTATAATCGCTTGATGACCTGGGAAATAACGTTGTCAGTTATGAACTGAGGTGATGTGTGAGAGTGAAATGTTAAAAGCAAACTGTTCCTCTTCATACCTTTTGTGTTTGCATTGGACATTTGTGTGTGTGTGTGTGTGTGTGTGTGTGTGTGTGTGTGTGTGTGTGTGTGTGTGTGTGTGTGTGTGTGTCAGAGAGATTCTATGTTTTGCCAGCACAGTGTGGGTCCCACATAACCTTAACCTAGTTCCTTAAAAAAAATCTTGCATGCAAAAATCTGAAACTGACTTCTTAAATGACACGCTTCATTAAACCACTGCTAGTACACCATGCGGGCATTTGTCAGTAACCACCCGCTCATAGCACAGATCACGTCAGGCTCTCCGGACCAGCGTCTGGAGGTAATTACTTTCTGTGTTAGCATTCAGACCTCACATCTGTTGGCTGATCTGCTCTGCCCGTGGGTTTTGCCTGAGCGTTGAAGAGCGGTGGGGGAGAGAGGGGACCGCTATAGTACCACAGTTCAGTGTGACCTCCAGTTGATTATAGTTCCCCCCCGGAGACCTCGCCAAAACACACACTCTCTCTCCAGGATCAAGTTCATATAGCTATAACATTACTGAAATAAGCCACAGTTGGAATGATCATTCAGGAGGTTAAGGCATATTGCTTTGGGAAATGTCTAATAAAGTTATTTATTGTGGTAAAGCCTCACCATAATTGAGTATTTAATGGAGGCCAATTATATGTCCCCTTGCTTTAGAGTACAGTTTTTGTGTAGTGTAAAAGAAAAAAAAAAGTACTATACCAACATATATGCTGACAGATAGATGTACCTACATTACATGGTCGATAACTCAGTGGTCTTACAGTCATTTCTTTCCACCAGAGTACAGTTAAGCCAAAGGAAAAAAGGACCACCATTAAAATAGTTGATACTTATTTTACACTCTCCAACACCAACCAGCCACACGCATGCATTTAAACACATGAGAAATTTGTTTGCATTTGAATTTTAGAACTAGAACTACTCAGAAAATACAAAAGGGTTGTTGCTTACTCACATACTTACAAACACAAACTTGTCCGTGAGAGCAGGCTGCCATGGGGTTGGCAGCAGTGTAGACCAAGACTGAGAGCTTTGCCGCTGCTTGGCCAAGGATGCGTCACTCCGTAGCCACATGAGCATCTTTGCAGAAGTCTCCGGGTCACATGCAGCCTTTTCTCTTCCCAGAATAGCGCCGTAACCCAATTTGCTGATAGCACATTCGGGCTGCATGCGGCCGTTTCCGTCTACTTTTAGTTCCTGCAGCTTTCAGAGGGGATTCCGTGGTGCAATTTGGGCCTGGGAGATAGCTGGAGACACCCTGAGAAAAAGATCTTGAGGAATTCCCTCATTATCAAGCTCAGTACTAGAGGCTGGGGCATGCTTGTGCTTTGTCAACACAACTTGCTGCCACAGCAAGGCTTGGACTGTACTGAGTGGAATAATGGCTTGTGATTTTCACCTTTACTTCCAGTAATTGCAGGCACCATTCCCAAGCAGCTATTTCTTTTTTTTTTTGTATTCAACATCTGCTCTAGATCTTATTGTTGGTGTATTTTGTTACTGTGGTCATTTTTGGTGAGCTGTACTTGCTGTGTCTTTTTAGGTCATTGTAGTTGTTTTGTTCTCATCTATGGCTGTTTTTGGGAAACAGACTCTTACATTTTTTACATTTCCCAGAATTCCATTAAGATGTTGAAATAGCTTCTGTCATGGCGGCTAGGAAGTATACAGTCTTGTGGGGAAACAAATATGTGTGGAAAAACCACTTAAGTGATTGTAACGTAATCTTGCGTCAGAAATGTTTGTGGGTAAAGCCTTATTTTAAATCAAAGTGGTCGTAGGTGTTTGTCAAAGTGTACAGTCGTATGCAGTCACCATTTTGTAAGCATACATGAACCTGTTCTTTGTCTGGAGGTCATGGTTTACATAGAATAGGCACATAACATACTTAGCCTAAGTATTGGTATTAAATACTGTTGTATGATCATCTTGCTTTGACTGATATATGCACAGTTTATCCTTTACACAGGAGAGAAAATCTAAATGTGTAGTTCAGGCTTGTTTCATTTTGAAGTGTTTTGGGGGTTAACATGCAGAAGAAGTTTTCATGCACATAGCACATTCCTTGAGTTCTCAAGTTTCACACCAGATACATATTAAAGACTTTAACAGCCCGCACTTAAAATGGTGGTCTGAGTTATGTTTATTTTATAGGGATTGACTCACCAGACACCAGAATATTTCATTTTTGTTTGTGTCTGTCTTTGTGGTATTACTGAGTGGAAAAAAAGCAGTGGGAGAGGCAACAGACCACAGCCAATGCCAAGATCTTTAACAGACTAGTCATTCCTCTCAAGGACTTTTCTCATACAGTTTAAAACAATTGGCCATTATTTGTGAGGTTCATATGTATTGGTGTGAGTAAGTTTTTTCCCAAGACTGTTGACTCATCACTGTTTTCACCATGTGGATTCTATGTGGCACAGATAGAGGTTTCACTTTCGAATGTGCAAAGACATTACATTACACATAGCAGACATAGCATAGACTTAGAAGACATTACATTCAGCTTCACTGAAAATCTATACCTCGTCATCCAAGAATTGTGATATCTTATTTTTAACAGTTGAATGCACTGGCTAGTTAATATAGTGTAGTTGTCTCCACAAAGGGAAAAGGCTTTGTAAATATTTGCAAATTTAATCTCAGTACTGCATGGTGTTGTGCATTAAGGACCTAAACAAAGTATTTCTAAATCAAAATGGTGGACATGTCTGCCATCTCTGCATGTCCAAAATGTCTTCATATATAACCTTTATAAGTAATGTTTATATATACAGTAAGTAATCTTTATATGTAACCTTGCCCTATGGCAAGGTAACATGCATGAACGCCAATAGCAATGCAAATCATGAGTATAAATCATCTGAACTGTACTGAACTTCTACAAAGACTCTTTTGTTATTGGAAAACTTATCCGGCGTTTAAGTAGTCCGATACTGAGATCTAGGAGCTGCTTGACTTGGCGCATTGTTCAGACAGGACCTCGGAGCTTTCCTGCGTTCCTGCGTGTGGTGTGGTTGAATCTCTTTGTGTGGGTGTTGCTTGTCACTCTGTGTCACCTGTGTTTAGAGTCTCGGGGATTAAGCCTCTCGAATGCTACCCCTCCATTAAATCCCATCCTCACCCGCATCGGTGTTAGGTGTGAGTGACTGGGCTCAAATTTGACACTATTGTAGCACAGTTTGACAGTCATGATCTTTCATTTCACACACTCGCTTACTGTTGAATAAGGAGTTTCACAAAGTACGTAGGTGGCCACTTCACATGGTATGATGGTATGAGACTGCAAGTGAACTATGTGACTGCGTTACACAACACTACAGTTTTCAGTGTGGTTTACATGAAAGGTGAAAGATTTGAGTTAAACGGTAGATATTTACTGAGGTTTACTGAGGTTGTTGTATGTTAACACGTCAGTCATATGAATTGGTGCATAAACAATGCACATCACATACTGTATATATATGTATATATATATGCATAAACAAAACCTTGACTTCTGGCTCTTTCATCCAGGGTCACCTTACTATGACAACGTTCGGCCCCTGTCCTATCCCGACGCTGACGCAGTGCTCATCTGCTTTGACATCAGCCGCCCAGAGACCTTGGACAGCGTGCCAAAAAAGGTGATTTTGGGGAAGAGGGGAGGGGGCGGTGGGCGGTAGGGTGGTGGGCTGACCTGCATGTAAAAGCCTTCGGATCACACAGGACCTGCTCTTTGCCTCTGCCCTGTGTCTCTTATCGCTGTTGCAGGAAGTGGAGAGGCTGAATGGCATTCATGCAGGGCTTCAGTTCACTCGATAAAAGCGTGTCTTTGTGTAGCAGGGTCAAGTGTCTCGGGCTGCAGAGAGGAAGAAAAAAAGCTTTTCACCAACTTGACAGCAAAGAGCTGTGTGTTCGTCTGTGTGTGTATGTGTGTGTGTGTGTATGTGTGTGTGTGTGTGTGTGTGTATTTGCCGCTCACGTGAAGTTCAAGAATGATAATTGTCCCAGTGAATGCCTTGTTTGCAGTTGCCCATACATACAGGATGCTATTGTGTGTGTGTGTGTGTGTGTGTGTGTGTGTGTGTGTGTGTGTGTGTGTGCATGGGGGTGCAGAAGGCTCTTGACATCTGATGTCATCTGAACTCATTGTGCTACTAGCAGAGAGCTGTAAGAGATGTGTTGGAGTCATGGGCAGGCCAGCACATCAGGGTGGAAGTGCACATTTGCCATTAGGAACCTCCAGTGCAGGGTCAGCTGCAAAGGCTATGGGAAGCAAATGAGCACAAGGAAAACTGATGCTCACAATGGCAGTAGCTTGCCATGAGGAGACCCACTCATTATCATGCCGCTCATATCCATGTCTGGTGGTGTACCATGGGTGCCACTTCACTTAGCACCAGCGGGGTATTCCAGGTTGGTGGTTTAGTGACTAATCCAGATTAAAGAATCAGACTAAGTGTAAACCTACTATGGTTTCATTCCCAGCAAAACAAAGCCACAGGGTGCATCTGTTATTATTAGGAGGATCACTACTTGCTCCAAGTTAACATGCCCAGAAGAGTGACTAAGACATGGAGAATGTTTTAGATGACTATTAAATGTATTAATTTTGATTTGGATGAACAAAATTTTATTAGTGACCTTTTCTTTAGTTTAGGTGTGTTATGTTTCTGCTTTTCTGTCTCTGTGCAGACCTTGACTAGCCACAAAAGTTACATATCCTGTTTCTGTCTGATACATTTGGACAGATAATACATTTGGACAGATAGCCAGATACTTCTGTAATCTTACTGACGTACAAACACAGAGGCTGGAGGATGAAACGTGGAATGTTCCAGCATGGAATGTTAAAACCAATAAATAGAAATGATACCAGATAATGATGGAATGTGTTTGTGCCAAGGTGTAAAAACTGTTTGCACGCATCTCCTCCCTGGAGTAATGCTCATTACCTTGCTGTTGTGACATGTCCCCTTTTTGCAAAGATAGAAGAGCTTCAGATTCTGACTGTTGGTCTCTGCCTGATTTTTAACAATCTTTGCGTCAAAATGTATCTAATACTAAGCCTGCTTTCTGGACCCCCCCCCCCCCCCACAACATAAGTAAACACCATTTACACACCTCCTTACATTACCAAACTTACCTTTTTATAATTGTAAATTTAAAAGATATGCACAGTTTACCCAACTTTTCTACCAGTGTATGTATCATCCATCAACCTTTCTTTTTACTACCAAGCCACTACTCAAGACAATTGTGTTTTTGTGGTCTGGTTTTCAATGCGGTCTCTGTTTGTTCTTCAGTGGAAAGGAGAGATTCAGGAGTTCTGCCCTAACACAAAGATACTGCTGGTGGGATGCAAGTCGGACCTCCGCACAGACCTATGCACCTTCGTGGGGTTCTCCAATCACGTCCCCACGCCCGTGTCATATGACCAGGTGAGTTTGTGAGAGCAACACATTGGGCATGTTAATGTTGCTCTGACACTCTGTGTCCTTTGTATTGTATATCAGAGGCTCTGTTGAGTTCATAGTTATTTGACCAGCTAGGCAACTAAAGATAGTATATCTAATTGATATATCTTATTGGTGCACCATGCCTTTATGCCAAACATTTGAGTCCTTTAACTAGAGTGCAGTAGTTACTGTAGCTCATGGATGCAGCAAAATATTAAGATCCACCATAATCATGGGGGAGCATTTCCTAGGCAGGTACTGATATAGAAACTGGGTGCCTTACATACAGTCTGGATTGCTGGTGCACTTACAAAAGCCCTATAACAATCTCATGTACTAATATTATTTTGCAAATTTAATACGGTCTACTGGCCTCACAGTGGGTTGGACCAGAATACTGTATGACCTTTACACACAAGATCAGACAATTTCCTCTAACTGCTCTAACTGGTGGGTCGGGACCCAAAAGTGGGTCGTGGAGCCGTTCCGGGTGGGTCGCAGAGCTTGTACTTAACGAAAAACAAATAAGTAAATAAACAAACAAAAACATTCCTATTCAGAGCTAATGCCAGGGCATTACATTATTTGAAATGTAAAAGAGAATCCCAGTCATCACAAATCAGTGGAGTTGGTTTGAAAACTTGGGTCGCAACTTAATGGTGATGGGAAATTGTGGGTCCCTAGGGCACACCGGTTAAGAACCACTGCTCTAGAACTTTCTCAAACATTAGTAGTCTTTATCCATTTGTGAACAATAGCATCCTTTTTCTCAGTTAGGCTACATGTGTTCTGAAAAAAACAAAAAACAAAACAAAACATGACAACGACTCACTAATGATGCCACACATTTACAGACATAGTTGAATAAATCTTAAACCAATGCTGCTGTGCTATTTTCCTCCAGGGTCTCAACATGGCCAAGCAGATCTCAGCCCCGTACCTGGAGTGCTCGGCCCTGCAGTCTGAGAACAGCGTGAGGGACATTTTTCACGTGGCCACCCTGGCCTGTGTCACCAAGGGCCACAAGAACGTGAAGCGCCACAAGTCCTCGAGGGCCACCAAGAGGTGGCCGAGCAGGCCAGAGCTGGGGACAGTAGTGGCTGACCTTAACAAATCCAAAGCTAAAAGCTGTACAGTGATGTGATGTGGAAAAGAATGTATGTACGTGGTACCGTGTGACTTACGTGGGATTAATGTTCTTAAGCTGTGTGATTTTTTTTTTTTCTTCCTTCGGATTTTGTATGACAAGCCATCCATCCTTAGGATTTATAGGAAGTGAAGGGACAATCTGTTGCACTTTAAAAAATAACATGGAAACTTAGACAGAAGGAATCATTGTTGAGATAGCCTCGGAGGTCTTCACCGAGAGCAAAATGCGTAATGAAGACCATGCCCTGGATGACATGCCTGGACTTGTTCCCTTGTGTTTTGCCCTCAAAATGCATCTGGTACTCAGCGTTCCCCAGATTATTCTGTTTATTTAGGAATGAAACTTAATGTGTGTATTCCTGGTTCTGGGAGTGACCCCGGAGTCATTAGGTCGACCTAAAGGAAGACATTTATGTAGGTACATAAGATGTGCTCTGTGTGTTTATTGTCAAAGTGCTGTGTGTGCGCGACTCTGTGTGTGTGGGTATCTGTGTGTGTGTGGATCTGTGTGTGTTTGTGTGTTTTTCTTATACTGTGTTTTAGGAATCCATTGATACTTACAGCAAAGTTCCCATAAGATTTAAAACCTGTGTTCCTTTATGCTTAGGTGTGGTTTCAGATCGTCACCATTTGCAAGCAAATCACAGCTAATGCTTTCAAAGGCCACAGTTGTCAATGATCATTTCTCTGTGTACTTTTATAGAATAAACCAGAACAGCTTCTTACAAACACCATGTAGCAGGATTACTTATCTTTCGTGTTGCATTGTTTATGCTGATGCCTTCATTTTGTACCCATTAGTGATATGATCTTTGAGTTGGTAAAAAAGAATCCTCTTCGCTTACTGTAGATATTTTATGATGAAAATAGAAAATGCATTAATGAAACACCTGCTTTCTTTGTGACTCCTCACTGTAGAATTGGATCCACAAATTAGATTTAGATTAGCCATTAGTGCATTTATGTGAAGAGATTAACCAAAGTAGGGGAAAAAATGATGATTACAAGTATTTCACACTCCAGCGAGGCAAAGCCAGGTGCCACAGAAACTCATTAGTTTCCTGAGGCAGCCTATTTTCAGTAATTTGGGTGTGTTTCTTTTTTGTGCAACATCCTTTAGCGAGACACAGGTCAGATGGGGACAAGTGGGCCAGCAGGAAGCATTTCTTCAAATCTGCCTCCCATCCTCTCGTGTTTTTGTCCGAATGCGAATCCCGCATGTGTGTCTGTTTCCTCTTTGCTGAGCTTTCATCTGTATGTGGACCCAAAAAAGCACATCTTTTCACCATGGTGGTAACATCTGCATTTCATCCAAAATATTTTCCATACTTTATATAAACCCTTTTGCGACTGACGGTATCGCTTGAAGGTTAACTTTGCAGTCAGTCATCCACCGAATCTGTTATTCTGAATGACCGTGTGTGTTTTTATCTGTGTTGGACCCCCTAACCATTGAGGGATGATGTTCATTAAAACACATGAGACACTGGTTATATGAGATCAGGAGTGTTCAAAAGCACTTCACATTTAGATGGTGAAGTGGCACAATGTTGATCATGTATGTCTGAAAGGGGAGATGTGGCATAACCACCTGATAAACAAACATCACAGCAACCAGCCATTCAGTGACTGACTCTCGCTGCGGTAAAGGAAACACCCATAATTTATGGCTGGTGGTTGTGACAGATGAGTGGAAATTACACTTTTACTTTTTACTTCAAGGTTTACCAATCTAACTACGTGCTGCATGACTAAAGATCATGTGACAGTGGCAGTATAGCCCTGCCGTACACAAATAAATGGAAAAATGGATAGATGGAGAGAGAGAATTATAGGAATCAAAAGATGGATAGAATCTATGAAGAAATTTCAGTAATTATGATGGCATGATGCTACTCACAATAATGACTCTAATTAAGTTGACTGTAATGCATAGCTAAATTAGAATGTGGCGCCATCATTTTTTCTACTTCATAGTTTTTGTTGAGGCATGTATCTTAGCAGTGAAAGGACAACTAATATATCTGTACCTTCAAACACATTTTCAAAAAGTATAGAAAGGGAAATGAGAACTGAGCAGTTGCTGTAAATCACTTGTCGGGTAATGATTTTAATCAGCCCTCAACTCTTTGATTTTCAACACTGACTTTCCCTCGCCGCCACACAATTACAGAGGAGGCTTATCTTCAGTAGGTAAAGAGCTTCTCCTTACCTCCGGCTTCTTGGAAGTAACATCTGTAACCTTGAGAATTGTGCGCAAGTGAAAACGGATGCGGTTTGGGAATGCACATGCACGCTGGGAGAATAATCTCTTCGCCATGTTGTCTCAACATGGAACGTGGCGTGTTCGTCCATGACCCTGATGTGAGAGGAATTTTAATCTATCTGACAGCGTTTTCATCAGGCTCTGTGTCTTGATAATCTCAGGTTTTAAGACAAAAACTGAATAAAATAGTTGAATACATCTTTGATACATCTTTTAATTTACATATTTTGTGTGAAAAAAAAAATGTCTTAAGGGTATACCTACATTAGCTGCATCAAGGGCAAGGTTAAAAACAAAAGTGACTCATATCACAAAAGCAAAACCTTTTTCAATTCTGGTAAAAGTGTTTTAGTGTATAATTGCCCGGTTCATTTGAAGTTATCAGCTCCTGGGAGGTCCAGGGTCCTGGGTGGCTATTTGCATACCACTACTAGTCCTGTAGACCCAGTGACAAATACCAGATTCTTAAACCGTGAATGCTCTCTCATGCATTCATTAGTCAGGTAATGGCCTGTGCAGACTCATATCATCCCTGACCCACAGCACAGATTTGTGAGGGTGTCTCTCTTTAAAGAAAGGTGTCCTTGTCAGATCTGGATCAAAAATGCTCGTTTCAAAGCAAATTCTAACTGCAGAAAACTTCATGCCATTGCATGTGGCCCAGCCTGATTCTTCTCATTGGTATTCAGCACCATGCTCCTCTTTCCCCCTCTCCCCCTCTCCCCCTCACCTCCTCTCCTCCTCTCCTCTCCTCTTCTCCACTCCCCTCCTCTTTCTCTCGTCCGGTGTCTCAAATGCCAAACACTTCCTCCAGGTTACCTACCTTCCCCCCTCCCATACTCAACCTTCCCACCCCATCTCACCCCTCCCATCCCCCCAATCCAGACACAAAGGTCAGAGCCGACGTCAGCTCCCGAAACGTGGTGCCCTGCAGTGCACATGCTCGCAGGCCCACCCTTATCTGTCTGCTCTGGGATGCTTCAGGGTGACCTCCTCAGGGGGAGCCGCCACTGCGACCTTTGACCCCTAGCCTTCTGCATTATTCACACAGCTCCAGGAGAGAGGAGCAAACATCATCAACACTCCTGAAGCTTACCCAAAATCCCCTAGTGGACAGACAGCCATCGCCAGCCGTCTTTCCAGGGCAGCAGAGTGAGGAAGAGAAGGACGGCTTGAGTTGATGCTTCTGCCCCAACCCCTTATCCCTGCAGTTGGATCTTTTATGTCATATTTTTTAAGAGGTTGGCCTGAGCCACTGTCACATCACTGTGATTAATGACACAGTCTACTGAGGATTTTTGTTTACTTAATTTGGGTGTGTAGTATCTTGATGAAGGTTACCTGAATGAAAGCTTGGTTTATAAAGAGAAAATTTAGACAAACAATTGCAGGGATCTACATCAGTGTGCAATTATGACTTTTGTTTGTTTAGCCCCTTAGTAATTGTCAGTGCAGCATACAGTTTTAAAACTCTTACATGGACTTACCAGGGGTAAGCTAATAGCACAGGGTGAAATCTGTTTGATTTTATTTTGTTTGTGCTTTTTTATCACGAATCTCATGTATTCAAATAGGATATTTCCGCTACAACAGGCACACACAACCAAGACGTAGAGGTCAACACAACATGTATCTGAATAATCCTATTTTTCCCTGACTGTTGTGAAGCCATCACTTAAATAGCCGTAACAGGGTAATGCCTGTGACAGTGGTATTTTTCCACGCTGGAGACCTAGATATGTCAAGTGTGTGTGTTTCACCAAAGAGAAAAAAGAGGAGAAAAGATTCATTTCCTAGTTCCTGTCACTTTGTGTCATCCTGAGGGCTCCATTTGCCTGGTTCACCCGCAGAGGACAATAGTCAGAGTGAGGCATTCGGAGAGTCATGACGAAAACCACATGGAGAGAGGTGGCTGTTGGAGACCAAGGTGATGTCATGTCAGCCTTGACCCTCAACGCTGGCTGGTACTCAGGGTTTGTGGGCTGGGTGTGGTGTTGTGTGTGTGTGTGTGTGTGTGTGTGTGTGTGTGTGTGTGTGTGTGTGTGTGTGTGTGTGTGTGTGTGTGTGTGTGTGTGTGTCTGTGTCCGTGTCCGTGTGTTTGTGTGTGTGTGTTTATGTGTGTGTATGTGTGTGTGTGTGTGTGTGTGTGTGTCTGTGTCTGTGTGTTTGTGTGTATGTGTGTTTATGTGTGTGTGTGTGTGTGTTTATGTGTGTGTGTGTGTGTGTGTGTGTGTGTGTGTGTGTGTGTGTGTGTGTGTGTGTGTGTGTGTGAGTGTGTGTGTCTGTCTGTCTGTCTGTCTGTCTGTCTGTCTGTCTGTCTGTCTGTCTGTCTGTCTGTCTTCCTGTCTGTGTGGGTACATGTGTATGTCTGTGTGAGCCTGCATGTATGATTGTTTGTGCATACCAGAACGCCATGAGGGTAGTAGGAGACATTTAGGTACATCAGTATTTGTGCATTTGTGTGTGCTGTTCAAACTGGAGTGACTAATGTCATATTCATCAAGCAGTTTTCAGTATTGTAAAACACTGAAATGCTACGGTACACTAAAACCTGCAATTAAATGTAATGTGTAGCACCTTTTCAACGAGAAAATATAAGCTTTTAGGAAGAAGAAACCCTTTCTATCTGTTGAGATTTTGTTTTGGTGTTCCAGGTGACTGCAATGTTGACACAGCGAATGTGTTAGGTGTAGACCAAAACAATCCTGTTTTTTTGTTTCTGGGATGTCTTTTAGCACATCTTTAGCGATGCGCCCATTGAGACAACCTAACTATAGATCTCCCAGAGGTTTCATTTGAAAAGCTTGCTGGCTGAATCTGCCCTATTTCCTCTTTTGAGGCCACAAATTTATCAGCAGTTTCGAACGGTTAAACACATGCCTGGCTTCGTGCACACCATACAAATTCCCTGGCACATTTCAGCCCCTCGGTAAACAGCAGAAAAGCTGAATCAGAGGGGTGACTGTCTCTCTAATCCTCTTCAATACTTCAAAAAGACAACTGTTTATAATTATGAGTAAATGTCCACATACAGTAAATCCTGGTAAAGGATGGTAAATGGTAAAGGATAAAGTGTTGGAAAGTATGTGGTTGTGAATGTGTTGAGAATGCACCCACTAGTTCAGTGAGGGATAAAGTGTGTTTTTGCCCAGACTAATGTTTGACTTGAGCCTTCAGTGACAGAAATCTTTTTTTTTTCACCACTCCATTCACCACTGTAACGATAAGATTTCTCAGCACACACTGAAGGTCTTTGGGAAACGGATCCAAGGAAATTGCTGTCTGCTTTCTTGGAGACCAAGCGCAGGAAACGCATATGTAGAGTAAACATGGATGTTTGCTTATGTGGCCGCACTCCCAGAGGGAATTAGCAAGCTGCCTCCCAGTTATGCAGATGCACGACTGCTGAGCTACATCTGAGAGGACGGGATGGTGCTTGCTCGCTGCTCCACTGCTGAAATAAACGGGGCCCAAAACTCAGTGTTAAATCTTTCATGCCTGGCTAGAACAGCTGCTTTGTCTATCACTAAAAAAATTCACTTGAATTGCATTTAAGGACACAGACAGGGAATTTGTCAGCTCTCACTTGCTTTGTCAACATGACAAGCTGAAAATATTCTGGACATCAATTGAGTTTCTAAAAGAGCATGCCTGTGCGGATACGACTGATGCAGATTATGGTCTTTAATGCTTTATTCATGAGATGGGGTGGAGAACTGGACTTCCAGCGGAGGTGCAATATCCTCACCCCTCTCTGACCTTGAGAAGGGTCAGTGACAGAATACACAAGCATAGGAATACATTGTAAACATCACAAAAATTAACACAGAGGTGGTCAGTTGTATGTTTATGTGTCAATATTATAAAACATGCATAACACATGACTTTGCTAATGTAAGGTATGTGGAATGTGTGTATAGGTGCACAAGTATGTTTTAGTTTGAAGAAAGAGCGTGGATTGTTGATATACATTGTGACACTCTGTCTATACGTAGCTGATGGATAATGCACTCTTTGAAGTTCTCTGTACGTCTCAGCCTACAAAATGTAAATCAAGGTCATTTAATACCTCGGCATTTGAGTGATATAGCCATACACTTTCCAAATGTTTAGGTGAATGTATTTTAGTAGGGAAAATAGCGTAGGCATGATGGCATACATATTCCGACACACATTCTCCACAGACAGCCACAGAACAATACACCCTGTAAAGTTTTATGTGTGCCAATTAAGATGTCTAGCGCGCGAGTGAGGTGCTGGAGACTGGGCCACTGCTCGCTCATGCACACCCAAATGTGGCCAGGCCAGCAACCACAAGTCAGCCCACGTCGGTTCGTTTCACATTCTCCGTTTAACAGGGGAATATGGGAGTGGTGAAGCCGTGATAGAAGGCGTTATTACAGTTAAGTAGCACTCAGGGGATCAGTGAAAGTCCTGTGATGACGTTTTCATCAGTTGCATAACTTGGCATCAACTATAACAGGACTTCAGATCTTTTTAACATCAAATGGCCTCATTAAAAGCCCTGACCTGAGGCTATTGGAGAGGTATTATCATAGAAAGGTATTGTAGAGCTCAAGAGTGAGGTGTCAGTTAGAGAGGTTGAGTTTAATATCCAGACTGTCTAGAGTCTGTAGGGTGGAATAAAAAGATTGGTGCAATAGCATGCTGGCACACTGAGATTTTTCTGTCACTTCCTCAAAACAACATCTGCTGAAGATAATATTTCGAAACCACCAGGACAAAACTCTCACTAGTTATTCACAGACAGACCTGTACATACATTGTATGACCATTTTAAATTAACTTCATATTTGAAAGGTTTGTACAGCTGCCATTGAAACATTTGCTGCATGCGCTTACCATAAATAGCCCCTTAAACCTGTCTAGTATCATGGTTTTGGTCTGACCACAATAATGACAATATCTCTCTCAGGGCGTTTTTCCCTTTGCTGAGACCAGACTAGTTTTCACAGCTGGAAATGTTTTCTGTACTTCTGGAGTACCATTTTAGTGATGCAGTATAATTTGATCCTGCCCGAAAATTGCCTACAATCCCCTAGGTCACAATATGACTGGTGATAGTGTGGGGTTTTTTTTTGCATGATTTTTCCAAGAATTTAATTCTGTGTAAGTCATCTTCAAATTTGTTTCACAATTTCCTCAAAATACTGGACCTTTTTCTTTCATTGTAAAAGTCAATACTTCAAAGCTGTGAGCAGTGAATGTTTACATCATTAATGGAACCATCTTCACTAGGGCAACTAGAGCCATGGCAGTGCATTTCAACATCAACAATTTTGTGCCCCATTTCCAACGGTGCAGTTATAATGGTCATCTCCACCACATAAATCATTACTAATTATTTGTGTATTATAAAAGCTAAATGTCATCCGTTTCTGTGTGTTTCATCACCACAGCTCATCTCTTTATATAAACCAGAGGGTCGAAAAAACACTTTGACACAAAACACAATACTCTCTTCCAAAGCCCCATCCAGGTTTCCCTTAGGCGAATGCTGTGACCGGTTAATAATAACCTTTCAGAATGACATCCCAGACAAAAGCCAGCAAAATGAACCTATACAGGGCTTATCTCACTGTGACCTTTCCAGAAAGGCCTCCATCAAGTGACAAAGAGACATTCAAATAAGCCCTTGGCTCGTGAAGCGATGGCCTCTGCTCTGCTTATCATGTATCGCCAATCTACTTGCTTTGTCAGCCTTGGAGTCTGTGTAATTATCTCACTGCTATTTTTGTCACGGTTGTTTTAAATCAGCATCTTTGATAAAGGAGTAGTTCAGCTGAATCAGTGCATGCCACATGTCTTTATTACCAGTACAATAACAAACACTGGGTGTTACCACTTAAAGGAGATCTTCGGTGTAAAATGAAAATTGGCATGTTAAAACATCATACCGAGTTGATATGTGTACTGAGGAGCAAAACTGATTTAACCTGTTGCATTCAGAGTTTAACTATTTTTTATCGTTTGTCCCAGAAAGCTAACAATGGAAGTGGTAGGTGCCCTCAGACAAAGCATGACGACTACGCTATTTTTAAACCATTAAAACAGCTCGAAGAAACTCCACACTCCATTGGTAGTACAGCAAAGGCCCTGACATTAAAAACGAGGCACTGAGAACTTTGAAAGTGTGCACAACATTTATTAATAAAACAGTTTTGACAAGCAGTACCTTGCTGTAGTTTCTCGTCGCCGCCAGTACAATAACAAACACTGGGTGTTACCACTTAAGTCAGTTTTGAATTAGGCTATCCAAACTAAAGTATATAGCAAAGAAGTAAAATAAGCTGAAAAGTTGTCCTAATTAGATAAAGTGTATGATTCTGTTGGTGTTAATGGCATCCAGAGCTGGGTTTGTGTGCCAGACTAAACTAATTATGATTGGAGAGATGGTCTCTGTGACTGCTCTGCAACCAAGGTGACATAGCTTAGGCGTCGCTGTGCAGTTTCCAATTTCTTAGCAACGAGGCTTAAGTGTGCACATCGCCTCAGGACATTCGCCACTGACTTCATCAGATACTCTGGTGTACTTGTCAGTCATGTTCTATGTCATCAGTACCTTGTTCACCTTATAGTTGAAATGGCTTTCCAGTTAACTGCTAGCCTACTTTATCACTACCTGACTCTTGCCGCACAATTTCAAGAATTTGCCTGCAACAGATCTCCTGTTTTTGTACCATGTTATAATAAGATGCTTGTGCCTTCCTGGCTAGACAAAATGCAAAATATGACTGCAGGTTTAAAACTGTCATCGATCAGCCATCTGTTGTTTACTTCATTTAATAATAAATTTCTCCTCCTGTTATTTAGAATAAAATAAAGTTAGGCCTCTTCCTGGGTATAATTCTGCCCGCCAGGCAAGGACATGGCACGGGACACTGGGGTCAGAGGTCACAGCGTTTGTCAGGAAAACAGCTTGGCAGCAGACCTGGCACTGACACACGCTATGACCTCACTTCCTCTCCTCAGTCCTGCTCACTGGTAGCAGCAACCTTGACACCTGTCTGAAAACTACAGTGCAGGTTGGGCTGTGCTCCGTCTGTGCTATGCCGTTACAGTGTCTCTTTCAAAGACTTGTTTTGACAGAAACGACTTTTGAAGTTTTTACTTCACCCCTCCCGTTTTATGTTTTATATATATACACTTTGTTCGGCTGGCACTGGTGTACTGCCCTATGCTTTTTCTTAACACATTGATCTTTAGGTAAAACCTCATAATCTTGCTACGAGAGAAGATAATGAAATGCAGTAAGGAAGTAATTGAGGAGATGTGTCTGTCTTTGGTTTACTGCCTACATCCAGATTAGAGTGTGTAATTATATCTCTGCTAATAATGCAGCTTTGCATATTTGATCAAATGGAAGGATTTAGGTTCCCTAATCAGAGGGGAAAAAATGAATGCTCTTGTTTACAAAACAGGATTTTTGAGATCATTTGTATGTTTCAGCAATCGCCATGGAAAAGATTGTTTTGAGATTACTTGTCTCTCAGGGCTCATAGTATTAGCATCCTTAGCTCTCTAAGAGGGTTATGGGTAATAGATTTTAATGAGAAAATGGTTGCATGTCTTGTAGGTGTTTTTGGTTCATAAGAAATAGAGTTAGGTGGTTTTGTTGATCATCATATATGTAACGTTAAACCCACATGCAAAATACTTGCATATACTACAGATTATGGATGCAAATAAATCTTTCATATGATCTATTAAACCATTAAGCCACAATTTCCTCAATTACAATACCTATAAATTGGAACGTGGTATTCTTATGCTGTTTACTGACTAACTATGATCAGTGGTACTTGCTTACTCCCCATTAAGCTGTATCAACAGCATCACCTTTAATGTGCCTACAGAGCAAAGTTAAAAGAAAGATAAACATACGAAGATAAAACATCTCTGCCCACCTTTGGCAAAATATTATGACTGATCATATGTGAAATCTAAAACATCCACAGTATGTCTGATCTATACATAGAAAACACCTGCTGCACATTCTGTAAATCCACGCCCCTGTGCTCCATGCCAGAGCTATAAATAGCAGACTGCATTACAGGGCCCTCAATGCACACACACACTTAGGAAGCCGAGTGCCACTGAATGCAGTCCCAGCTACCAATCAGAAGCATTTTGTGCCTTTTATGAATATGATCCAGAGTCACAGGAATGTCAGTTTTTGCCACAACAGCCCTAATTTAAATGCCTTCCACGCACCTATCCAGCTGGCCCCCAAAAACACTCTCAGGTATGCCCACAGGTAAGAGCTCTCTCCCCACCTGTTCCAGCACAGTAGGCCTCCTGCTCAGTGCTACGACACTGAACCTCAGACACACATACACCATCAGCCAACCGAAGAGTGAACTGCAGGGAGTACTCAAAGAAACAAACGATGACTTTTTATTTTGCCAAGTTTGTTTTGCTGTGTAAAAAAAAAAAAAAAAAATGAAACTGTTACACTGAATGCAATTCCTTTTAGGATACTGTGAGCAGAGACAGCCTGTGGTGTCTATCTAGTCCAGCTGTCACAGCCAGCAAAAATGTAATTGAATCCTGTTTGGCTGTCATTCAACAGACATGCCCAGCTGCCCAGCTAGGGGGAGTGCTTAATTGCTAAAATTTAATTGGAGTCTGAGGTCACTATAAAGC
This sequence comes from Coilia nasus, assembly GCA_027475355.1. Taxonomy (NCBI): domain Eukaryota; kingdom Metazoa; phylum Chordata; class Actinopteri; order Clupeiformes; family Engraulidae; genus Coilia; species Coilia nasus. The sequence continues at coordinate 18,031,496 of CM050213.1, read as the reverse complement.
CAGTTGTCTGCATTGTTGAATGTAGTGTAATTTGGGCAATAGCGTTCTTGATGAAATCAGACTTTAATAGGTACGGCTTGCATTGGGGCAGGATATATATTAAAAACATTTGTTATGCAGATTGATTGTTATGCTAGTAATAATCACAAGATGACACAACATCTTAAATTAAGAAAGGCAAGAATGCACACCCACAATGAAATGCAGGGTAGGAAAGACTGCAGACTTGAAAGACTATAGCTGCACACTCCATGTTAATTTCTTTATTGCTGATGTTTCAGCCCCATGGCTTAGCCATAGTCTTGATGACACAACAACTTAACTGAAAACATGACCAACAACACAAGATACAAAAACCAAGTGCCTTCCCACTGCTTTAATTTTGTACTTTTCTTTAAGCAACTGATGATAATATTACAGTTTTTCTCAATTGCTTAAACACATTTTCTGAAAACATGCCTCATACTCTCAGAACTCTACACACAAGTCAAAAAAACAAACACACAATGGGCAAAACCCCTCACTTCCCCTGCAAAATGAAACTTTGCATTCAAAACAGTATTAACTCTTCTCAAAATGCTATTTTGTTGTCAAATGACACACACAAACCATCATATGAATAGACATTTATAACAACCAGTTGAACCCTGATGTGCTTAATGTAAAACACTATGATAAATGGAAAACACTTCTTCTCCATTCATCATAATGATTTAGGCCTTTTTTTTGTTCAGTGTTACCCTTGCTGTAGACAATACATACATAAGTGTGCTATAATTTAGAATATTGTTTTTATAGTTTAGCAGAATTGGTTCATGGGGTTGGTGCATGAGTTACATGCTGTGGTCATTGTGTCTGAAGTACAAGGAATTGTGTTTAAACAATTGAGAAAAACTGTATACATTCATCATAATGATTTAGGCCTTTTTTGTTCAGTGTTACACTTGCTACATACAGTACATAAATAAGTGTGTTATATTTTAGAATATTGTTTTTATACTCAGAACGCACATATACATCGATACAAATATATTTTATTTTTCCCACAAAAACAGTGTACACACTGTGCATCCCAATCAACACAAAGCTGCACCTACAGTGGTCTACATAAAACACAACAGAAGAGTTTACTGTAGCCTATACAGTTACAAAATAAATTACGCTGCATCCTTTCTTCTGTTTTGGCGTGGCCACAGCACCTCATCCACATCACATGCAATGTTTTTCCTGGCCTAGCAGCGAATCCATCCATGAAAAGCATCAGTTGCTATATTTTCACATGCGTCTTCCATAGCTTAGAGAAAGGGTACACGCATTTGTGGATTTTGGTCATACACTTTCATCTCCAGTCAAAAAAAAATCCTCAATTGGGTTGAGGATTGCAGAATATGGAGAGAGATACGTAAACAACTAAACAACTACTGTAAAATAATTTCGTTGACCAAATGGTCAACCAAAATAGCTCTGATCTCATCAGAGATTACGGTCCTTTCTCATCCTCGTTCGGGTCCTTCCCGTCCTTCTCCTCTTACTCTCACTCCTCTAGCTGTGGCTCTGCCTCTTCCAAAGCTCTGATAGCTAATTGTAAAGCTGTGTGACAGGTGTTTGCCGATGTGATGAGTCAGTGTGCATAGTAGGGCAATTGACTTTAGAATTTTGAATCACTGTGTGTTCCTCGTGAAAACAAAAGATTTTTGTCATGAAAATTGTTCCAAACGCAGAGAATTGTCTATAGTGTTTTGAAAAAAGTGTGTTTTAGAACTGCAATTTGAGTGTAAAGCAGGAATTGTGTTTATAGTTTAGCAGAATTGGTTCATGGGGTTGGTGCATGAGTTACATGTTGTGGTCATTGTGTCTGAAGTACAAGGAATTGTGTTTAAACAATTGAGAAAAACTGTAACATGGTTATGCAAATACAGGATTTTAAAAGTTGGCTTTCATCCAATTCAGTTCTAAACGTATATTTGGGAAATTTTGGCTAAATCCAATGTCAGTCTCTGTGCACTGTCATTTGCTGTGCTGTGCCAGTGAAGTTACATCAAAGCAGGAGCTGTGAACAGCTATGGGTTGGAGAGCTCAATGGATACACAAAATAAAATCTCAAGAAATGTGAGTTGATCTTAATAAACTAATTTCAACCAAAGCAATTACATTATATTTTATGCAAATCAGTAGTTAATCCACCACCTACCAGTAAATTAAGCTCTTATTCCACTTTGAAGATATGTGGGTACAGAGGTTTCTGTTCTCCATTCAACTGCGTTAAAATTCTGATTAAAAAGCTGGAGGGAAACGCAGCAAGTGTAACCTGAGCACAGGTGGAATAATTAATCACGGGGCTGACCTCCAGATGATCATCCCACTGGTGTCACTTAAACACAGTCACTATTGAAGTGATGCACCCACCTAAGGCTGGGGTTGATAAATTAGCACAAAAGCTGTGAAGCAGAAACCCTCACCCCAGGAGAAGTTCCTCTGCCAAGGAGCCTGCTGTGTTTCTCCCGCTCCCTTGACTGAGCTCATACTGTGGTATTAGCTATCTCCACAATCAGGCTGATGAGATCTTAAGCATCCTCAGACAGTGTTTGTGTGTGTGTGTATGTGTGTGTGTGAGTGTAACTGTGAGCGAGTGTATGTGTGTGTGTGTGTATTTTTGTGTGTTTGTGTGTTTGTGTGTGTGTTTGTGTGTGTGTGTGTGAGTGCGCGCGTGTGTGTGTATGTGTGTGTGTGTGTGTGTGGGTGAGTGTGTGTGTAAGTGTGTGTGTGTGTGTGAGTGCGTGTGTGTGTATGTGTGTGTGTGAGTTTGTGTGTGTGTGTGTGTTTTTTGTGTGTGTGTGTGTGTGTGCGCACGCATGTTGGAGAAGCCCCAGGCAGTTTCCCACCTCTGTGTGTGGAGGAGGACAAACTTGAAGAGGGGGTGGCGGTGAGAACAGGGTCACTGTCCCCGCAGCTGCCAGCCCCTGGAGAGTGGCACATCACACATCACTACTTGTCATGAGGTGATGGTTGATTCACATGCATTCATTACTGTGCTTGCAGTGTCTGGCACACTGGTGGCTGTGAAACTCATTTCTCTACACTCACACCACACTCTAATACGTAAGGGAAAGTTAATGTACGTTCGAGGTGGTAATGTGGCCATGATGTGAAGTGGCCACATTACGACCTCCAACGTGCGTTAACTTTCTAATATACAAACACTGTGTCATCCATTATCCCTTACATATAATATCATAAGGTCATAATACATAGGGTAACCTTTTTAGTAGTATTGCTTGGCTCTAACATTCTAATTGGATAATTGCGAAGTTGCAAGGTGATTAAAATTGCCCTGATAAAAAATGTGCTATCAAATTTGAGTAGGAAAGTGCCCAAACAGCATCTCTTATTGACATTGTCCTGGCTGTCCATCTAAAAGGCATGACACACAGGTCACCTTCTTGAGCATTGTTGCCAGGCAGTGTTACTGACAGCTGTAATCTGAATATGTTCCCATTGATATCAGGCAAAAAGCTTATGCAGAGAACGTTGCTGCCCAGCAACTTTGCTCAAAAAGGTTGCTCCATGCATCGTCACCCTAACAACACAACCTTCCCTGTTTGTGACGGCCATAGTTTGTGACAGCCACATCATTAGTCGCATGGTGACTGTTACGTTGTGATGTGCTATTTGCTTTATCATAATGTTTATTATTGTTTACATCTAATGCAGAGAGCAGTGAAATCAGAGTTTTAAAGATAAGATTAACTATTTCCAGGAATGCAACATAGGTCACTATATTATGTGCATTATGGTGCATGCTGAAATTCACCTTAATGGTAGTGTTGATGTCTTTACATTTCCAGCGATTTATGTTTGATTTCCTTGGACATGGTATGTACAGGTGACATGAGTCCATGTCTGATGTCAAAGCTCAGGGATGTTTAAATATCAGGCAGTGTTTGACATTTTAACAGGTTACATGGTTGCACAATGTAGTCTTCCACCCAAACAGACATACATTACAAACATAACCCTGATAAGGTTGATTGTGTCCCAAAATGAAGATACTTGTGAAGACATACAAGGACAAGGACGATCTTGTCCTTTACAAGGACAATCATGCTTACATGAGCCATACATGAGTTGCTGTGTTCTGCAGTATTTTATGGCAGCTACACCCTTTCTGGACCCCAGAGGAGTTGTCAAGGCTTTGACATTTGTTTAAACTATAAATACCAGTGCCAGAGGACGGTGCATCAGCAGCCGAAGGCCAGGCTCTGCCCTCTCTGGGAGACAAGGGAATCACACACAGATGGTATTTAGAGTACCGGAGATGGTGTGTGTGTACGTTGTGTAAGGGAGGCTAGAGCAGTGATAAGAATGCAAATGTGCTGTCTGGGACTTGCTAGAAATTGTCTCTTTAACAATTATACGGTGAGAGTTGTGGATCTACATGCTTTTCATCTGCTAATTACCTCTGAGTTCATACATATACATTTATGGAATTAGCTACTTGATAGAGAGATGTTTTTAAATAAATATAAATGTATTATTGTCTTTGTGTAGACCTTGGCATTTCCTGTTCTTTTCTCTCTCTCTGTGAATTTTTACAGACCACAAAAATTAACGTATACGTATCCTGTTTCTGTGTGATACATCAGGCTGGATAGCCAGATACTTCTGTAATCTTACTGACGTACAAACACAGAGCCAAATGAAACAAACCTATATGGAATGTTCTAACATGGAACGTTGTAAACCATTAAAAGATCAAACTTACACTACATAATGATGTAATGTATCGTGTTATAGTACAGAGATTGCTGTACATATCTCCTTTTTGGAGTTATGCTCAAGACAATACTGTTGTAACGTACTCTTATCTTTGCAAAGATAAAAGTACTTAAAATTCTGACTGTTGGCCTCTGACTCATTTTCAATAATCTGTTTGTCAAATGTATGTAACAGTACTACATGTTATGAAATACATAGAAAATACAAGGGCACTGTGTCCTATCCCACAGTGTTAGTAAAAGTAAAGCATAACTTGTGTATCCGCCCCATAATTCAGATCCACCCCAAAATGTTATTAACTTTCCCTTGGCCAATGACACACCCTTCCCCAGTGGAAAACTTTACTGCTTACAACAGGCTTGCCTTTGTCTCACCGAAACAAATAAGGTCTTACTGAATTATGACCTGTTTCTCCTAAAACCATATCAGAAGCAAAATAGCTGAAGAGTATTTTAAGATCTGAAGTTAAGATTAAATTAGACAGATTAAATTAAGACACATTGGCCAGTCCTAACTGATTTCTGACTTGTTTTGACTAAAAAGTCACAAATGTAATAATGTAATAGCTGTTATGTGTCTGGGAGTAAAAGGGATTTTTTTATGATTAAACTGTTATAAAAACTGATATTGTGCTTATTTTCCTTAAGTTTCACAAAATCAAGCTGGTAGTTCTTCTGAAATTCTGCTGACAGACACACAGACAAACAAACGGCACCACAAACATCAAATCCTTGGATGTGGTACAGTGTGTGTATGCCACGAAATGAGATGGACATCAAAATCACAGAACAAAAATAATTCAATAAAATGACTATGTGTCTGCCCGCAATGTCTTTTTCGATATCCTTGAGATAACACATAATTACATCAAACAGCAGTGTGGTCTGGCTCCCGCCCGACAATAGACAGGTCTATTAATCAAAGCAGACAAATTGACAATTTATGCAACCTAGTGAGCCTGTAATTGGTTATCAGACACAGGGGCAGGTGGTGTGAAACATAATTACTGTTCTGTATGTATGGATGTGAGTAATTTAGGAAAGATTGAAAGTAAAGATCTGCACTGCTATCCCATCAGCCTCTCCCCCTATATTTCCCATGATGCCTCGGTCCCCTGCTGATGCCAGCGACTCTTGGCGTCCCTCATTGGACCCCTGGGGGACTAAAGCCTGTAATGGCATCTTTGGCTTCCTCCTGCTCCCAGCATTTCTCCTTTAAATTACTCCAAGCACATGGTCAGCTTTGAGAGCTAGCAGTCATGAAAACCTTTTATTTTATCCCTCTTCAGACAAAAATAGGCTGCATGGCTTAGAGTAGTAGGAATGTGTTTTGGGGCCATTTCTGTTTTTATAATGCTACTGTAGCTCAACAGAGACAACTACAGCCATTTGCATTCCCTCCTACATCTACACTTGATCAAAGTTGTCTCTCAGTCAACTCAGTTATAACAGTGGAGGTCAACTAACCCTTTTTTATTTTATTGTGTACCTTTCATCCAAACACTACATACATTCTACACTACAGCATTTCTTTATTCACAGATATATTGCTTTGTAAAAAGTCATGAAAATGTGGTGGTTTTGGGAGGAAAAGGTGATGGGAATGATTCCAAACAGCTATGCACCCATTTATGTGCAGTTGTTTTTGTCTGATGTGCTTTCTACCAGACTACCATGAAAGTGTTATATGCATTTCTGGGGTTTTTGAGGGCAAATGAACTTAATGCAAAATTGATGAGATTTAATGGTGAGGTGTTAGACAAACTGTTTCGCTACTATAAATGTTTATGCTTCTGCTAGCACACTGGTGCAAAGATGTGTTCAAATCACATGGTCTAGCTAAAATCTACAGCTTAAACAACATGCATGTGCATTTCATGCATATTGGGAGACTGAATTTGAACTTGACCTTGGTTGTTTTTCATCCATAATGCCTGAGGTTAAACTCACCCTTTACATGTAAAGGTTACCCCACTATCTACCGCGATATGTAGATCTCTTATGTTCTGTGGTAAGTATATGTTTTCTCAACAGTTGCACCCTGAAGCAACCCTACACCTACACACATAAACATATCTCACACAGGAAGGCCACGAGGTTCATAGATTCTTTGACAGTGGGAAAATAATGGATAACATCTATGTATGTGTAACTACAGAAATGTCTCTCATCCGATAACTATTTCCATACGTTTACCACAGACTCGCTTTTCCACAGGGCTAACTAATATGGTCTGCATACTGTAATGTTGAGCTCCAAGTGAAATATTTCTCATTATTTTCCCATCAATCTTTTTTTTCAGGTGTGTGAGCATTTCTTCATTACTACACTGTAATACTGTGGTATATATATTCTACACGATATCACAGCGATATTTCTTTTGACTGACCAAAACTGTGGTGGGCTGTGGTCAATTACCATAAGATCACAGCCCATGTGATCTCCAAAATGTTAATTTTCCCTTGGCCAATGACACACTCTTCCCCAGTGGAAAAGACTACTTACAACAGGCTTGTCTTTGTCTCATCAAAACAAATGAGGTCTTACTGAATTATGACCTGTTTCTCTTGAAACCATTTCAGGAGCAAAATAGCTGAAGAGTATTTTAAGATCTGAATTTGAGCTTAAATTAAACACATTAAATTAACACACATTAGCCAGTCCTAACTGATTTCTGACTTGTTTCACCTAAAGCCTCTGTAGAAGCAAAAGACACAAATGTAATAATGTAATAGCTGTTATGTCTCTGAGAGTGAAAGGGATTATTTTTTATGACTAGACTGTTATAAAAAGTGATATTGTGCTTACTGTTTTTAAGTTTCACATTTATTTTATCACCAAAAACAAAACTGTGGTGGCTTGTGGTCAATTACCATAAGATCACACCTCATGTGTCCTGATGTAATGACTCAAGTGGAAACAGTGAAGAAGCCCTGTGGCCGCAGCTAACATGAAAAAGGCTCCCCTAAGTGACAGCATCTCAGGTTAATTGTACACAGGGTTACTCGCCAATCGATTGCTATGGGGATGGGAAGCCCCTGACCTCAGGCATGGTGGCTGCTCTTAATGACTGCATTCCTTTGTGGCCGCGGTGGTGGAAATCCATGAAGGTCAAAAGGTCAGTCGGAGAAGGTCGATGCCACTTTGTCTCTGGTGCTATCTTTGCACTGATGGCTACTCCTTAATACTGAGCCTTTACAGCTGGAGAGAAGGAGCGGCTTTCAATTAGCCCTTAGAATTTACATCCACAGGTATTTTTTGGTTGTTTTGGTATGTCAAAACCACGCTTACTGGGTTTACAATTGAAAGATGTTTTACCAAAAAATTTACAATATTTAAAGTTTTTGGGAAAAGGCATGGGAGGAATTAATGGTAATTGGAAGCACAGTTTATGGCCTTACCATCTATCAAGGCCTTAAGTAAGTGTTTTTTCCATTGGTATGTGGGGAATGAAAGGGCTTTTAGTGTACACATGCTCTAAACAAGGCCATCCTTTTGTGTTATGTTGTAGGCCCACACCATGCTGCATTCTAGTCAACACAGTCAACACGACATAAAAGGCAGGCCATGAAATTCACCTTTCGGCAGCAGGCTGTATTTGTCCCACAGTTTGCAGTTTGTCTGTCTGTCGGCAGCACTGCGAAGAAAGAGGTGGGAATGCCTGTCTTCCTGTTTACACAGAAGGCAAAGAGAAGACTGCCGCTGTAATCCTGAAGACACTTTGTGTCTGGTAGCTCAAAGTTTGTTTACACCAGTTTGCCAACGATCCTGAGATATGACTAGGACTAGGACAGGAGTCTCACCAGGACTTGTTTTCAGTGCGAATAACTCTACAGCAGAGGAATGGTGGAGCTATTTCACATGCCAGTGCCCCAGTGATCTTCATATCTTCATATATTTCATATCTTTTCTCATATCTTTGTGCAGTGAGACATACATTCAGAGAATTGGCCCTCTTAAATCTCACCCACCCACCCACGTACAGGCCTCTGTTCTCACTGTCAGGTCGGGGGTGGCCACCCTCTGTGGTATCTCATTAGGGCAGCGACGTGTGCAGTCGCACGAGGGAAGCCTGTAGTTTGCTTTGTCTGTCGCGACGACGAGTGTCTTGTGAAGTGAAGTGAAGTGAATGGGCGTTTCATTTGCCTCCGCACCACGGTCCCACTTTAGTCTGTGGGAAAAGGAAGCCGCGGATAAGGCACTGAAGGGGAGGGCACATATGGCGGGAGAGGTGCTGGCTGGATTAGGCGGGGATAATGGCGCGAGCACCAGGGATGCTGTCATGCACCGCGTCTCACATTCTTTATGGAAATACGATGCAGGGCTGGGCCAGCTTCACAGAGACACCCAGCATGAGAGAGAAATACAGAGAGAGAGAGAGAGAGAGAGAGAGAGAAAGAAAGAGGAAGAGAGAGACAGAGATTGAGTGAGGGGGAGAGAGAAAGAGGGAGAGAGAGGGGGAGAGAGATAGAGATTGAGAGAGAAAGAGAGAGAGAGACAAAGGAATAGAAGGAGGAGAAAAGATGCAGGGACCAAGCACTACGTCTTTGTATTATTCTTCAGGGGATATTGACGCGGACCTTATCGAATACTGCAAACGCTGTAATAAACCACAGTCAGAGTCACACAGTGCCATCACAAATCAGAGCAAATCAGCCAATCCAGACCTCAGTACACTTCAATGAGCTGTAAAGTACAGCAGGCAGACATGAGGGCTGGTGGGAATAAGACAGCGTGGAAAGCGGGCCCAGTCGATAGTCCATCACCATGACAGATTTGGCAGCACAAAGTGAAAAGCAAAGAGAGGAAGGTTTTTCCGTTTTATGGTCCATGAAGCGCAGTAAGTAGGTCTAAGACAGTGGCTTGGACATTTGGATACAGAACTGGCCTTGATGTTCGTTTTTTAATGGTGTCTGGTTCTCTTGAGGGTCTCACTGGGATCAGTGACTTCCACGAAAGCTGATGTTTCTGTTCTGCTGCAACTCAGAACTGATGCACAGCTAACATACTCCATACTAATGTACCATTAAGTTCAATATACCAAGTGACTATGATACTGCTTCAACTAAAATATTTGTGCTGACAGTTTGACACAACAGCATGGTATTATATTGTAACACATAATCAATCAAACCAATAAACAGTGAGGCTTTTATTATGTAGGTAAAATGTCACTTGCTTTGCCTAAAATGACTAAATGTTCTTCCTCATGAATGCAGTTGCGCACCAAATGCAACTGACGTTCTTTCTATTCATACAATTCCTAACCTTGGCAGAAATGTATTACAAACAAGTCAAACATACATGACTTAAATAAATAACCAGAATTAATTTACAGGTGTGGAGCGGACCAAAAGCTGATGATTTTCATCCATTCAAAACTCCAAATGTAATTTTCACCTTACAAATGTGACAGCATTGCATTGTGCTGACCTCCGAAGAGCCCATTACAGCACAGTGACATGACAGACAAAATGACAGGTGAGAAAAGGTAAGAAACTGACATAACAGACTTGTTTTGCATAGCTGTTCATTCGTGGGTCTTGTGTTGACAGACTTGTAGTACAACTTGCCAATATATAAAATCCACACACCCACATACTGAGGCACTAAAGTTGAGGTTTGGAGCAGTGCATCTGGCATAATGAGTCACAAAAGGCATGTACCTTCTTAACAGTTTTTGTTTCTGTTAGAACAATCCATCGTCGTGTGCCAAACCACAGCAAGGACTCCAATGTTGAGCTACTGTAAAAGGTTTGGGAATATCACCAAAACTCGAAAGGATTCTCTTTGGTACGTAACGTAACAAAGACAAAAGATCTGCAAAAGTACTTCAGGACGATGTCCTAGAAGATAGGTTAAAAAAAGAAATCCATGTATTTACAGTATAATAAATGGAACCAGTGTCAAAATAAGATTTCAATCACAGTGATGGTACGTCACTACTTTCTATCGCAAGCAAATGAAGACTGACGTTTAACACCACATTCGGAGCGCATGCCAAGTCTTCTTGCCAGGACTTGTCTTTCCACAGCATGTTGTCTGTTGTTTTGTCCAAGCTTAGCTTTGGTGGTCGATACAAAAGCCAATAACAGTAAGACGCAGAGGAGTTGAGACGTGAAATCACTCCTACAAGTCGATGAGGCTGAGGTGACTCATGCTCAGGTGTCCTGGAATCCCTCTTAGACTCTTGTCAGGTTTCATGTGAGCACTATTAGGTCCATCTCCTCACATGACTATGCAGCTCAAGGTTTTGTTTTTGCGTGCGTCTGATGACACAGCGGCCAAGTCAGGCTGTACGGGCATGTGGGAGATCCTCTTGGTGGCCTTGGAGGACTTGCTGTGGTGCTTTACTTTCTTGTGGCCCTTGCTGACACAAGCCAGGGTGGCCACGTGAAAAATGTCCCTCACGCTGTTCTCAGACTGCAGGGCAGAGCACTCCAGGTACGGGGCTGAGATCTGCTTGGCTGTGTTTGAAGCCTAAGACACAGAACATGTGTTTGACATTGATTTAAGCCCATACTGTACTTCGTTTGAAAAAAACTGCTTACATCCACATAATACTCATTTAAGTTTGCTTTTATTTTAAGGTTTTATTTGACCATATTTGAACAGTCATGGAACATGATTTCCAAGACAATAATACTCACCTGGTCATATGCCACTGGTGTCTGCTTGTGATTTGAAAGTTCGACCAACGTGGAGAGGTCCGTGCGAAGGT
>CM050213.1:17877500-18015000 GCA_027475355.1 Coilia nasus | reverse complement strand
GAACATTGTCAAGGAAATATTGTTGCCATTTTAGAAAAACTGTTTTTGGTTTCGGTGTCTGTTTGCAGTAACCAACTAATTTAGCTGTACAATGGCACACTTAAGCCATACATTGCCACACTTTTATCTATTGTATGATTAAAGTCACAAGTGATTTTATTCATTATTATTTCTGTGTAAAGTACATTTTCATTAAAACACTCTTTTCTTGTACAAACACTAAAGCTAGTGGTCGCTCAGTGTTGCCTGGCACGCCTAAAGCAGTGTTTTTTTACCAAGGAAAGTGTGGAGGAGGGGAGAGTAATTACCCCTATCAGTGAGATGGCCGATACAATACAATTTATATGGTCTACAGTATGCTCTTCTGCTTCTTCATTATCAGGAAATCAATCTTCTTTAAATCATTTTAAATTTTAAATTAAAATCTAATACCAGATGTCTCAAATATTTCCTATCATCACTACTCCTTGTTGCATCACCATTCTTTCCCCTGCCAGCTAATGACGTACTCCTGTTCTGTCATGTCTACCTCATTTGGAACACTTGTTCTCCTGCCAAAGACTTGATGTACTGCTGAGGCCTTAACATTTTTCAAATAAAATGGCTGAAAATCCATATTCACCCCATAGCAAAAACGGGAGATACATATCAAAACAATTTTCTTACATGGGACTGTATCTCAAGTTTGCCACACACACTTTTTGTACAGGACACTGCTCATCTCAACAACACTTGGAAGTAAAGTTTTAACACATTACCTTATAAGACACTAATATGTATCATTTAGATGTCATGTCAAATATTGTCATATAGCCTTCATGCCTGTACTTCAGGCCTTGAGACCTAATAAAGGATAATTTGGAGAGAGGACAGGTGGAAATGAATTGGGATCTTATAATGGGGTCATATAGTGTGTGGTTCACACGGGACAAGGAGACAGCACTGCCCCCTGAGTTAAAAAAGCCGGGACCTGACAGAAATAGAAGCCAGAGCAGTTTGAGCGAGAGGTACGATTACAGCAGTTCATTTAGCACAGACGTGCGCAAGCCACTGGATGATGTTTTGACATGTGTTTGGCTCAAGTCGAAGTATCAAAGCCAGCCAGACAAAACAAATACACATATATCACACACATACACCAACTAAAGCCACAAAGTCTTAGACTGTAAGTCTCTTCCAGTTTACACGAACTGCCTGAGAATAGCCCTCCTTATGAAACAGAAACCCGCTGCTTGAAGGAGTTTGTTGAGGCTGCAGACTGAGCCAATGGAGAGGGAACTCTTGTCATTAGGGGGGTGAAGCAGACACCGAATAAACACGCCAATCTGTTCTTTGTCAGCCATGCTTGCTGTCCAACTTACAAAGCAGAGAGTGGTCAGTGACATGCCCAGTTTAATCAATTGATTTGATGTTAAGTTTTTTCCATGGCTGGCTTTAAAACAGTCACTATGGACTTGCACTATATGGGCTAAACACTAGAGTAGGCTATGGAATGTTGGGGGCAGTTTGTTTATTTGGCCTCTTTTCTCAGGTTAAAACCCCTGTAGCGCCTGAATGAAAGAAAATCATTTTCCTTTTCGCAAGAGAGTCAGAGAACAGGCGAGAGAGAGGGGGGGCAGAGGGAAAGGAGAGAACAATCTAATTAGTTTGATTTTGTGTATTAATACCGGTCACAAGGATTTATACACTGAGCTACGTTGTGTATACAAAACAAACCACTGGTTTGACAAACTGCACCCACATTCCCGTCTCTTGTCAAACATTGTCAATTAGCCATGGTAAGTGGTGAACCCCTTTATGTGTTGACCTGTGTACATTTGTCATTCGGCACACAAGAGGGCTTGGGCTCGGACGCAAAGATAAACTCACTGGCCAGGAATGTCACCGCAGCCGGGAGAGGGGCATTCCACAGCAACATTCCATCCACAGCTGGCCTCGCTTACACTGCTCTGAGTTCATCCCTGACAATACAAACAATACATGACACATCAAGCCCCCGCACATGCTCAGATGTATAGTCTCTTTCTTTCTTTATTTCTTTCTTTCTTCATTTCTTTCTTTCTTTCTTTCTTTCTTTCTTTCTCTTTCTGCCTTTGCTTCTTTCTTTTCTCACTGCACTATGCAATGCACATTCAATAGGGACGTCGTCTTGAGGGGAATCTAAATATTCAAAAATCTTATCATGAAAGCTCTCGTGGTTTACAATACATTTTTGGGTATTCTGCAATTAGTATTCCATAATGTTATTCCACAGGATTCCACAATGCTCAACCCTTGATACAGACATGACCCCTGACAAAAACAAAAACACACTTCTCTTTTCCCGTAACAGTTCCTGTAACTCCAGACTCAATTGTTCTCAGTTGTAAGTCACACATGAGCTCATCCATGGGAGTAAGAGTTTATGTCACAGAGGGGGTCACCTCTGGCGTCACACCCAAACGAGACCCCCTCCCAGCCTTCCATCTCCCATCAGTCTGTGCATTCACTGTTAAACATCAGTGATACATGATCTGCCCATATGGAGGTGATTACAACATACTTCCTCTCGTTGTGTCTGTTCAGGCTATGCTTTTCTCTGTTAACTGTGGGGTTGTAGAGAGTAAGTTAGCAGCTGTAGAAAACACTAAAAATAAAAAAAAAACACACCAACTGAGACTGCTGTAAGTTCAGAAAGCTGGGCGCAGTAACTGTCAAGAGTCTGTCAGCAGCAAGGAGTGTAGGCGGCACCTTTGGTGTTTACGCTTAAAGAGGCCTGTGTGTCGTTCATCAACCTGAAATCCATCCCCAGTGCATGCAAGGACTGGTTATTTGTAGCTCAGCATCCACCTAAGATGCACTCATCTTTTCCCCCACTGGAATTTTAGGCGATGCTGAGCCCCTAAGTATCGTATTCCTGTAGCGTCTGCTGCCTGCTGGCTGCTGCCTTGTTTCAGCTTCTCCAAACGTGCTGTGTGTTTGAGAAGGCATGCATACTGCATGGAGCTCAGTAATGTGTTTAACTAGACTGTCTGACTGGGGGACTTCCAGAACTTAACGTTTATTCATCATCTTGTGTTTAGTTTGACTTATATTTCACCTTTTAGTCTTATTTAGTTACACATTCCATTTCCCAGGGGGTCTGGGAATAGTAATACACTGGCACATTGGTCAGAGAGCTTGAATTCTCATCACACACAATAAAAAATATTCTAGCACACATTATGACATTGTGGTATGTTGTAATATGTCTCAGGCACAAGCCATGATAAACAACCAGACATCAGCAAATTCTGCCTTTTTAGAGTCTTTCTTTGGTGCCATCGTGACTATTCTCTGTGACCTACCTCCATTTTGCAATATAACATTTCAGCAGTGCTTTCCTTGAATCATACTGACTTTGATTCAGACAGCACACTCCCTCTTCATATCCTCCACCTCATTCTTAGAAAATATGTCTCAGTTAAAGCATATTTTCTCTGAAAGCTATAACGACAGCGCCATAACTACTAGTCTTCAAATGTACTTCAGATCTACCATCAACCTACACTCAACACAGCATGGGGGCCGTTTCGAAAGTTTAAAAATATTCGCGACCTTGAGGTAGAGCATCAAGCTTGTCTGTAATTCCAATCTGATTGTGTTTGAAAGGCAGGCTCTTACTGGCGGGGTCCTCAGAGTGAGGTCACTGTTGTTCCAACGACCTGGGCCGCTCTCCGCACCTCTCCAGCGTGGAGTTAATGAGCCGCTGTAGTCACTTACTATAAACGTCCAGTTCGTACTGCCTGCAGTCACCCGACAGGCTGGTGATGGAGATATTCCCCCTGTGCTGGGTGTTGCCCTAGAGTGGGGGTCTAGGTGGTCCCACAGGATTTGTGGTGTGTGTATGTGTGTGTGGCATGTGTGTGTGTGTGTGTGTGTATGTGTGGGAGGTGAACGTGGGTGTGTGTGTATGTGCATGTGGGTGTGTGTAGGTGTGTGTATGTATGTGCATGTGGGTGTATGTGGGTGTGTTTTTGTGAAGCACACCAGAAAAAACGTGTCTTGTGAGAACATTATG
The DNA here is from genome assembly GCA_027475355.1 of Coilia nasus. NCBI lineage: Eukaryota > Metazoa > Chordata > Actinopteri > Clupeiformes > Engraulidae > Coilia > Coilia nasus. Next base: position 18,010,961 of record CM050213.1, on the reverse strand, counting down.
CTGGTCCTCACAACCTCACAACAGTGTTTTCTTGGCCACTTTGTTGTTATTGAAAAAAGTAAAGGTGCAAAAACATTTCTCTGACAGGTTAGGGTTAGGGATTGTTTTGGTCTGGGCACAGTTAAGCATTCTTTAGTTAGATATGAATGGGAGTCAATAGAAGGTCCTCACAAGCATAGAAAAACAAGTGTGTGTTTGTGTGTATGTGTGTGTATGTATGAGGGGGTGTGGGAAACTGCAAATGGAGCCAATGTTAACTTGCTGCAGACAGTTTTGCTTGTGGATGGTGCCTACTGAAATCATCTAATGACGTGTTTTATGGAAATGTTTTGGCACCATTAAAGAGCTCAACAATAAGCCTGTTTTTTCTCAGTGTAAATATCTATTTGGCTTTTATTATGCATATTTACTGTACCTCTTTATTTCCAATCATATGTATTAACATGATTTTAAACACACACAGATGCATTTACAGATTTCAAACTATTTTTAGTCTCGTTCATTCTTCTCTGATGTGCTCAGGCTGCATGGTAAGCCAGCCACAGCCCCTTTGTTGTGGTTAACCCTGGTGGCTAATATTCAGTAGTCCTTCGACCCAAACTAATGCCTCGACTAAACCAATCAATACACCCTGGACCGGCTCTCAGGAAGCTACTATAGCCATTAATTATTCATGTTAGATGGCCTTAAAATACTGTTGAGTGATTCACAAAGACAGACAAATAGACAATGAGAGAGATGAATGAATAATTTACTAGTGGAAATTCTGGCCTAGATGTCTGTTTCACTGCTCTTGTATTTTGATGAATGGGAACAGTCAACACTAGTTTTTAATGAACCTGTGACAGTGTCAACCACATTGGTCATCTCATGGACAGCGAATTCAATGGACCCTGTACTATCCTGGGCTGAACTTCATATTTTAAAGTCTTAAAATCGCATCCTAAAGTTTCTAAGAAAAATCATAAATATCATAAACTGAATCAGGAAAGAATATAACTTTTCTTAGTTACTTTGGTACCTTTCTCAATTCATCTTTTACCTTTCATAAAACAGTTTCTCAGAGCAGTTTCTACAAATAGCACCAGATATATTTAGGGAAATATAGTATTGGATAAAGTATAATACAGGATTAGATACAAGTAATCATAATCTTGTTTTATAAAGAAAGTTTAGAATTACCCTTTGCTGTTTCCAGAATTTATAATTTGATCTTTGAAATGTAGTGGAGAAAAATTATTAACCCAATCGCACAGGTCAAATGGGAACTTTTGGAGGATGAGCATTCTAAAAAATACTGTGGTGGAATTGGAGAACTGAAGCACTGCTGTAGAACAAAACCTCTCCTGCATAAGGGTTACATCAGCAACTTTACCGGAGTATTTAATTTAGCCCGAAACACTCTGCAGTTAGATTTACCTGCCTATGAAACCCAAACTGGGTTTTTAGAAAAAGTCAGCTAATGTTCAGGCCAGTGTTGTCATAGTTACCAAATATTACAAAACATTCTAACATCAACTAATTTATAGTACTAAAACCATGAACCTACATCTGGGTTGAATATGCCGTCTTCATAATATATCAGTAGCAGTAATAAGCAATAAAAGTCAAAGTGCCTCAGCATAGATGTCTGTGAAACAGCATTCTACAGAATTTACATTCTCCCAATGCAGCACTTCAGCATTTTCTGGGAGCTGGAACAAGGGTGCTGCCACTTACAGTACTTGCCTAAAAATGAGATGTGGGCTCACCAGAAAAACTCCACATCAGCAGTCACAGCAATGCTGAACCACAGCTCCCTCTAAAGGTCAACTGTGCCCTAACTCTTCTCCTCTGGCACTTAGGTGTTCAACCCTTTAGAAAGTGCACAGGATAAGCTCTGATATGTACAAGTTACAGGAAAGCCTCGTAGATCCAGTTGACATATAAAAGAGAGCAAGGAAGGCAATGGAATCTGCAGCAGATAATTAATAATACGAGCTCAGCATAAACAACCTAAAAGCATATCTGCAGATTGCCTGTAAATTACAGTATCTCCTTGCGTGGCTCTGCCCATCCCAGTACAAACCCAGCAGAAAGCAAGTTGGAAATATATAGTATTGTGCTGTTCAAGCTACAGCTATGACAAAGGGTAGGAGATTTTTGAGAGGAAATGCTGATATAGCCAAATATCAGCGTAGGGAAGAGGGTGCTCTTAAGAAAGACACATGAGCCATACCGTGATACAAAGAGAGTCTCCCCTAGACTGTCAATAATTATAATCTGGAGTGTTGCCAATGTATTTTTCATGAATTTGCTTATACAGTAATAAGCTATTAGACAAGGCACAGATTCATTTGTGTGTGATACAATATCTCCCCCTAGTGCCTAACCACAGAATCTTCAACACACTACTATTATCAAACTACAATGTAGATAATCTCTATTCTAGAAAGTAACTCAATTGAATGATGCAATACTGTAAAATGAAGTATGTCATTACTATTTTTTATTACCATTCATGATTACATTGTGATTACATCAGAAAAAATGCACTGAACAATTTAGATTCATGGCTAATGAACACGTCTTTCAGTTTAGGTATTTTAACAACAGACAAACCCAGTATTCCGAATGATATTTTATCCCAAAATGTATTCATATATACCATACAGGTTTACTATTGTATCCATTGCAAGAGCATTTAACTGAATAATCAGTTGGACATCAGAAACTTTTACTATAATCATGTGAGTCTTTGTATATCATACACAGTAGAGAACATTTCCCTGGCAAATGATTTCTTTTTCTTAAAAAAATCAGCATGTTTCATGTTTAATGTTGGTATGTGTAATGCCATGCATTATTACAGTACCCGTACAATGAGACATGACACCATGATAGTAAGGTCATGGCCTACACCACAATATTTTCCCTACATATTTACCAAATATGTATATCATGACTTGTTGTATGCCAACTATGAATATACTATTATATATATGGCCTAGATATCAAAAGAATTATGATATGTGATTGCTTGCCATATGACTTTGACGAGGTCAAGTGTAAGATCACACGCCCAGGTCCTCACTAAAGAAGGCCTTCACCTCCTTGCCATGTGCGACGTATCTAATGCTCTCCACCTCTCCCCCATAGTTGCTGGGCTTCTGGAAGTGGATCTCCAGATGATCCTGCACGTCCTCCTCCTCCATGACGTCCTGGATCCCCCTCAGCAGGATGGAGCGCATAGGGGCGCCACAGTAGGTCTGGGACCAAACAAACACATATAACGTCTCAGTAGGGTGTCCGGGTTACGGTTAACTGGAACTTTACAAACATGTACAGAGGTGTGGGGCAATGTCTTTGATGTGAAATATTTTACTTAGTCTGAAAAATACAGAGCCGTATTCTGTTGTAACGGTCACCGTACATGAACCTTTTAAGTATATCTAAACCTTGCGCGTTTAAATGTGCACATGTAGAGGTGAATTACTATTACTACTTTAACATACCACTATGTATGATTTAACCACACAATGTCAAGTGTCAAGGCATACTTTTTACGGTACATACTTCTTTTATAAAGGAATCACACCAGTTTCTCCTGAATGACCTTTTGTAGAAAGTGTAAGAATGTGTAATAATGTAAGAATGTGTAAGAATAGATTGAGAGGAGAAATTGAGCAAAATTCAGGTTTTAAGTTGAGCCTAAATTGTAGTTGAGCTGAGGAAGGGAGGGATATTTCACAGCTGAAAAGCCTTTAGCAAAGACAGGTGCAATCTCAGTGAGAAACATTTTTTCACTTGTGAGATAAATTTATCTCATTTTGAAGATGTATTATTTCCTTGGGGTAACCCTAAAATCATTAACAGAAGCTTACCTGGAACTTTCTCAGCTGATAATTGAAAAGGGGGGCAACATCCACCATAGTTTCTCCATTGCCAGTATCCAGACGATGCCTCCGTCTTAGAGCCAGTCTCTCAGCAACTGAGGGACCAAGAATATGCATTAAAGCTATTTAATCCCATCATATTTATAGTGATGGTTTTGAGGCAAAAAAATAAGCATATTATATATAGTGAAATATAGGCCTGCACAATATGAGGAAAACATGTCATAAATAATAAGGTTATTCAATACTGTGATATTCCTGTACTATAAAACTATAAAAGTACAGATACTGTGCATACTATTTGCATAGTTCACAAATAGTTCTGCCTTTATATGTGTACTGCTAAGATTAATCCTAAAAAACTTATGCCAACTGAATACCAGCAATTTAATTATGAACATGGTTCTATTAAAAAAATGCACATCAATACCCAACAGATTTAACAGAACATTGATACAAATAAGACATTCTACTTCAGCAACGTAAAGTTATATTCCCCTTTCAACCTAATGTATGTATTAATGGTAAGCAACTGTCAACATAGGTTTTCAACCAGCTACAATTACAGCCAGAAAGCTTGTTTTAGCTCCATAACTAAGGCCCCTCTAATGCACACTATGGGCCGCGTGCCTGCTTCTGAGCAGCACAGAGTCCAGACTCCTGAACGGACCTCCAGTGTTGAGGAAGGTGATCTGAGCAGTGCCAGAGCTCCTGTCGTAGGAGACCCTCTCCACCTCGCCCCCTCCGCAGCTGGGCTTGGAGAAGCTGATCTCCAGCCTGTCCCTCATGCGCTCATCAGGGAGGACAGGGGGAGCCTGGGCGACCTGCACCGTCCTCTTAGACACATTCAGGTGCACCTACAACACACAGGTCACCTCTCTCAGCGCTCCACTATAGTCCATGTTCTTTCAAACTTTAACCACAGAGAAACTGTAGGATTTTGGCAGTTTAACAAATAAATATCACTCTAACTGCTATCCTAAATGTTATTCAGCATAGGGGTATACTAAATAAAAGAAGCTGATGCTAGATCTGGCAACATACTCATCATTAATACCTCAAATTTGACAGAGGGCTCCAGGTTCAGGCAGAAGGGCTTGATGTCCATCTTGGTTTGGTCAAGGGACACGGAGCACTTGGCCAGACGCAGGATCTGCTGAGCCACTACAAACAGAACACAACATGGATGCCACCTGGGTACTCCCAATTCCAGCACTACGCTGAATTTCAGATGAACCTCAAATATGTGTGTGAATACCACAGAATGAAATTCAGAATTCGTATGCATAAAACAAAAGGGCATGCACATTGTCTGATTTCAATGAACAACTACTGTATAGAGATTACAATACTATTACTTTACTATTAAGAGGTAGTAAGATTCATTCATTCATTGAATTTTACAGAAAATACTATATTTGACATAGATATCCTTGAGATCCTGTGTTTGATGTGGGCTGCCTGTATGTACTGTACCTTTCTCTTCCTCAAAGGTGATAAGTGCCTCCCCACCACTGAGAAGAGTGCAGGGCCTCTGGGTGATGGTGAAGACCCCCTCAGTGTTTGAGCAGAGGTCCTCCCGCTCCGCTTTCTCAAGGCCAGAGAACTTTATACGCTTCTCAGGGATTACAGCTTTGATCTGAGGACAACATGACCATCTCACCAGCATTACAACACTAGAATTCACTAATAACATTCAGAATGACAGTTGTTTCATTACAACGGCCTACATAGAATACAGACATATTAGGAATGAGTTAATTAAGGGTCCTGGCTAAATGAGAGCCTTGCACCTCTACATACACTGATTGCACATGTTAATCAAGAAACAATTTTGGAAACATTGTGTTATGGTTAAAAAAAACTATTTAGTGCTGCTTTAACCAAATCAACAACATCAATGATACTACTATATTAGATGCTAAAAAATACCTTAAACCTCCTCTGAAGAGTGTCCATTTCTGCCTTCTTTGCCATCCTTTCTTCACAGAACCTCTCCAGTCTACTCCTCAGATGCATGTTCTCTTTCTCGATGCCTTGGATTTGTACCTGTGTGACATAATATCATAATAACCATCCTTTGTGATTCTGCACTGCTGCTTGACTACATTAGGAAACAAGTGCAATGTGCTCAAATGCGACTGTTGTCCATTGGAGGGCTATACGGTTTCATAACAATCAAATACACACAACTTTGTCATGCTTACAACACAGTAGGCTGCAAGGTATCATGCAAACACACACAAAACAGTAAAAAAAAGCATGGGTCTAATAAGTTGTGATGTCTTCATACAATCTGTCGATAAAGGGATAATCTTCACTCTTTAGAGTTGAACAGAATCATCTAGCCTACTGAACTACCGCTTGTAAAAGATGTTCAAACATACTGTATCATTTTTTATAGGATTTCACCAATCTTACCTCAATCTCCTTCATTTTGTTTGTAATATCTTGAGCAAGTTGTTCCTGGGCTTGCATGACCGAAGTTGTAGCATTTTGGGCTTCTTTCTTTCTCTCATCAGTGTCCAGTTTTTCCAATGTCAACCTTGATTTTTCGTCATCTGCCTTCTCAATTTTCATCTAAATCAGAATGTGGAGAAGGTTTTATGAGTTTAGCTGTGCTGTATGAAAAACAACAACAACAACAGCAATAGGCTATTTAACCCAAATGTACAGAGTTAAGTTACTGCACCTTCCATTGCTCCAGCTCTGCTCTGGCCCTGGTGAGAGTCTGCTCATCCTCACTGCTAAGAGGCTGAAGGAGGAAGAACAAGGGCACAGTACTGTCAACAGCCTTTTTTTATCTAAGTACCTGTCATAGAAAACATGATGGCAGCAGATCTGTGTCTTGCGTTAGAAACAAACGGGCCACTGGCGAATTCTTTTTTTACGAGTAACTATTCTTAGGTAGTGTTCATGGTGGTGCCAGGGTGCGATTAGTTTAGGGGGAAAGATTACTACGACTGTTGTGTTGCCAAGTTAAACCTATGGGTATATGGGTACCCATGAGGGGGCACTTCCGCAATTCAGCCTCGAGGCTACGTTGCTGAAATTACATCCTGCATTGTCAGTCATCTGAAATAATAAACAAACAGTGCAAACACCGGAACAGTTACGTTTTACGGCATTTATGAAGTAGGCCTATCTGTTTAGGTGGATCGAGTACACTGTACAGGAACAGAGCAACGATGTGACAAGGATTATGTAGTTAAGGCCGCGACGCCCGAAAGTGCTTCGCTGATCTAACGAGTTTGAGGGAAAACTGAAAACATATACGAAAACATTACAGACGAAGACATTTCAGTTACCATCTCATCACAAAATTAAAAATACAAAGTTATTTTTTGAACTGGCCTACCTGTCCATCCATTGACTGATCCTGATTTGAAGACATTGTTAACTAATGAAATCGAAAGCATTCGAGTGAAGCGCAAAACGTCTTGAGCGTGTTCCACGATTCCAAAAAGGGTCCAATGTTGACGGCTATTGGAAAACAAATATCATATCAGAGATGTCATTGTTTCATCTTCCTTTCTGGTGCTTCCGTGTTGTTTCTGCTAAACAAGTCCACGATAAGGTTGGCCCTTCCAATCAATCACATGGGTTATCCTAAAGTAAAACCGAAACTGTCAGATTGCAGTAGGTAAGCTTGGGCAGGCAGGGTTTTAGGTATTTTCCGAAACAGTCTTCATGCAGCAACTATCACAGATTTACCACTCCGAACAACTTTACTTGGCTCATGACAGCAGCATTGGCAACACCTGAGAATAAGGACTTAACTGCGATTAAGTCAAACTCCATGCAAATTAAGTCTTGACGCATTCTTTGTGCGTAAAGTGGCAGTTATGGAGGAAACAGTATTACTCTTGGAGGGTCTTCCAGATGACTGTAGAAAAATCGGATCAAAGTTGGAATTATATTTCAAAAACAAAAGAAAATCAGGAGGAGAAATAGCAGAGCTTCGCAAACACCCTACAGATGTCAAAAAGGCCTTGCTCGTCTATCTTGAAAAGGAAGGTGAGGTTCATGTTGTTTTCTTTCTTCTTTAGTTGTAGCCTAAATATGTAACAAATGGTGTACATAAAGTGATGCTTTAGCCTACTGCATATTGTGTGATCAGATTTTGTTGACACTGACTGTTTCTATAATAAATGGTTGTGGCCTATGGACGCATAGGCTAGTTATTATGACTGGAGAGCCACAAACAAATTCCGACATATTTAAATGTCTTCTCAGGTGCCAAGAAAGTTCTTGATAAAACCGTACATAAGATACATATTAAAGGTTTTGGAGAAGTGGAGCTTACAGTGAAACCACAACATGATGACGTTTCTACGAGCGCAAAAATTAAGCCTGTTTCACCTCGTCCGCATCTCAGTAAACCTGTCTTACCTAAAAAGCCAATTACCCCCTCGCCGAGAAAAACGGTATGTTTCAGTGTTGTCATTATTACTGTATTGTTTGCTTACACGCTGAAGACTGTAGTTGACTTAACAATTCTGCTCACATTTTGCACTTGATATAGTCTGGTAGACCTTAGGTGTATGCTTATCCCTAAGCATCAGACTGCTGAAGAAAAATAAAAACAGGAAGTGAAGTAGGCCGCATGTCAGGGTACTTAGTGGAGTGCCTTGACTATTAATAAAGTGGTTCAACTTGTTTCCACACATAGTATGTTTAAGTGTAACGCATTCATTGGAATATTAATTTCACTGTAATTTTCTTTCTTCTCTTTTCTATCAATGCTGACATACCCACAGGTTCCTGAAGATCCCACAGGTATCAGTTCCAGACATCAGTATTTATTTTAAATCACTAGTGTAAATACGTTTTTTTAATATGAGTTTCAAAGCAAAAATCAGTTTTCAAAATCGCCTAATGATTTCACCTTTTGTTATTAGATGACAAGACCAATAAAGGTTCAGACGTCAAAGTGGCTGGGAGTACACACAAAGTGGATTTGCTTCTTGTGACTAGCACACAGTCTGTTAATGAGGAGGTCTTGTGCATGTATTTTGAGCAATTCTCCCACACTGCTGAAATCAGCAAAAAGGGGGGAAACCAATGGATTCTGAAGCTCCAAACTCAGTCCGGTGAGATTATCTAATTCTCTGTCTGACTTCTTGCGGTTATAGCTAATCACCATATTTCTGTGTAATTTTAAGGGTCAGTGTTCTGTATAAGCAGGGCACCCATTGTGCCATCACGTCTAAGTGTCCTGCATGAAAACAAATAAACAAATATGCTGGCGTCTTTTGCATTTACCCGAATCACATAGCTACTTATCACCCACACACAGACGCACAAACACACCAACAATCTTAAACTTTGTGAGCTATCATAACATATTTGCTTTTGATGTTTGTTTATGCATCCATGTTGCCTTAAAACTGGTAAGTGGTAGCCTACATAATGCTTTCTGTCAATTAAGTAATGTTGGAAAATGCATTTCATATTTCACATAACTGATGTGAATTATGTTGTTTTGTTTATATTTAGATGTTCAGAAGGTGCTTAACCAGAAATCACACAAGTTTGGTGTCTCTGTGGAAGTGCACCATGGTGACAAGGTAACCTGGGCAGTTTCAGAAGTCTAGCTGCTTAGCATGTTTAAAAAATAAAAAATAAACCACAGCAGTACATGTGAAATGGGGATGTAAAAAGTGCTGATCTCCACTGCTATATCATTTCCTTGGTGTTTGTGTCAAATAATTGAAATCAGTGTTTCCTCTTTTTTAACCCCAAAGCAAACACAACCTGAATGTCACAACAGTAAGTCAAACTTCCAGTATCACTCATGACTTTACACTTTACTATACAATTTTTAGTCCAGTTACCTAAATCGGAGCAAGGCATTTTGTATAATGTTTATATTTTTCTTATCCTCAGAGTTGATGAATGAGACATGTGAGACCAACACACTCACTGTGACCAGCATAGAAGCAATTGACAAGGAGATCCTGCACATGTATCTTGAAGAGTTCTCTGAAGACTTTGAAATACAGAACAATGGAAAGACACAGTGGATTGTTACATTTGCCAACCAGTCAGGTAAGCCTGTTAGACTTTATTGCCAACATTACATGCTTTTATTGTACATGAGTGAAAACAAATAATATTATGGTGATGCTCTTTTAACCTCCAACAGATGCCCAGAAGGTTCTAGATAGGCAGGAACATGAGCTGGGGATCTCAGTGGAGGTGTACAACAAGGAAGCTATGCAGAGGAGACAGGACCCTCGGCGGTTCATCCTAAGTGGGTTTGATGAGACGTGCACACTGCAGGTAGTCAAATTATACATCAACAGCCGCAGTCAGGGGCAGGACCACACGTGGGAGATCCTGGATGATGACAAGATACTGGTGACCTTCAAGAGTGACATTGGTGAGTTTAGAGCACTGAATATGTTGGTTTCTTGCCATGTTCATTGGCATGGTGAGGTCGTTTTTTCTGGGTTTTCTAAGTTGTATTTTGCAGGCTAATTAACCAGACCAATGTAATATTTTGTAGTGTAATATTTTCTGAGAAGGTTATCATGAAGAATAGTATAATTAGTAATATTATAAACAATCTAAATGTACTATCTATTTTAGTTACATAAGTCTGTTTATATCCATCTCCAGATATACAGTCCTTCTTGAAGAGGTGCTCCACAAAGAAGTGTCAGAACATGGAGATCTCAGCCAAATGTGTAGAACGTCCCGACTCCATACTTGCCCAAGGTGACATGAGCGAAATTTCAGAAGATGCACTGAATTTGTACTTCAGCAACAACAGGAGGAGTGGAGGTGGAGAGGTGAAAACGTTAACATGGATCGACGAGAGAAAAAGTGCAGTGGTTGCTTTTGAGGATTATCATGGTATGTTTTCTTTCACTCTAGTTTGGAGATTCTAGAAATGCAGGTTCTATTGGAGAAACCGTGTAGTAAAACAGTTGTTTGTTTAGTTTCAACAACCTGTGTGTGTGTGTGTGTGTGTATGTGTGTGTGTGTGAGTGAGAGAGAGATAGAGATAAGCTCTTACTGGAACTGTGCTTCAACTGTGTCACAACTTTGACTCTTGCCCTAATTGCTCTGTGGAAGCACACTTTGATACTTTGGTAGTTCCTGCCCTGTTGTAAATGACATCTGTGTTCCCTTTCAACAGTTGTCACCCAAGTACTGGAGAAACAGCACCGCATCTGTAACACAGATCTGAGAGTTTCACCGTTCTACTCCAGTCTCCAAAAGCCCCTGGTGGGCATAGCCCCCTCCTCATTGGTCAAGCCCTCAGACATCACCATCCCTATCGACACCGCACTTTATGATTACATCACTCGCAACGAAGTGTGCAAGAAGGAGCTGATGAGTGAACTTGGCAAGCTCCACAGCAATGTTGCCTTTGACAAAAGCACAGAGATGTGTCTGATACTGAGTTTCGGTGCAGTGCCAGACTCACTACTGGCCCTGCGGTTGGGGTCCAGTTGGGAAGATAAAGCCAAGAGAGTAATCCAAGACCTTTTGGATAAATACAGTGTGAGCAAACTGTCTGTTGAGCCAGACGTCTGGGCTCGAATAGAGGATGACGTAGTCAAGCTGAGCTCCCTCAGTGCCACTGTGCGCTACAAGAAAGAGATCGCCAAGGTTGTGGTCGTGGGTCTACAGGGGGATGTGAAGAGCTGTGCGGAGGAGATCAGCCAGATTGTAGAGAGCACCAGCCAGGAGCTGGAGGTGGAAAGGAACACCATCGAGAGACGGATCAAGGCTGGCTCTAGGGAAGAGCTAGATTTCATATGGGACCGTGTGCATACTAAGATCACTGATGTGAACTTTACCAAAGATGAAACAAGCTTGACTTTTGTCCTCAAAGGCTTGAGGGACCATGTGACTGAGGCAGAGGAGGTCCTGACAGACAATCAAAGAAATGTTGTCAATCAGTCTCTTCACCTCTCACCAGCTCTTTTAGAATTCCTTACCCATGTTGGCCCAAACAAATTAGAGAGAGACCTAGCTCAGAGCAACATATTTATTTCCTTGCTGAATCTAGAGGAGTCAGTTCAGATCATTGCAGAACAGGAGGATGTTAAGAGGGCTGAAGACAAGCTAGGTGAGATACTCAAAGACGAAGAGATCCATCTCAGCCCAGACCAGGAGATGGCCACTCAAGATGAAGACTGGAAGGAGTTTTATAAGGGCCTACAGGAAGAGGTCAAAGCCAGCAACAGCGTCCTCAATCTCAAAGTTCTGGAGGGGAAGATTCAGGTGTGCGGCTTCTCCACCGTGGTAGCGGATGTGTCAAGGAAGCTCAGGGGATATTTAGAGAACAAGAAGCCAGCCACAGAAGAAGTAGCACTGAAGTCTGTGAGAGAAGTGGAATTTGTCGACTCTTGTATGAACCTCTCTGAAGCTCCTGAGCTAAAGCGTCTTCAGGTGACCATACTGCCCAACATGACGGAGACCTCACCATGTCTGAAGATTACAGCACCAAGCAGTTGCATCAAAGACGCCGTGACTGTGGTTAAGAACAAATTGACACCAATTGTGAAAGACACATTCCGTTACTTCGAGGCAGGACAGTCCAAAGTGCTGAACAAACATAAACACTCCCTCCAGACAAAAGCCAAGGAAATGGGGTGCAAACTCTACTTCACAGTAGAGAAACCTCCTGATGCGAAAGCAGCTGACAGGCCCACAGCAACTCCTGCTCCTCAACATTCTGTGAGTTTTTCGAAAACCCTTCCTTCTTTGGAATCAAGTCAGACAACTCTGTAGTCATGTAGTTTATCTATCGTGTCATCAAAGTGTGCATGCGGGTTGTTAAGAGATTAATGATCTGGTGGCTCAGACACTGAATGACATTAGCAGCACCAGATCGTCAAGATGTTAATTCCAGGTATTGTTAAGTGATGAACACTCATAAAACTAAGGTTTCTTATGTGACTGACTTTACTTGCATTGTGAACTGATCTGCTGTCTTGTCTTCTCTCTATGTGCAGGCAGGGGCAGTAGGAGGAGCATCTTCTGCTCCTTCCTCTCCATCTCCTATACCAAGTTCAGGATCTGGCCAAAAAGGTGACTCAGTTGTTCTGTGATCATAATTTTGTCATTTGTTATTTTTGGTGTTGTGGCATGAAAGGCATGCATCTGACTGTTTGTTCTGTTGTCACTGCATTCTGCGTGCTGGTTGGAGCAGTCACCATCAGTGGTGTGCCAGTATTCTTGAAGAAGGGAGACATAACCAAAGAGACTGTTGATGTCATTGTAAATTCCACCAACAGCTCTCTGAATCTTGACACTGGTAAGCTATCTTAGTGTATGGCTCCTCAATAATTCTCCACAGAACTGTGTGGTAACTAAGTGCATGTAGCACTGGACTGTTGAAGTGTTTGATTATAATTTGAAGTTGCAATAAATGAATGCACACCTGGGAAAAGCAGGTTCATATAATTGGAGTGTGTCTTCCTTATAGGTGTATCAGCAGCCATTCTCAAAGCTGCAGGGCAGTCAGTGGAAGATGAATGCAAAGCTCATGGTATGTATGTATGTATAGTGTGTGTGTGTGTGTATGTGTATGTGTGTGTGTGTGTGTGTGTGTGTATGTGTGTGTGTGTGTGCGTGTGTGTGAAGGTATGTAGGTAGGAATCTAGGTATGTCTGTGTGTGTGTATGTGTGTGTGTGTGTGTGTGTGTGTGTGTGTAGGTATGTAGGTAGGTGGGTAGGTAGCTAGGTACTTGTGTCTGTGTGTGTGTGTGTGTGTGTGTGTGTGTGTGTGTGTGTGTGTGACTGTCTGTCCATCTAAATTATGGTGTGTGTCTGTGCGCACACTGTTTTTATTTTCCAGGCACTCAAAAGTCTGACGGTGTGGTCCTCACCTCGGGTGGGACACTGTCGTGTAGGCACATTGCACACATGGTCGGGCCCAACACTGCTGCTGACATAACGGCCTCCATCGAGAAGGTTCTAGCCCTCTGCGAGGGAGAGACAGCTTCTTCCTTGTCTGTTCCCGCCATCGGAACAGGTGACATGCCTGCAAACCTTAGATTGAAAGTGGTGGATGTGTTTTCTCATCCCATGACCTCGTAATTCTTCTGTTTATACTTCTTTATGGTAATTCATCTGGTCATACTTGTATTCTTTCGGTTTTACCCACAGGCCGAGGTGGCATTGGGACTGAGCAGTCCCTGAAAGCTATCCTCAAAGGTCTGGAGAACCATATATCACACACTACCTCATCCAGCATCAAGGCCATGTACCTAGTCATTTTTGAGCAAAAGATCTTTGACTCCTTCTCTGACTACTTCAAGAACAAAAACACAAAGGTAAGGTTTATTGACATGTTGCTGTAACTGTATGAGTAATATTTTACAATAGTTGTGTATGAACCTTAAACCATTGTTCTGTCAAATTGATGTTGTCTTTTATTTGTAGCTGCTTTCTACAATTAAACCCAGTAGCCGTGGAACACTTGCTGCAAATGAAGGTACAGTAACAAGTAAAGAGCATGCTTACATGTGATTATTGAATCTAATGCGTGATTGTGCGTGATTATTCTATCCAGTGTCCCATCTAAAAATCTTGGTGTCTAAATGCAGTGTTTTATCTCCTGTAGTGAAAATATGTGGTGTGAGGATTCAGGTGAAGAAAGGTGACATTACCTTGGAATCAGGGAAAGCCATTGTGAACACCACCAGCAGTAGCATGAACTTGAAAACAGGTATGGGATCTACAGTAAGGCCCGTGGACTTCAAATCAATAAACAGTGACTAAAAGCTCTAAGTTAGGTGGCTCTGAGCAAGGCAAGGTGTACAAAAAGAAAAGTAAATAGAGAAGTGTATATATGAACTATAAAAATGTAATGTACAGTTAAAGATTCAGTCACACACTGTGTGACGATGTGACACTATTTGTTTTGTCGTCCACACAAAGCCTGATGTGTGTTGACTAGTTCAGTTGGAGCATGTGTGTTTCTGTGCTGATAAAAAAAGGTCAAACATTGCACACATTGTTATAGAAAAGCACTGAACCTAAAGCAAAAGTATCCAAAAACAGAAAAAGAGGTCCTCACACTTTGGCTCCATTTTTAGGTTTCCATAAGAAGTGACATTTCGAGCATACACTCTTCATCAGACATCATGTCACTTCTTATGGGACCCTCAATAACAGAAGTGCATTTGGTAAGGGAGCTGGAGTGGGAGGAGCTTCTTTTCTCTTTGTGTGTCTGTACTGAGCCTGCTGTGAGTGAGAGATGAGGCAGTTAGCATACAGCGCTCCCACCGCTGCTGCCCAGGGGTTTTACTCCCAACGCATGTGCGTGTCCTTGGGACACAGATACTGAGCTGTGCCACTGAATGGCTTCCCCTACCAACCACTGAAGCGGGGGAGTGGGTGTGTTATCACTACAGAGAATAGACCTTTGTTCTGGGTCTCAGTGTAATATAGCACAGTAACCTGACTTGCAAGCACCAGGACAAGTAAAGGATTTTCTGACACTACTGTTTGCTCTGGCCTTCTTTAAAATAGAAGTAAGATGGAATAAGGCAATTTCCTGCCATTAACTTAATATCCCATTACTGTAAAGGTAGTTCTGGGTTAAGTTATTTAAACAGCGATTCCTGTCTATTGCAGGGGTTTCGGGAGCCATATTCAAGGCCGCCGGACCATCGGTAGAGCAGGAGTGCCAGAACCATGGTAAGCACAGAATGCAATACAACACTACCACAACACACACTGTCTCTAAGGCCACCTTACACCTCCAAACACTGCCTAGTGTACACTCAACCCAGTGTTTTTCCAGACATAGTCCTGCCAGTTTGGATGTTAGATAGATAGATAGACAGACAGACAGACAGACAGACAGACAGAGAGAGAGTGAGATGGTGCTTTTATTGATCCCTCAGGGAGGTTCTCTTCAGTAAATTCAAGAGGAAAGGACCTGCTGAATCCCACTAAATGAAAACTTTAATTCAAACCATTACTTCCTCCACTCTCTGTGCCCAATTAAGGTGCTCTCCAAGGAAACACCGCTGCAGTGACCAGCGCCGGTAACCTGCACTGTGATTTCATCATTCACATGATCGGCCCGCACTCTGCAGCCGACGCCACTGCTCGCGTGCAGAAGGTCCTGGAGAGGTGTGAGGAGAAAGGCATCACCACCATCTCCTTCCCTGCAGTTGGCACGGGTAACAAGAGTTTATGGAAACATACTACCAACACATAAACTTGCCCATTTTATCCTTAGAAAATGTCTTTGTAGATTGATGCTAGTTCATCAGATTGCATTATTACATCAGATTTCATTCAGCTGATTTTCAGCTAAATCAGATCATACTTGACATCTTACAGTATGTAGCAGTGTTGCAGGACAGTACTCAGCTACCTTTCCACTGATGTTGGGCAGCACATTTTTTGTACCTGGAGAACTACAATCGTCATTGGACCAACTGTCAACAGTATACAATCTGAAAATTAAGAGCTATGTTGGTGCTCAGAAACCTGGCTCAAAATAGCTTAAAAGGTTCGATCCTTGCCTTTAATGTACCTTATTGTGCCCTGTGAAGGTGGTGGGGGTGTGCAAGGACAGGACGCCATAGCCGCCATGTTGCAGGGTATGGAGGACCATTTGTCTCGGCGCCCTTCGACGGTCCTCAAGCTGATCTACATCGTCATTGACCGTGACAACATCCTCCAGGCGTTTTTACAGGGGCTCAAACAGTGGACGGCCAAAAAGCAGGTATGGGGCAAACCAAGAGAGTCTTGAGGTCTGCACCCTTGAGCCACTGTGCGATGGAGCATGTGAGCTTACAAGCTACTTTAATTTAAACTTCATTTGTTTTGTGATTTGTGCTATTAATAATGCTGGCAACTGTGATGGGCTGACAGGGCAGTGATGGTGACAGTAGTGGAACTGAGGAGGCTGATGAAGGCAGCTGTGAAGAGGTGGTCTTTGATTCATCAGAGGAAGAAGAGGAAGACATTCAAAATGGTTAGACTAATTAATGTACAAAACAAGACATGACATGAGTCAACCTTGCAATGTGTTTGCTGTAAAGCTGTTAGGCCGTTGTTTTCTTTTAAATGTTGGTGTTAGCTGGGTGTATGAATACAGGCACACGTTTTTTTCTGATGCCATTAAGTGAAAATATATGTATATGTGTATTCTGAAAATAGTCAGATGGGTGTTATTATTACATATACACTCATGTACAAGACACTGAAAATGTCCTTTTTCTATTGACCAGTTCACACTTGTGCTGACAAACCCTGACTTTTTAATATCTCTTGGTTTTGTCTGATCTGTGTGATATATGTGTATATAATCGGAATGTTTGTAACCTATGCTTTTTCCCCCAAACCCCTTTTGCACAGACAAAACCAGCGAAACGATGATTGGGCAAGTTAAAGTCAAAGTGTTTTGTGGTGACATCACAAAAGAGACAACAGAGGCCATCGTCAGTAGCACCAACACAAGCCTTGACTTGAGCTCAGGTGAGGTCACTGTCTCTGACTAAATCATGTCTTCAAAAGCTTTTATTTTTAAGCAGTTTTAACTGATTCCTTTTATTGTCTCTAAAGAAAAGTTACATACCCTAACCCTTAATGATTTGTCCTATGTATTGAGCAGGAGTGTCAGGGGCCATCTTGAAAGCTGCTGGGCAGACTGTTGTAGATGAGTGCAAATCAAAAGGTATATATCCAGATCTCTGTATTATGTTTGTGCGACTGTACAACTAAATACTGGCTTTTCACCACACTGTGCATGTGCCATTCAAAAAATTATTTAACGGTGTGGAATATGTTAAAGACAAATTAAACAAAACCAACATGGTCTGAATTTACTGATATTTTTGCTAAATGCTGTTTTTTTTTTTCCTCTCCATTTAAGGCACCCAGCCTAGTGATGGTGTGGTACTAACTCAGGCTGGGAACCTGGTCACTAAATACATTGTCCACATGGTTGGTCAAACCAAGGAGAAAGACATCACAAGCTCTATGTACAAAGTGCTACAGCTTTGTGAAGCGAAAAATATCCAGTCTGTTGCCTTTCCAGCACTAGGGACAGGTAAGCCAATAGTGCCACCCATCATGCAGATTTGACATTGCAGTCACAAGCACAGTCATATTTTAGGCCCATATATATGCTTGTTTGCTGAAAGTGTATCAGTAAGCACTGGGCAGTATTAATATGAACAATATGAATGTAAATGTAAACTAACTATAGATCTTGTAATTGGATAAATATTGCATAAATTGTATGTAGTTTGTGTTATAAACTAAATTGTATCAAGTGACAATGCTTGTTTTGACATTTTTATACTGTAACTAACTGAAAGATAATGCAGTTTTTTGTCAAAATGTCTCAAAATGTGAAAATGCTTCCATCTTTGTGCCTTTGTATACTGGGCACTCATAGGGCGGAATGTAAAACAGACTAATAGCACATGTTGCGACATCCTGCATTTATTGGTTAATGAATGTTTCATCTGTTCACTTAGGTGCTGGAAACTTAGGAGCAGCTCAGGTAGCGCAAGCCATGATTGGTGCCATTGCTAATTTTACCATCGACCGTCCAAAAGCTGTAAAGGCGGTTCACATTGTCATATTCCAAGCTAAGATGTTGCCAGACTTTGTGGAATCTCTGAAGAAGTTTAAGAAAGTGAAACCCACAGCAGCACCAAGTGAGTAACTTAGAAAGCTTCCAGTCACATACATATTTTTAGTTGTCTTTGCGTACAGTACATTCTCTAACACCTTGCTTCTTGGTTGTTAGATACAGGAACAATAGGTAAACGCTTAGCCCAGGCTATGATGAAGATTTTGGGGCATGTGCACACACTACCAACTAACTCTCCCCAGCCTCCAGCACCTCTACCAACTGAGTTAGCCAGTGTGACGATCCCTGTTATGGCTGTGGAAGTTTACAGTACCTCCCCTAATGATCTGCTGCAAGTCGAGAAGATGCTTAATGACCTGCTGTCTGAGGAGTGTGGCATTGAGGAGGTGGGCTCCAGACACCTCGCCCTGTTCTCAGAGTCCGACAAGAAAGCTATGGTGGCTCTTAGCCAGAATCGGGAGGTACAAATTGTTGAGAGTGCCAGCGATAAGCTTACCGTTTCGGGAAAGAAAGATGACGTGCTGGCCACTGTGGTACACATCAAGGACCTCCTCCTGGGGGTACAGGAGAGGGAGACCCGTGAGAGCGAGGAGAAGAGGGTCAGGGAGACCCTGAAGTGGGAGGTTGCTGATGGGGAGGTTTGGAAAGCCTTCGACCCCAGCATCAGCTACTCCATTGAGCTGGCCTTCCACCGCAAAGAGAAGAAGGTTGTTTTGAAGGACCAGGGGGAGACCTACACGGTGGACCTGGAACAGAAGACATGCACAGATAGCAAGGGGAACACACGTTGCATAAAGCGGACTCTGCTCGGTGACTCAGGCACAGGTATCTCTTTACTAGAAGTTTTCACACAGATGTTCATTGATGCGTTCATGTAAATTCAGTCTGTTTAAAGCTTTTGTCATTTTTAGTACATATTTGTCATTATGGTACAGTTGCTTGCACATGGGATAACCCCTCCTCTCTGCATTCTCACCTTCACGCTTCTAGCTGTGATTCATCATCCACCCACATGGACTCCAATGTCAGGAAAAACTCATGACATTGTCAAACTTTCATCCACTTCTGAGGAGTACAAAAAAATTGAAAAAGAGTTCCTCAAAAGCAGTGTACAGTCCAACTCACAGTCTGCTCAGAAGTTTCAAGTAGTCCAGGTAACCCATATATCTGCAAATAGCAAGTAAGATTCAGCCTTTTGAGTTATTAATTACAGTGGTAATGGGACGCCTCTGCACCGTGTTCTTTTTCTAAAGACACTTTTTGAGACCTTGATTTATGCCACCCCATACAGATTGACCGGATTCAGAGTCAGGCACAGTGGCACAGGTATGCAGTGCTGAAGCAGACGATTGATAAGAGGTACCCTGGTAAGAACAACGAGCAACGGCTTTACCATGGGACCACCAAGGACATAGCTGAGAAAATCAACTCGTACGGCTTCAACAGGAGCTTCTGTGGAAGAAATGGTACAGTTTATACATGTAACTAATATGGCAGGAAAATAAATCTGACAATTATAGTTGCCATGTCAAGTATGTGGTGAAGTATGTATAATTTGTGTTGATTTGAACACAGCTTGTCTTCTTGATGTGAATAATTAGAACTCTCTCCCACACACAAAGCAATGAGGAGTTCTCAAGAGACGAATGTTATGAAAAGCACTCAGTGCTGTAGAACCACAACCAAGCTATTCAAAACCAACTGAAGAGCAATTAGTCTTTATTTCCAGCATTCATTTCTTCATTAGTGCCTCTTCGGCAGAAGTGGCAAAGCCTTTATTTTTGTGAGACATTATGAATTGTCATTTGCGTGTCGATTTAAAAAGTATTTGTGTTATTCATATTCGTATTGACTGATTGAAGACTTTTTGAAAACACTTGGGAAAACATTTATTGTTGATTTTTGCCCTAACAATTCTTCTTCACTTTATTGGGCAGCCACTGTGCATGGCGAAGGGACATACTTTGCCAAAGAGGCGTGGTACTCCTGCAGTGACACCTATTCGAACCCTGATGACAAAGGTCTGAAGTACATGTACAAGGCCAGAGTGCTGACTGGGTCACCCTGCAAGTCCAAGAGCAACATGAAGGAGCCCGACCCACTGGACGCCAACAACCCGCGAGCTGGCCTGCACGACTGCGCCGTGGACAACCTGCAGAATCCCTTCATCTTCGTGGTGTTCTGTGATGCCGGAGCCTACCCTGACTACCTCATCACGTTTAAAAAGGCATGATGGAGGAGCAGATGTCTGCTTACATCTAAAAAACATTATACCACAGCTTGGTTAAAATTTCCATTGTGATGCGTTCTTTGCAATGTCAATTTATTTTCTATTCTGACCATATTACACTTGTGTATCAATGCGCTAAGTTCAAGTTCATCAGAATGACCTAAATAAATAATTGCATTTACGGTTTACGGAATTTATACCAATGAGAAGAGCGCCGGGTTCTCTGCAGAACATCAGGCAAGTGTGGTAACCGTGGTATGAGCGGGGTAATGGACTTCACGGTGTTCGTATATCAGAAAGTTAATGCACTTCATTCATTATTGCTATCACTGAAAATGTTCACTGTCTTCCGAGTGGAATTTCCAGGTGAAGGTTCAGAACTGTTGCGATGTCAACCACTGTTATGTTCGTTTTTCTTAAACTAATCCAGCTTACCTTTCTGCACTGCTCTATTCTACAAAAATGTGTACACTGTAAGCAATGTCATTTGCACATAATCACAGCAATACCATTGCTGACAATTTCATTTTCTGTGATGGTGTTGACATTTACTGTGAACTGTTTTTTTCTTTATGCCTTAGATTTATAACTGGAAGCGCACATGCAGCTTATCGTGATTATGCGTTGTTGTAACATTTTTTGTTCAGCACATTAAATTGGGGGCACCTTTAAAGTGAGTGTGGCGAGCCAAAGAAATATAAACTTGAAATAGAAAATAACATTCCAACTGTTTGGTGATCCAAGGGGTCACTAGCAACCCCACCTGAGTTATACTAACATCTCTATTTTTGGAAGTCTTAAACTTTTTTGGGAAAATGTTGGCAGTTGAATGCAATTCATGACAGCATGTGCAAAATAAAATATACTGTATAAACACAGGTTAGCAGCTTTGTCTTTGTGAAAACCTAGGTGAGCACAGCCACATTTCTAATGACATCTGTGAATATAAACATATTCATGTTTATATGAATATATATATTAGCCAGTCAAAAGCCAGTTATTTGTTGAAAAACATCTTTTATTATCATTCATCTAGTTACATAAGAATGCTAGATTAGATTCCACCATCAACTAATAGGAACACATTCTAATTTCGTGGCTGAACCAAGAGCCGGGAACCTTGATACAAAACGTGCTGGTGGCGAATGCCTCCTTGCCTAAGAGCCCTTGGTCAGGTTCGTCAGCGTCCTCTACAGTCATGTCAGTGCTCTGCTTATCCCCGCACCAGGCGCGTAGGGCCTCCTAACCACTGTATGCTTCGTTTTTAATGTTTAAACAATCCAGGTTAAGAGGAAAAGACACCATTGTCACTGTCTACAGGAGTAGCTTGTCCAGTAGACTGCTCACAAAGGGTACTCAGTCAAGCTGATGGCGTTAACTGGATTATATTTACCCATGCAGGGAAGTAGCTGAGGAAACGTTTATGGACATGAGTAGGGGTGTGACACCACCGTACCGCCCTTTTCCATAAAGAAAAAAAGAGCAAAGGCCTGAACTTAGCATAACCCACCATTCGGAGTAACACACACACTTACATACATACACACACACACACACACACGCGCGCGCAGATACAAACACTGAAAAAATGCAAACCGGATCGTAGGAGAGATATAGAGAACTGAACGACGGCGAGAGCAAGAAGGAGGGAGGTATGGGAGGTGTTGCTGTAGCTTGCTCTACATCTGCTGGGTGGAGTTGCCATTCCAGGTGTTGTTGTCGTCCTCGCTGTCCTCCTGCGTCCGTAGCCGGTAGATTTTGCCGTCTTTTTTGAAGTCCTCTGGCCGCTTCTCCGAGACCCTTTTGCGGATGGTCTCCCTGGTGAGAGCAAGAAGAACAGGAAAGAAAACTCAACAGGTTTGAACCTTGAAATTAAATCTTAAATGAAGCAACCCAGAAAGAGCCAGCAATGGTTACAAATGACTAAAGGTTTTAAATTCCACCATATATAATAGCTTCAGCATCCACTACAACTATATTAGGAAAGCTGTAGGCATTCCATGCTTCTTCTGGAGACATTTAACCAAAGAAAATCTTCCTTGCACACTTTTTGCCTAATGTGCTCCCTGAGTGCACAGTCTTATCCCGCTTCCTCTGTGTATGTACCCCTTGTGAGAGCAGGAGTGCTGGCTCACTCACCTCTTGGGCTCCCCGGAGGCGGCGGGGGTCTGCGTGGCGTTGCGCTGTGGGGGGGCCTGTGCGGCGGAGGCGGTGGCTCCTCCGGAGGGGGGCGGGGGGCTGCAGAACAGGAAGCCGCTGAGGAACCTCCAGACGGCCAGCAGGGGATAGAGGATGGTGCCCAGCAGGGCCCACAGGCCTCCGCCTGATGACTGCACCACCGCGTTAGCCGCCCTGCCCGACTGCTGCACGTTTCCCGCATGAAGAGAGAGAGTAATACTTTTTTAATCTCTTTAGCTGGGGAGGTTTTTGAACATTTTAGAAAAGAATGCATTCTACAATAACGTAAGATTCTAAAATTCTATATGATGTTCTATGGAATTTGAAATTCTACAAACATTCCTGGCTCAACATTGCAGCTGTGTGGTAGTAGTACTTTATTTGTGCTGGCTTAAAGGTTACATGATAAGGCTACATAACATTTGGTTTCTGATTTGACACTGGCATATATACTCTAACAAAACTCTTTTTTGATTAAAAGTGGGGCACAGTTGTAGTTTGGCTAATGTTAGCCATCACACCCTCTCTGCTCCCTAATTCATTGTCCTTAGTGGCAGCCTTGACAAATGACACAAAGTTTCACTTACGGGAAGTAACACAATTGAGGCGCTTGGGGCTAGCTCAAGTTCCAGTAGCGTTTTCTCCAGATCCTCTCCCTTAAACTCCCTCCTGGGGAACATGGTGGCCAAGGAGAAGTTGCCGTACCTGTTCCCCACTTCCTAAAGGAGAAAGAAGAGAGTGAGAGAATGAAGGTGGGAGAGGGAAGGAAGGAGTGAGCAAGAGACAGAGAGAACGAAGGGGGGGGAGTTGCCTGAGGCAGTGAAAATGAGCATGCCTAAATTAAAACATTTCGTCCACCAACTCTAGAAGGATGAGGGTGAAGAAGATGGTATATGTGTGTGTGTGTGTGTGTGGGGGGGGGTAGGTGCATTTTAGGGTTTCTTGGGATACCCAGTATAGATAACATCATACCCAGTATAGACTTCACTAACAGCATTTACAGCAGACCATGTAAATGTCTTAACATGGCAAAACCTGCCTGGTCTATGATTAACTTGACCTGCTTTAGCCACACATTAAAAATAAGGGTTTATGAAGCCTGGGAACTGACTGGCAGGTGGTACTGTCACCATAGAAACAGACCTGTGCTGCAAACTGCCTGGCCTCCTGCAGCCGCGTCTCCGAGGGGAACTGGTTGGTGAAGGAGGAGCCGTCAGGCAGGCGGAACTGTATCCTGGCAACGGCACTGGGGGAAGGGACACACACCAGGAAATCACCTGTGCATTCAAGTCACCTGTGAAGACTGCGCCCTTACGGGAAATGAGGAGCTGCCAAGAAATACCGTGGGCAAGGGAATTCCTCAAGGATTACTAAGCAAGCTGTTTTTATGTGTTTGAGAGCTTTTAATACAAGGAACGACTGGAAAATCCATCAGCTTGGTTTTACCTTTGTTTCATTTCAATATCTCACTGACCACAATCAATTTCCTTCAACATATTTCATGAAGGGGATCAACAGGTCAGAAGCCATGCGGTATTCTTTAACAGCTTTATAAATACTATTCACATGATTTAAAATAAGCTGTCACATTGACCCAAAGGCAGGATTTGAAACCCGCAGCACAAGTTCCGAGCGCTGTACCTTCTCTCCCGCTGTGCTTGCTCCTTCTTGACCTCCTGCTCCGCCTGTCTGGCCTGCAGGGCTGCGAGCCGGGCCGCGTCCACCTCCTCCTGGTTCTTGGCGTAGCGGGCAGCGCGGTCCGCACGGTCCTGCAGGGGGACACCATTATTCATCTGCACTTTTTTTCTATTGTCATTGTGTACATACATACAACCTGTTTTAACAGTCTCTACTAACACCACTTACACTATCATCATCAAAGCTTTGGTAAACACAAAAGTATGACCTTAGTAATATCTTATGAAGGTTCACTTATAATAACGCCCTATGACTTTTCTTTTCTTTGATGATAAATATAACAATAGTTCAATAGTTAACTGCATATTAGCAGCAAAGGGCTAACACTTAAAGGACATTGGGTATAGAAGGTTATTTTTTAAGTGTGGGATTATAATCATGTAGTACAATATATCCTATAGCCGCCACTTGGCGGTCTCCTTGACAATGCTTGTGGGCAGTTATTTCAGGCTAACAAGGTCAGGCTCTTATCTAAATGAATGGAGTCACACCGCCACACACAATGGTCAAACTGTGGTTCCAGCTATGTGCTACAATGGTCTGTATCAACAGTTTCAATAATCACTACAGTAAGGCAACAAAATACTTTATTTTTCATGCTGATCTGCATATTGGACGTGTACTTTGCTGCAAAACTGACAGCAACAGAGCACATTCAGGTGAGGTGGAACAGTTCTGCTGACAGTGTGATTGGCACACCCACACATCATACTACTGAGCAGGGCTTGGAGCAACTGATCTGTGGTCATTTGCATTGCAAACTCCCTCATTTATTTTTCCCTCACTGATTTATCTTCTCTATTATAATGTCCCAAGCGGCACTGTAGGTGTACACAATTATTTCAAATGTGCAGTAGTTGACACGTTAGTGGCCCTTTCTTAATGTGGTTTTGTTTTTAAAACAAATCTTATCATGATAGATGACCCACAAAAATAAAGTTACATAAGGTCAAAATTAGCTACTAGACAGCCCTTTTTCTCATCAAGTCCCTCCTCACGAAGAACCTCTGTTCCTTTGTAAGACCCAAAATGTCACTGTAAATGTCACTGTGGTTTATTGGGCTTATTATAATCACTATTATTATTTCATTGACTATTTCACCCAATGTGAAGCACCTCTGGTTGTTTAAAACTGTGCTATAAACTAACTATGACCAAGTGTAGTTACATAGTTATAGGCCTTTAGACTGTTATATGAGGTAGTTACATAGACTATAAACTGGTTATAGCTGACTAATAGTTACCAGAGCAATCTGCTGCTTGACACGCTCCCGCGCTGCCTTCTCCTCCGCCTTCTCCCGGTTCCTCTCCTCCAGCAGGCGTTTGGTCCTGTCATCCTCCTGCTTGCGCTTGTAATCCAGCATCTCCTTCCCCATCTTACGCCTCTCCACCTCTTTCTTGATCTCATTCTGCCCACACAGAGTACACAAGGCACAGCGTGAGCACCACCACCAGCTAAAACACATCTTTAGGACCACCCAAAACTTCACCCTGTCATCTTGACCACTCACCTCCTCCTCTCCTTTTCTCTTCTGCTCCCTCTTCTCCTCCAGTTTCTTGGTTAACCTTTGGCCAGATCGATGTCAGTTAGTTTACACTGTAATTATCACTGCATCAAACAAACACACTTCTATCAGACATTTGTCTAAAACCTACTTTTCAAGCGGTTGCTGAAGTCTCAATGTATCATATATACATATATTTCTATAAATATATCTAGCTACATGCTAAATGTCATTCTGTTCTGCTGACCCTAGGCCACTGGCCACTGGTGTTGAAATCTGTGAGTGTGATGAGTGCTGACCTCTCCACCTTGGTATCCAGCCCTTGCTCTGGCTGTGAGGCGAGGGACACGTCATCCGAGGACAGGCTCCCCTCATCACCTGGCGTCACAGCTCCTGACGCTCCGTTCTCCTCAGACAAGCATTCTTACACCCGCCACAAAAACAAACAGCCCATACTGAATAAGTCACATACACTGGATGTGGTTTTCAGGGCAAAACATTGCAGAGAAGACGTCCATCTTATGAAGAGATTTTGCCATTTTAACAAGACAACAACACTTAATACAGACAAACACACTCATTCATACATCTAATTGAAACTAATCAAACGTATTCATATAACTAATTGAAACTAATTGAACTCATTCATACAACTAATTGAAGACACTCAAGACACATCTATGCTGAAAGAGAAGTACTGTCTTGAATGCAACCAAAGAACATGAACTATGTTTTGTATTAGACGGAAGACAGGTCTAATCTGCACAGGAGCATCTACCTTTGGATGTGGAGATGGGTGCAGGCTCCTCTGAGCTCTCCATGGGGCAGGCAGGTGGTTCGGGTTTAGGAGGGGGTGGCGTGTGCTGGGGGGAGGGGTCGTCCTCTGGAGCTGCCTCTGTGCTGGTCTGGGGGGACGGTTCGGCCTGCATGTCTGTCTCGGCCGCGTTGTTGTTTGGATGACCTGCCTGCTGAAACTGCATCTGAGAAACAGAGAACAAGTTGAAGGTTAAAGACAGGAGATCATGGGCTTTCACGGTCCCTGAGAAAACAGGCACACATCCAGGAAATAAATCCACCCTTGCTTCAAACAGCCTGCCAGGTTTGCTGCCTTTGCACCTCTCTCCCCATAGACTTATTTACAGGGACAATCCTGGAGGAATGAAAATGGACACTTTCAAGGTAATGATTCATGGGGCAACTTCTTGAGCAATGTTGCCAGGCACCAACATGAAAGGCTGCTAAAATTCTGAATGGATGATCCCAACAAGTTGCCCTGATAAAAATGTTTTGACTTACAGGAAGGTAGGTAGGTAGGAGAGTACCAAAACAACATCTGTTAGAAACATTTCTCTGCAACACTGCTAAAAAAATGTCCTGTGTATCATCAGAATCTAGTTAAAGGCAGTGTCTGTGATTGGGCCTTGCAGTCTTCTGTCAAATCTATGTGGGGCTCAAAATAAAAAAAAACCAAGTGTTTATCCATGGCTCACACTCATGGCTTTATACATTAAATGCAGGACATAGTGGTTCAAATTAATCCATTAACAATTTTGACATGCCTCAAGGACACAGAGGAGGATTGCAATGTACTGACTCTTCAGTCCGACTGCCATATTCACAGACTCTGCCTTTTAACTTTCCATGTGCTCTTCCTGCTACTATGGCCCATCAGTCCCAACAGTGATACTGATATGAGGTCAAACCTGTTTGACTTTGTGTATTCTCTTTGTTAGCTCTTCTGCAGACACGCTCCCAGCGACAACCTCCAGAGGAATCCCATTCTCTCCAATGAAGAAACTGGACGGGATGCATACCACAGGATCTTTTTATGCAACACCATTAAGGAAACTCATCAAGTGTGTATGTAATAAACAGAAACTGAAAATAATTTCTGAAACTTTCACATCCAGAATAGCACTGCTGATACTGCTGGTTGAAACTGATACCATCTGTCGTTCAGTTCTGATTAACGTCATTGCTGAACCATCAATATGGAAGGATACATATTTGGGAGAACTGCACACAAGTCTCGCTGTAAGAAATGCATAATGTAAAATGTTATTGGACACTAATACCTCACAATAGACAATTCGTTACAGTTACACATTTTCGAATAGGAACTTAATTCCGTACCTCTTGGCGTCAACTTTAATTGCTACAAAGGAGTTGTTAGATGCTTCGGCGACACGCTCATCCTCCCAGCTTGACATCATCTGTGCAGACTGTTCATCATCTCCTAGTTAAGCAGACGTTCATCGGGTGCGTTAAGGGAGACAGAAATCAGTACAGAATTAGATCTAGGTTGTTTTGAATCCCACCTTTGCGTTTAAATCGCACTTTTAGTGAGATGACTGGAACAGAGTTGCAACATCGTTCTCAGAACGAACAGTCAGCTGATCTGCGATCCAGCTGGCGTACTATGCCCTGATGAAATTAATGTACAATGTTAGCTGTAATTTAATTTACAGCATCCAGCTACCAAGGTCGACACAACCATGCCTGACGTTATACGCTAATATTTAGCCTATATATTACTTGTATCTTACTCCAACACAAGACAAATATCGGTCACGACTTGTGTCGTTTTCTCACCAGACGACACGCAACAGTTCGTTTCAATAACGCTGGCTGACTCAATAGCTCACTATACCGCTAACGTCATCTATTCCGTTTAGCTACCTAAATAGCTAGCAAAGACAAATACTATCGCATGATGACAGGCAAACAACGACAGTCCTTTAAATTAGGGGAACACGTAGGAAGGACTTAATTTAAGATACAACATTGTAATGAAATGTCAGAATAGTATAAGCAGTCGTTACACGCCATTATTTTAATGACACTAGCAAGCTACTCTTGCTAATCCCGTTGGATAGGCCCTGTCACTGTAATCCAAGTGCCTGGAAATGACAAACCAACATTACTCATTTGAGTGAAGACATGTACCTGTTATAACGACGACGAATACAGAATTGTGTTGTTTGGCAGTGGCAATGGCAGCTGGTATTGAACCCTCGAACCAAAACATCTCAGCAGAATTTGGTAGATATATCAATTTACTGTGAAGCAGTTGTAGAAGGCATCTATGCTGTGGATAGCTAGCTAGAGTCTGGCTAGAACCTTCAGTCTGTAATCACGGAACTGGTAGCAAAGAATTATGGGAATTGTAGTGCGACTTTGCTGCACGAGTGCACCTGAGCGCTGACTTGCTGGTTTACTATCAGTGGTTCACTTGCTGTTTCATTCGACATTTTCGTCTGGAAAACCTATAAAAACCCAACTGGCCGTTTGTAAATAAAAATGTATTCAATTTCCCACAGCATATCAAAGTAGCATATGTTGCACCAGCAAAATGGTATAGCTGATAATTAGGACTAAGTGCAGAATTAACAAAATATGTATTTATGATTTAGCTTTCTTTTCAGTTTGCTATGATATTCAAGTTCACGCAGGTGGCCCTAGTGAGCAGACGCTTGGTACTGCGTAGTTGGTGAGAGACAGAACAAAAATAAAGCTTTTTATTTGCACTATTTGCATTAACTTCTATCCACCAGTGGAGGGCACCAGTATTTTTCTCATGAACTAGCCTACACCAACCTGAACGCTGCAGGGCCTTTGGCGGTAGCCTACCTATATTCATGAAAAGTACAGAAAAGTGGTATGCCTAATGCTGAACCGCTGTGTGATGTGGCTAGATAATCCGTGGTGGATTTAATTATTTGCCTTGATGATATTGTTTATCAACATAATATCTTGCCCCAACCACTACTGCAAATAAATTGCCCATATATTATATAGCCTATAGTAGGTTACAATTACTTTCTGGTCTCCTGATATGCTTAATTAAAAAATGAGACACTGAAAAAAGCATATATAGGCTATATATATATATATATAGGCTATATATATATAGGCTATACGCACACACACACACACACACACACACACACACACACACACACACACACACACACACATATATATATATATATATATATATATATATATATATATATATAGAGAGAGAGAGAGAGAGAGAGAGAGAGAGAGAGAGAGAGAGAGAGAGATGTTTTTAATAATAAATATAGGCCTATGTGTAGCCTTTTAAAATAGGTTACTATTTGGGGCATATCAAAAATTACATTTTGTGTGTGTGAGGTTAGACTGAAGCCCAAAGATACATTTGCGTTTGTTTAATTTTAGGCTGCAAGCTGTATTTATATAGGCTATATGTTCTTTTTTTTTTTTAAACGCCCCTTTTTTCATAAATGTCTATTTTTGCCTATAGTCAAGGAGCTAGGCTACACCATAGTTTCAGGTTGGTTGCTAGTGTAATTTTATGTAGTCTAACTTTAAGGCCTACTTTATGCTCATTGCCATTCCAATCAATTTTTGTTCCTAATAATTTGTAAAAATAAATAAAATAAAAAATAGTTTCATGAATAGTTCCCATAGGAAAAAGAACACCACAGCATATGGTACACTACGAATAGGCTATCGGCAAAAGCGAATATAGCTAAAGGAACGAGAAACAGATTTAACATGGGCCCTAAATATTCATCATCTTTGTAATTTCATACACGCATATAGTCTTTCTGGATGGTGAATCAAGATCAGTTTAATTATGGTGGGGGCGTGAATTTAAACCTCATTCATGACCATCCTCTTGCCCGCTGTCTATAGGCCTGATAAAGATTTTTGTGGGTAGGCCTATTCTTTTTCTATAATTTGTTAGATCTACAGTCTGATTTATTCCATTTTCATCTTTTCTCCAAGGTAGGATTTTTTATTTGAGCTATTTTTTGTGTGTGGTTAACGTGGGACTTGCCATGGTCTAAACTTCACTTTTGAGCATATTTTTTACTAGTTATTGTGATATAAGTGCTTTGGTGTGTCTCTACGGTTCGAGGTGAGTGTTTTAACGCCTTCATATATGTTTCACCGAGGCCACAAGCAAACGCTATCAGAATGACCCAGGAAGACTGCTAATTTCACACAAAAAAAAGACAGCAGAAACGCTCAATTTCATAGGTCTAGGTCGAACCTGGCAGAATGTTCCAGATGTTGACTTAATTAGGCGTTGATAATTCTGCGGCGAGAGCAGCAACCCCTCGACACTGTCGCTGGATGCGAAATGGGCTCAGTGTGAATGTGCAGATGAGTAGATGAAGTCATCCATTTTCTGGAATCACCGACTCCCTCAGGCATCACACAAAACCACAAGGCAGGTGCGGAGATTTTTCTTGCGGTAAATTGCTTTGATGTTATTATAGGGAGGAGAGAGAAATCTAGATGAACTGCAGGGCATTTCACAAGATGAGGTTGGAGGGAGGTTAACGTTGCAGACAAATGGCCCAATAAAAGGGAAATTGAGATAAATAGCAGCTACTGCGACATTAGGTAAGGCCGGGATAAAATTGACTCTCCCTTTTGCTCCTAACCAAGACCTGTGTCTCCAACTCACCATCTGCGACATGTAGGCCTACTTATGTTGATGAATATGTTCTAACAGCAACACAGCTGAAACAATCGGTGTGGGGAAAGGAAAACGCTTCGGTTGCTGTAAACATTTATTGGTTTTTCAACGTAAATAAAAACGACTCGTGTCACAGCCTTTCAGAATTCACACACATTCTTTCAGAAATAAAAGGAAAAAATATATTTATATATATCTTTAATATCTCAAATTGTATAAATGTGCAAACTTTTTCCAGTGACCCAGAAGATATATAATTTATAAAGACCTCATAGTGAAGAATTTGACACAATATACACTGTACACGTGTGGCATATGTCGGTGCTTAAGGGAGATTGAAACCGTTGAAAAATTACCAATAATATGTGCAACGAAAGAGTGGATGGCTTTCGTGAAATGAGGTTATTTAGCGGCTGCTCAACACAAGGATTTTGGCTTGTGTTTGGGCATTTTACAAACATTCTTTGAGAAACGAAGCAATCATCTGGACATTTCTATAAATTATTTACAAAAAACACGGTGTGGGTCTTTACTGTAAAACAGACACCGAGGTGTCTTCGTTTTCTTCCGTGGACAGGAGAAGAGAAGCAGACCTCTGGTAGAAGGCACGACAGTAGAGACCCCGCGTGCAGCTGTAGGCTACACTGACCACTGGCTAGTGAGATGGCCAAATCTTTGCTCTGAGCACCTGTGGATAAGAGGTGAACGTGGCAGGGGAATGGGGGTGCTAAACAATGAATGAACTGAGGTTCCGGTTTGAAAATATATTTCACAAATAAAATTCTGAAATTAAAAAAACTCCTAAATTACATACAAACAAAACAATATCACCAGGCTGCCATTTGACACGTTCCTATCATTTCTCAAGAGAGTTGACAGAATTTTAGACTCATTCAAGTTTGCTGTTGTTTTTAAAATGTTCAGGTGGGTTTTGTTCCTTTTTTCTCAGTGAGTAGAAGAAAAGCTCAACCCCTACACACATTTATAAAAAAGAACTCCAAAGGGGGGGGGGGTTACAAACTTATCACAGGCTAATGTTAAATGGAACAGGAAGTAGATAGTCATGGCAATGGGGACTTCAACAGGGCAGAGGGAAGGGATCTGATGGCTGTGGGTGTTCGTTGGTTGACTGCGAGAGTGTTGTCGCTCGAGAAGGGTGCAGAGGCTCCTCTCTCTTGGGGGGCTGCCCTACTGAGGGGGTCGGTCAGGAGGCTCGCTGTGCCCTCTGCCCAGAACCAGTCTGTAGGAACACAGCGCTGCATGGTGACACAGCGCTCCCCCCTCTGCGCCACCTGTCTGGGGCGCCGCGACCCCCTCTACGACCCCTGACCGCTTTCAGAGGTGGCCAAGGGCGAGCATGGCTGGTGCACTGTGCAGGCCATCAGAGCCCCCCCCCCCCCCCCCACGGGACTGCGTGGTAGTGCCCGCCCCTGGCAGCCTGTCCACCAGTGTTAAAAAGTGTTGGGTCACAGCTCCCTGAACAGCGGGTCGGCCTGCGTCCTGCCTACACCTGCTGGCAAGTTCGTCACCTCCAAGACTCGCTCGTTCGCTGCCAAACACACACACACATACACACACACAGAACAATGTCAGGAGATGAACTGTAATGATCGCTGCCAAAATGTTCATAGATTCATTCAAATCACTGACAGAAGCATGTCCACAGCATAAACCATTGAACCATTACCTGTTTCACCTACACTGAGATCTGTGGACAGCGCTTTCCTCGGCTGCTTGCGGCCCCGACCTCCTGGCCGCATTCCTCCATGCCCCTGCAGAACAAGACAACACATTCCACCTCAGATCCTCCAGGTCTTCACTTCCAAATATGACATGATCCCAGTAAGCCTGGCCACTACACAGCACATTCTTACACTTCCATTTTTGGCCCTGATCCTAACTGATACATCAAAGCTAAGCAAGTCAGTAGATCATTTCCAGCAACATTTCCAGCAACTGAATTACTCACACCACAATGGCTGTACTACTTTACAATGCAGTCAGGAGCTGCATTTATTCAAGGCGACTTGCAAGCTAGGCGTAACACTGGAGTTATAAACAACACTTGCTCGCACTATATTATTCAATATGAATGAAACACAGACCCACTGTGGGACAGTACAGCTCTGGGTGGCCTCACCTGGTGGTTGGAGACGACAGGTGGAGCGTGGAGGAGAGGGGGACGGACTTGAGGGTTGTACTGGAGACGCTGACCAAGCAGGGGATACCTGGGGTCTGCAGGGAAGAGAGAGGGACAATCGGGATCATTATGACCAGCTCATCCCTTACAAACTACTTCAAGAGGATCTTTTTCAACAGAGACTTGATGCCTCAGGGATCCTTTTTTTAAAATAGCGTGCAATTAGGTGTGCAGCATTTAATCTCAATACTGCTACAAGCCTAACAAGCGCAATCAGAGACAGCAACCAGGTCCCCATATGGGCGGACAGACACACAGACAGACACGGTCATTGCAATACCTGGTTAATCCGTTCGGGGACCAGGTAACAACCCAATGAGGGATACTACCTACCTTGACCTGGACCGAAGGGTCGTGCGAAGTGTGGCATGATGGGCAGGGTGGGCAGGCCTGGGCGCATGCCCTTGACGCTGGTGAGGTGGGCTGGGGAGGGGGACTGGGAGGGCGAGGAGGAGGGGCTGCCCAGCTGGGGGCTACTCTGTAGGGGGAGAGCAGGATAAAGAACATGTTACCATTAGACCGGCAGTCCGACAGACAGACAGACAGACAGACAGACAGACAGACAGACAGACAGATAGACATATAGACAGATATATAGATAGATATATAGATAGACATATAGATAGACAGATAGATCTTGGCTACTGATGAAATGCAGATGTAATATTTTAAACAGCAGCAGTTTATCTGATCAAAATGAGTTAGGTTTAAACTCAGAGCAGTTGGTCGTGTATGAAACCATCTAGTAAATATGCTACATATTACACACAACAGTAATAAAGAATGAGACTGGAGAGCAGCACACTGAGGACGGTTACCGCCCAGCAGCTGAGGCAGTGAGGGGAGTCATCAGTGCTGTGAGGTAGGCCCACCTGTGAGGTGTCCAAAGTGGAGAGCTCTGTGGCCTTGTGGTTCCTCTGGTGGTCCAGGCTGTAGTACTTGTTGTTCTTCCACTGGGGCGGTGAGTGGGCCTTGGGCTGCTGGCTGGGCGGTATGGTCAGCTGCATCATCACCATCCCGCTACCAGGGGGAGGAGGGGGTGGCACACCTGGGGCACAGCAACAACACAACTGGCAGCTGAAAGAGACCTGCAGGCACTCTTGGTGACATTTAAAGCAAAATATATACAATTTAGAAACGAACCACATTAACAGAATAATTTATAAGGATTCTGGGTTGATTATATCCAAATCCTGCAACAGAATGACAATCACAAGTTTTTTTTTTATTACGAACTCTGCGGATCCACTATGAGATGCAGGTGGTTAATTTGCCAAGGACAGAAATGTCCTTGCTATTATTGTGGTTTGCTTAATTTGCTCTTATTACTTAAACACAGTTGTATAACATTCATCTGCCACTTCAGTATCCACAGTCATCTAATTAAAAGATTTCAGTTGAAGCTGCATGAAGGAGAAAGCCAAAAGCAATCAAATAAAATAGTTCAACAGAGCTTAATTGTTAGCACTTGTAACCCATGCTGAAGTGGTTTTAGAACAGCGGGGATTTTAAGTCTTAAGTTTTCACACTCCAGCAATTCATTAACTAAGGCTGAGCAAAGACTTTGTCTGACGATGACAATGGAGTCATTCTATCAAATGCCCGCAAACAAAAGCTCTTGTTGATAAGGTTAAATCTCTGTGAGGGTTAACGTTTTAGTTTGAATGGTAATCTAGATGAGACCTGAAATGAACCCTTTTGTTTTCCTCTTCCCGATTTTAAACAGTAAACATTAAGCCTGCACATCATATCTTTTCACAATCAGTGTGTTAATCAACAAGGATGACAACTAGCACATTACTCCTCTAGCTTGCTGAAGTACTACTGGAAAAGGTCATTCCACATCTTCACAATATGTCATTGAGAATATATCACTGTTGTTTTTTTTTATTTTGCAAAATATAAATAAAAATGGTCTGTAATGCTTTAAACATATTCTCTTTCAGTCACTGTCTGCAAATTAACTTGATGCATCAAATTTTATCTTAAAAGTATAATGCTGATGAGCCATAATGAACATGTTTAGTTTGGTTTAATAACAATTACACTGTTTTGATGAATCCACAGTTTCTGAACAAAGACCACACAAGGACCAACCAGGGGCCTGGAGGGTTCATTATCATCTTGTGCATGGGTGTGCGTGTGTGTGTGTGTGTGTGAGAGAGACAAGGGAGAGAGAGATTGTTGAGGCAGTGAAAATAATAATCCCAGCATGAAATTAAAACATTTCGGCCACTAACTCCAGAAGGACGAGGGTGTAAGAGGCGGAGTGGGGGTGGGGGTGGGGGGGATCTCATTTCAGGGTCTGAAAGGCCACTTTTGTCGCCTCTTTTAATTAGTTATTAAAGCAGAGGAAAACAGTGGAGCTTTGCCGAGATGCCTGACGATCACAGGGATGGGCCGCGAGAGGCGCTTCACATTAACTGCGCACACATAAAACGCCAAATTAGAATCCTAGGACCCATGAAGGCCCTCTTTTTCTGGAAAGGGAGGAGGGGAGAAAAAAAATCGAGATCGCCATAACTGGGAACAAAGCGGCACAAGGAATTACTTTTTAATTACCAGCCTCGAATCTGGCCAATAATTGGATCGTTGAGGCCGGAGAGTGTAATTTTAATTAGCACCTTGCAGCCGTATTGAATGGAAGGCGGGGGAGCGAGAGGGCGTGCGCCAACGGGGCTCTTCAAAGTGTCTCCCGTGACCCGCATTTGGTCTCCTTGTTGCTCCAAGACCTGGTTTGGTTTGAGGGGTATGTGTGTGTGTGTGTGTGTGTGTATGTGTGTGTGTGTGCGTGTGTGTGTTGGGGTGCCATTTAAGCAGGGGAGAAGGGGAGCCAGACAGCCCTCTATCTCATTTCCCAGATTGAATCAGATCAATATATTTTGATTTGTGGAGGAAGTGGAGGGGAAGTCATTCCTCTGTGTGCCTCCTGTGCTTTGGTTGATCCCCCCTTGTAATTCAGTGATGGTAGATTTGGTGTGTGTGTGTGTGTGTGTGTGTGTGTGTGCATGCATGTGTGTTTGTGTGTGTTTGGAGAGGATGTATTGTGTAGAGATGGTGAGGGAATTAAGGAGAACACAGTGGAGGAAAACAAAACAAACACACAACTGCTCTCACATTTCTCATACAGAATACGGCTCATATATTTCAAGGTCTACTGAGGGTGTGTTTTTGAGAATAATGTATGGCCTACTAAGCCTTGACTTTTGAGAATGATGTCATAAGCAAAAATGACAGTATGGCCAAAAACATGGTTACCATGGTTACTATCTCTCTGACTGAAATATGATTCATGAGGGGAGAGTGGTATATTTGATTGACCAAATGGTCCAAATGGTCCTTGGTTTTTTTTTTTGGTGGGGGTGAAAAACTGAACACTGGTCTACATGCAGTACAAGTAGTGTGGTCGGAATTGTCTAAATGCAGTAGAAGTATTGTGGCCCGAATGGTTTATATGCAGTTCAAGAAGTGTAATCTGAATGCAGCAGAAGCAGTGTGGCCTGTGGCCTGAATGCAGTAGAAGTAGTGTGGCCTAAATGGTTTATATGCAGTACAAGTAGTGTGGTCTGAATGCATTACAAGTAGTATGGTTTAAATGCAGTAGAAGTGGTGTAGTCTGAATGCAGTAAAAGTAGTGTGGTTTAAATGCAGTAGAAGTGGTGTAGTCTGAATGCAGTAAAAGTAGTGTGGTTTAAATGCAGTAGAAGTGGTGTAGTGTGAATGCAGTAAAAGTAGTGTGGTTTAAATGCAGTAGAAGTGGTGTAGTGTGAATGCAGTAAAAGTAGTGTGGTTTAAATGCAGTAGAAGTGGTGTGGCTTGTGGCCTGAATGCGGGTCATGGCGGTGGCCTGGTTTGGCCTGGCGTACCTGAGCACTGCTGGGCCGGGATCTGCTGCGAGCTGCAGGGGGGCGACGTGCGAGGGAACGGCATCTGCTCTGTTCCCGGTGGCGGCAAAAACCCCACTGAGGAGCTGTGAAGACACACACACGGATATGAATACACACACAGCTAGCAACACACTTTTTCACACATGCAGCCATGAGAGCGCACTGTCGATCCATTTTTCCATATCAAACCTGGGAATCATGAAATGCAAATGCACATTCACCCACTCTGTTTCAAGGACAAGTAAAAATGACAAAATATTGACCAAACAAAAAGATCAATACTCTGCAATGTGGAATTGAAAGCAGATAAAATGATAAAAAAATTAACCACAAAAATAAAAAAAGATAAAAATCACTTTGAACTGATTTTTTTCTCCCCACTAAAACATAATCCAATTAACAGCCACACGGGTCGTCCGTCTCCATAGCTCACACCAACACCTGGAGACCAGCAGTGCCCTGCCTCCGAGTTTAATAAGGGCCCGCGTGATGCCACTGCCAGAGCTGTAGAGGGCAGGGTGTGCAGGCACTGTGCCAGGGACCACCACCACCACTGCCACCGTTCCCCTCACACACACATACACACACACACACACACACAAGGACCCACAAACACAAACACATCCACCCACACAGATCAATCCACACACACACACAAGGACCCACAAACACAAACACGCACGCACACACACGGATGAATCCACACACACATAGACACACACACACACCTGGAGCCACAAGCACTCATACACCCTCCTGCACTTGTAGAGTACGGCTCCAAAGACAGATGATGTGGAGATGGCGAGCGGCCCTTGTGGGAGCAGCGCTGTTATATTAAGACTCACTGGATATCTGGCCATATAAATCATCTCGAGCTGTGACCTACTAAAGTCAAAGCCACTTGGGACGGGGAGGGGGGGAGGAGGTGGGGAAGAACGAGAGGGAGAGAGAGAGAAAAAGAAGAAGAGGGAGAAAAAAAAGCATGTGAAAGTGACCTCTTCCTTATTCAGGTCGTGGTGGCCCAGCTAGAGGCGTCACGGCAAGGCTGACCTGCTTTAAGATGAAGGATGGGTATTTTTAAACCGGCACGGCGGGGACACTCCTGAGGTCCTAAATTCTCAGCTATGGAACCGCAATAAAGGGGATGGGGGATGGCGTCCTTTGTCTTCTCCTGTGTTCACATACCTGATGGCGTTCTGTTGATTGTGAGGAAGTACGCTGTAGTAGACCTGGACCCCCGTGCCAGGCATGCCACCCTGGCCGG
Organism: Coilia nasus; assembly: GCA_027475355.1. Classification (NCBI taxonomy): domain Eukaryota; kingdom Metazoa; phylum Chordata; class Actinopteri; order Clupeiformes; family Engraulidae; genus Coilia; species Coilia nasus. The sequence goes on along the minus strand of CM050213.1, from coordinate 17,972,058 downwards.
ACTGGTTGGGCAGGAGGATCTGCTGCTGATAGGACTGCTGGGCCATGGACTGGGAGCCTTGGGCCAAGGACACCTGGATGGGGGGGACGCACACACACACAGGTCAGAGCTTCACTGGCCTCAGAGACTGTCCCAACACAACTGAAGGGTGATGGCTTTTTTTAGTTTAATTTAATACTTAAGTTGCTACTACTGCACTGATGAGACAATACTGTTGGGAGGATGAATGTTCTAAAAACAAACATCAGATCCCACAGAATATAATAAGAAATTGTAGAATGTTAGGTTGTTTGAGAATACATTCTCTTATAACATGTTCAAAAATGCCCGGCTTAAGGGCCTTTCACACCTACAATGATAACTATGAAATTAGTTCTAACTGTAACTTTGTAAAAATTATTAAAATTTTAGTGAATGGTGCCATCCACATATTAACTATTACGACGACAGACTGAACAATATTGTTGGGATCACTGTGAGAGTAATTTTATAAAGTATAAAAGCCAATCAGAATTCTTAAGAATTCACAGGGCATCATGTTCCATTAGATGTTTAAATCATGACCAGAATGTTGCCGTTAAAATGGCGTTCTTCAGTGTGGACGGGGATATCGTTATAGTTATAGTCGGCGTTATGGTTGTAGTTCTTGGTGTGAACGGACCTTAAAGGGGTGAGACGGCGTAAGCCTGATACCTGGTAGGGTGGCATGGAGGGATACTGGACCATCATGCCTTGCATTTGGGCTCCCATGCTGCTGTGCTGGCCACTGACCAGGCCCTGGCTCTGGGGCTGCTGCACGGCAACCATGTTCTGATAGCTCCCCGGCTGATTTGGCATCACAGTTTGATAACCTGCAGAAACACAATCGCCACAGGGGTTTCGGTTACGCAAATATGAACAATGTTAAACCCATCAATCAAATCTGACGCACACACCCACACACCAATTCAAAAAGAGAAACGTCTGAAAAAGCCGTTTTTAATATATACTGATTTTCTTCCATCAGGTGGGATAATATGAGAATTTAGCCATGATCTCACACACACACTCAGATTTTGAATTACCCATGTACCGAGCACAAAGTCTGACTTTGAAAGCTTGCGAATTTTACAGTCCTCCAGCCATCCAACTTGCATTTCAAGGTTAGCAGGAGGAGGAGTGTGAAACCTTGACGCATTCGGGCGCGGCGCCCACCTCCAGGGCTGCCCTGTGGATGGTGCACGGGAGGCCAGGGCACCAGCGGTGCGGCTGGTGGGCCCTGGGGGGGGGGGCTGAGCACTGAGGGGTGGGGGCAATTTTCAATTTCTCCTGGCTTTTGGCCAAAGCGACAGCAATCAATTTATCCCAGATGAGAAAAGAAGTGGGACAAAGGCAGTGGATGGCCTGTGGCGGCGTGTAGGAGAGTAAGGGGGGGGGGTGGAGGGCGAGAACGATGGAGGCGGACTATTTTTAGCCCAATTCTCCCACCTCCACTTACAATTCGAGCATGAAGGGAATATAATATGAAACACTTTAGGCTGTGGCTGGCCAAGCATGGGTAAGAGGCAGAGGAGAGACATACTATTCCCTCAACTGGTGCTCGTGTGCCTCCAAAGGCTTTCAGAATCTCTATTCGTTTTTAGGGGAAAAAAGGTGGCAATGGACAACACACAACACCGGGCAAAACAAAAAGAGTCTGGGTTTCATTACGTAGAGATGATCAACTGTCTTCGGTCAATCATGAGTCTCTACATTTGGTGGCACTTCCTTATCATTTCCACTGAGTTGCCATTAGCAGTCATGCATATTTATTTGACAAGTGTAAAAAAAATATTGTTTATGTACATTTTTCAAAACAACATTGTTTTGTAATTTTTTTTTTCTTCAAAAACACAGACTGCAAAACTGGCTGTACCAAAAACAGACTGCGGTCCACACCAAGTTATTTTCTGTATTTCCAGTACTCAAAACAGTATGTTCCTTCATTTTATTGCAGTTCTACAATTTACATCTGTTACTGTAATGATGGTGGAAAAACTGCTATTTGGTGTTGACGCACTGATAGGTTCCAAACTGAACTCGAATTTATACAGAACAGCAGAGAAACAGACCATCAGAACAAGTGATATCACAGATCATAAAACTAATCAAACGCACCTTCATGGCAAAAAAAAAAAAAAAAAGTACTGACACAAAGGGTAGCAAACAAAGTGAGTCTGGTAGACTCCCTGTGTTAAAGTAGTGGGACGAGCCAAACAAAAGCATCTCATGCACATGCAATATTTATTTTTGCCTCCAAGATATGAAGATCTTAACTCCAACAGTTACCGGGCAAAAGCACATTTCCTTCCCCTCATACTCCTACTACAAAAGCATACACGTTTCTTAAATTGCTGATTAAAGCCTGACAGAGAAAAGGGCAACAGTGACAGAGTTTTAAAGCTTACTGTGCTTGTTGGAGAATGCGTAAGGGTACTGATCAAATACCTGAAGGTGTGAACACGAAATCTGTATTGTTGTGACATGGCAGTTAGTGCCATTGACACTTCTTTTTTTTGTCAGTAGAACAGCGCTTGACTGCTCTCGAACCCCTTCCTTTCTTCCTGGGCGCTCATCCAGGCTGACTGTCATGTTGTGTGTGTGCCTATTGTGCGCCTCGATGAGGAGTGAGGGGCTGGAAAAGAGACCGGTTCACTGTGAGATTCGTAGAGCCTCTCAGACAGTGCCCCGGCCCCGCATTCAGCCGCTCTGCCGACACCCGCACGCCGCTGGGCACCTCCGCACGACTGCACCCCCACCTTCTCCAGGGATCCACCCAGCAATCATCCAAACACCTTCCGTCCACATCACAACGCCAAACAACACAACACATATTTTGTGCCTTACACTCACCTTTTACAAGGAGCTATGACAGAAGACACAAAATGGCCTGCAATCACAGGAGCACAAAATGGTTCCCACTTAACTGTTGACAAAAGGAGTTTTCCTACCGCAGGGAAAAAGTGTTTAGGCAAAAACATCTGCTATTGCAGAGAGGTGGAGACCCCAACAGTAATGGTGTGCTTGATTAGAAATGTTTATAGTGTGTGTTAAAGGGGGGTGGGAGCGAGGGGTGTGAGGGGGCACACAATGACAGAGTGTGGTGCCGGTTCGCACCCGCTACTGCAATCATCAGTCCCCCCCCCCCCCCCGCTGGTGTGCCGGTGGGGCGTCTGCCGCAGCACAGCACAGCGCTCTGCTCTGCTCGGCATCTGCATCTGGCTCTGATGAGTGCATTGTGTACTTGAACACAGCCGCAGAGGAGCGGAGAGAAACATGGTGCAGAGAGAGAGAGAGAGATAGAGAGAGGGATGGGTGGAGGGAAAGAGGGAGGGAAAGTGAGACAAGGTTAGCAGGAGAGAGGAAAGACAAAGAGTGAAAAAAGGGGGACAGAGAGAGGGAGGGATGATTGACGAGACGGAATGGTGTCCAGGGAAAGAGAAAGAGAGATGAAAGACAGAGAGACCATGAGAAACACATACAGACAGACAGAAAGAAGTAAAAACAGCGAGTCAGACTGAAAAAAAAAAACAAAGTAGGAAAGAGAAAGAGAGAAATAAAAGAACAGAGGGAGGGTGAGAAGTAGAGAGGAGAAGGAGGGGGGCGTTTCTCCCCTGCAGCATTGTGTGAACACCATCTAAAATAATAACACATTTAAGTGCGGAAGGAGGAAAGAGAGGGCTTTCAGACTAAACACTTTTGCTTCAATCAAGAGGCAATAAATGGCCGCTTCTTAAATCCAGGAGGGCCGTCTCAGAAAGGGATGAGTCAGGCGGCTACGGTACGCCTTGCTGCGCTGAGCGGAGCTGAACGGCGCCGAGGGAGGGCTAGCCGCCTCGTCTCCTCGCGTCTCCTCTCCTCTCCTCTCCTCAGATGTGTGTTTACCTGGCTGCTGGGCGGGGGGGGCGGTGGAGGCGGCCATGGGCTGGGTCGGGGGGCCTCCGTACGGCACGGCGCCCACGGGCCGGTACTGCTGGCTGGGGTGGGGGTACTGGCCCGGAGCACAGTAACACGAGGCCATCTGTACAGGACACACACACATACCAGTGTATCAACACCGACACCATCATCATCATCATTATCATCATCACTCACACACCAACTCATCTGTGGAGAGGCATGTCTTATATACCCTATAGATAATGTCCAGGGATCAGACAGGCAGACAGAGCTGAAACATATGCTCTACACACTTTGTCTTATCTGGAAAGGGAGTAGGGGGTCAGTGGCTTAGGGATTAGTCATTACAAGCCACATAACATTAGGCCAGAAAAAAATATGCATTAGTTTCACATAACCATTTATATTCATACATGATGATAAAGCAGTTCCAATACGCTAGCTAACATGGAGTCGATCATGTACATAAATTACTCAGTTGGTGCAATGCCTGGTACTCATTATCTATTGAATCCATTGCATTGGATTTTACTTGGCTGGGGGGAATGAGAGCTGGAGGTAGGGGTGAAACAGACACCCGGATGAGGGCCATCTTTACCTGCTGCAGTGGCTGCTGCATGTAGCCCTGCTGGGCTGGAGGCGGAGGGGGCTGCTGCTGCTGCTGCTGCTGGGACATGACAGGCTGGCTGAGGGGTGCGGGGGCAGAGTAGGGGCCGTTGGGGGCCACTCCGGGGGGCCCTGCTGGTGTCACCATGTAGCCAGGCTGCTGTGGCAGGGGCCCCGGGAGCATGACGGACGAGGGGTACATGGCAGTGTGGGGGGGCGCGTCACGCCCGTCGCCCAGGGCCTGGTGGTGGTGGTGGTGCGCCAGGCTCATGTGGCTGAACTGGGCTCCCAGGTTGTCCTGCTGGTTGGGGGGAAGAGAGAGAGAGAGAGAAAGAGATGAAGAAAGAAAGAAAGAGAGAGGGGGAGAGATGGAGGGAGGGAGAAGAGGATGGACACCTGTCAGTGGTGTGGTATATGGCAGAATACAGCATGTGTTTTATAAGAACATGTATTTCATTCATTCATTCATTAGGCACTTTAACAAAAAAACAAACAAAACAAAAAAAAACTCAACACATTTGAGATTTGAAGAAAAAAAAATCCATATCAGTCTTCAGTGTGGGGTTAAAAGAAGAAAGGAAAAGGACTGCTCAGCGCATTCGAGCTAAATATTTTATCACGGGAGGGAACAGACAAAACTACTGCCCAAAAATACTCTAATGGCCAAGAGGAGGCTTGCATGGCTGAGTATTTAGAGCCCTCTATGAGCTCATTGTACAACTGGGCTGGTGGCGAGAAAAAATGTTCTGGTGAATGCGAGATGAACTGAAGAGCAATGAGCACATTAAAGGAGGCAACTCGGCGCCATTTGTTCTGGCCGACAGCTTCTCTATTTTTTAGTAGCTAGACCCATCCATCATGGACTTTCCATGAAATGGCCTTACAAGGTTTGAACTTAAGCTACCGGCATCCATCACACACTTGGCTGTCTAGTGTTGCGCTGTTTGGTGTGTGTGTATATCATTCACACGCGTGTGTGTGTGTGTGTGTGTGTGTGTGTGTGTGTGTGTGTGTGTGTGTGTGCCTCCATACATACATCCCCCTCTCCACACACACACACACACACACACATGGGACAATATGGGGGACAGTATTATGCCACAGAGGTGATCAACCCTGCTGGGAGTGTTTTTGCAAGCTGCAGATTAAGAGAATGACATGCAGAGGAGAACAGGAGAAAAGGAGGAAGGGACAGAAAGATCAAGAGAGAGAGAGGGACAGGGAGAGAGAAAGAGAGGGATAGACGAGGAAAAGACAGAAACAGCGGGTCAGGGAGAATGACAGAGAGAAAGAGAGAGATGGGCGAGAGAAAGACAGAAACAGCAAGAGAGGGTCAAGGGGAGTGACAGAGAGAAAGAAATGGGTGAGAGAAAGAAAGAGAGGGAGACAAGAAGAGAGAAAGAGAGAGATGGGTGAGAGAAAGAGAAAGAGAGAGCGAGACAGGCAAGAGAAAGAGCGGAAGTACCAAAGTGTAGTGCTGGTTAGGAGGGGCGGAGAAGAGTGGAGGTGGAGGCGGGTAAGAGGCCGTGGCGTAGTGGACGGGCTGGGCAGGCAGCGGCGGAGGAGGTGCGGCCGGCTGCAGGGGCCGCATGGGCAGAGGAGGAAGAGGAGGAGGTGGTGGTGGAGGAAGAGGAGGAGGAGGAGCAGACTGAGGGACAGGACAGAAGGAGGAGCAGGAGGTTAGACCAGAGATGGAGACACAGGCTGAACATGTCAGAGACAGCCTGTACGAGACTGTAACAATGCTCGGGTTTACTAAGCTACATGGAAAACACAAACGGACACCAGAAGATGGTGAGGCAGAGATGGAAACTCTTTGGGGGGACAAAACAATTTAATAACAGTTTAAGAGAGAACACCAACAGCCACAAAATGCAAGGTGGAATGAAAGGTAGAAAACATCCTCCTGAGACTTTTTTTTATTGTTTTTAGGTCTTTGCATTTATGTCTACAATGTAAAAACGCTGCAGTTGCTGACTGTTGAAATTAGTTCTGCATTAAGTAGATTACGTGCAATAATTTCACCACACAGCCATCAGAGGCTATGATCACATAATCAGGCTTCCCACCTACCCCCCCCACACACACTGCATCCCGGGAGTCTTCCCCACGGGGTACAACCCCCCCCCCCAATCTCATTTCCTTTGACCAGCAAGGGTCAAATCAATTTCACATGTGCTGCCATCATTATGGCTCCTGAGCCCTGGCCAGGGACGTGCTGTGATGACTCCTAATGGCTGCGCTGGGCCTTCGTCTGCTGAAGCAGCGGGCGCCCGTACACAATTAAGGGGCTACTGACTGGCCGGTGGTGGGCGTGCTCTGAGGAAGCGGCGCGCTCATTAGCGGTGACTGGGTCAGGAAAGTTCAGTCCTCCGGAGGACTTCTGAAGTTTGGTCTCCTTGGAGAGAGCCAGGAGATGACACAGATAGGGATCTGTGATTCGGTGGCTGGCTGTCCTAGCTTCCTTGCTTTAGCCTGCTCGTGTTCAGACCCCATTCACCTGAACACAGCCCATGATCTTTTGGTGTTTTACACCCCATTCACCCAAACACCTTGTATGATCTTTTGGTGTTAAGACCCCATTCACCTGAGCACAGTGTATGATCTTTTAGTGTTAAGACCCCATTCACCTGAGCACAGTGTATGATCTTTTGGTGTTTTACCTCACACTAACCTACACACAGTGTATGATCTTTCGGTGTTCACACCCCATTCGCCTAAGCAAAGTGAATAATCTTTTGTTTCTACCTACCGAGTTTCTAGTTTTAGCAACTTAATTTGCCTCATAAAATGATCTAAAACTGAGCCCATTTCTGCAGTAAGAGCTGAGCTTGTACAGACCTGGGACATGACGTGGTTGGCAGAGCCGGGTGGTGCTGGAGGGGGCGGGTGGGAGAGGGAGGGCTGCACGGGCCTGCCAGGCTGAGGACCCAGAGCAGGGCCATAGAGCACAGCGTTGCCCTCTGCATTCACAAAAGGCTGGCCTGTAGGGACAGACAGGGAGAGAGAGAGAGAGAGAGAGAGAGAGAGAGAGAGAGAGAGAGAGAGCGGGAGAGATTGAGAGAGGGAGAGAAGGAGAGAAAGGGAGAGGGAGAGAGAGAGAGAGAAACAGAGAGAGAGAGAGACAGAGAGGGAGAGAGAGGTTGGGGGGGAAACAGAGAAAGATGCTCAAAATAAGATTTGCATGATGATGACTCATACCTAACACTGTCACCCAAAGGGAGAAAAAAACATTGTAAGGTCCAAGGAGAATCAATTTCTGAAGGTTGTTGTTGGTACAGAAAAGTTTACTTTCATTCTGCAGTGCCTGCAAGGCATGGCTCATGTCTGAGGCTGATTGAAAAGCCTTTATTTAGACTGACTAAGCTCAGGAGGAACGAGAGACAACGGTAGTATGCAGAGGGTGTGTTTGAGGGACAATGGTGTCCTGCCCACACATACACACCCTTCAGGGCAGGAGGACAAGGAGCCGGGAGCTCAGTAGCAAGCAAAACTGAAACCAAAGACAACCCAACTGTTTCATGCAGAGCACGTTGCTATATTCCAAACCTATTCAGTAAGTGTTTCTTCCACACACCTTAATCCAGACATGTCCAAAGTCCGGCCCGGGCTCCTTTCCACCGGCCCGCGGCACCTCTCAGAAAACAGGTGTTAATAGCCTTTTTTGCTACAGAGCCATAACTACCCACGAGGAATGCCGGCGATTCTTTGTTACGCTAAATCGCGCGCATAACTGCTTGGCCACGCACAGAACAGGTCTGGGGGAGGTGTTAATAGTTATGGCAGCACCAACCCAAAGTATATCGACATTGTAACAGTATTCTTGTTTTTGGACCACAACACACTTACTAGTTTGCCCTTTGGTAGGCATTATTCGCAGTTTTATTTTGCAATGAAAATATCTTGCTATTATGTCGTGTGATGTTGCGTCTTTTATTATAATTGCTTGGCCACGCAGATAGTAGGTGACTGTAAATAAAAAGAGGAAAATTGACAACGAGGCCCGCCACTTCCAAGTTTAAAAGTGAATATTTTTTTCACTGACATACGAAATAACTGTCTGCCTAATATGCAAGTAGATGTGGCTGTTTTCAAGGAGTTTAATCTCAAGAGTCACTACCAGGCGAGACATGCTGCTAACTACGACAAGCTAGGTATGAACAGTGCAAAAAATGAAAGCAACTGGGAGGTGTTTTAATGGCACAGCAGCGTTTTTCACAAGAACTCGTGAGTCAAATGAAAATGCCACAAAAGCGAGCTACGAGGTGGAAACGTTGATAGCAAGGCACTGCAAACCTAGCTTACCACCTTACTGGTGGTAAATTTGTTAAAGACTGGGTGATGAAAATGGCTGAGAACATTTGTCCTCAGAAGAAGCAAGACTTTGCCAACGTTTGCCTGTCTCGTAACACTGTGGCACGGACAACTGAGGACATTTCGTCCGCTAAAAGAGACAGAGGCAAAGGGTGTCGGGTTTGTTTTTTTTCCTGTTAGCCTGCGACAAAGCACGGACGCAACAGACATCGCTCAGTTACTGATTTTTTGAGAGGAGTGGATGGTGAACGTGAACGTGAGCAAAGAGCTTCGCTCCAAAACACCTGCAGATGGAGCAGCAGCTCTTGACAACTTTTACTGCCCGCTAGATAATGGCAGGTTCCAAGAGATTCGAACATTTGGTAAAAAAAATCATGAGCTTATTTGGCTCGACATACCTGTGCGAGAAGACATTCTCACTTATGAACTTTAACAAGAACCGTGTGAGCACAAGACAAAGTGGCATCTTGCACATCAAAACCACTGTCTTTGAGCCAGACCTGGCCTTTTTGCTGCAATCTAAATCTCAGTACCACCCATCACATTAGTGCAGGCAAGTTATTTGTTTTCTGGGGTAGCCTAAATAAATTCTAAAAACACAGTGATTTGTGTGTGTTTGTGTGATTGTGATCAAAACCCTCAGTGGTGTGTACTTCTGAATAAGATAACTGATTTTATTACTGGTCTTCAAATATAAAATGCACAGTAATTTTGGTAAAAATACATGTGAAGACATAAAAACTAAAATAAAATATCCATTAAATAGTTCATTTGCATATTATTATTATTATTATTATTATTATTGTGTTATTATCGTGTCATTATAATGGTTGGCCCTCACACATGTTCACCTCGCCAAATTCGGCCCCCCTGGCAAAAAGTTTGGACACCCCTGCCTTAATCCTATTCCTTGCTAATTTATATTTTTAATAGTATATATTTTTTTGTTTTTAAACAGGGATACAGTTCTCAAGTAGCCTTATTTTTGTGGTGCTGTGCAGTGAATAACATTATACATTTTTGTTGGCAGTGAGAGAAGCTGAATTTTGACTGAATCAAAACAGATATTATATATTAATAGTATGAATAGTAATGAGATGTACTCAAATAGGTTCTTGTGTTCTGATGATTTAAAGAAGTGGTGTTTCTCAAGCTGTGCAACTCTATTTAACCTCCACATCTTGTATAGGGGATGCAGTGTAAGATGACATCACCTTGTACTCGAAGTAAAATGGCTGAAATTGCAATGAGGTATTTCTACGCAAGTGAGAAAAATGGTCTCCAGGGACTCCCTCTGGTGAGTACTTTAGGTTGTAACCTTGCATAGTGTCTATGTACACAAAAGTTACATAACAGACTGAAAATATAGGAAAATACAGAAAAGCATACAAGACCTCCTTAGGAGTAGACTATGATTATGTGAGAACAGAAAGTTGAGGGTCTGTGTTTCCTTGTAATCTTTTATTACACAGAGCACTCAAGTGCTGACTAGAGAAATAGAGCAAAGGAATGCTGAGCTAGATCACGTAAATTCCTACAATTCTTGTAAAGTGCCAGGTTCTAATCAGATCAGGCCTTTAAACATCACCTAAATGAAACTAAAATAAAATAAATGTTAAGTTTAAGAGTTTAAATGGCCTTCATTTAACATTGGCAGCTCAGCATAGAGACTTCATCAGAGCTTAACTCCACGTGAACTTCACTTTGGCATTCAGCCCTCATCATTCCCCCTAGCGACCCTGTAATAAGTGCCTCTTCTTGAGCCACGAGGCAACTGTACCTGACTGCACTCCTGGGGCTTCCCCTTCCACGCACGGGGGACAACAACTCACATTTGCCGGCTCCTTAGAAAAGGTCAATAAGCAATTACTCGCCCTGGCTGCTTCTCTAACATGTATCAGTGTCAGCCCCGTAGCCTTTCTGATTAGCTGCATGCATATTTAAAAGCCGGGACAAGGTGAATGGGGAGAGATGTATTATGAATTAGATTCTGCTATGGAAAAGTTCCGGAACTTAAACCTCTGCCACGTCCCTTTATCAAGTGTTCCAGAGAACTTCTGGCCCCTTTGGGTACATCTTCAGACTGGCACTGACTCTACTGATCTCATTTGTTTGGATTTTAAGCACATCACCAAGACTGCTGCTAGTCCAAAATATGCAAAGATGTTTCAGCAGCATTGGGTGTATTTTGCAAGATCTGAACTAAATCTGAGCCTAACTTTTATTTTAGTCGCTAAGCAACACAAAGAGAAAGAAAGCACAGGTAAGTAGGATTAGTTCGAGAAGTGACTGAAACAAGACAGTCCTAGGACACTGTAACACACATACACACATACATGCACACATACATACACACATACATACATACATACATACATACATACATACATACATACATACATACAGGCAAACCCCAGCGTGACCCCCCCTGGTTTATGGATACCAACCTGTGTGCGGGTTCACCAGGATGCCGCCAGGGGAGAGCCCGGTGGCCTCCAGGGGAAGCAGGTAGTAGCTGGGGTTAGCCATGGGCACCGCCGAGGAGGAGGGGCAGCCTCGGCCCCCCTCGTATGGCGCGGGGCCGCTGGGGCCCCCGGCGGGGTAGGCGAGGGCCGCGAGGGGCCCCGGCTGGGTTAGAGGCAGGGCGGGAAGAGGGGGCGGCTGGGAGCGAGAGAGCGAGCCCGTGGACGAGCCTACACTACTAGACGAGTCAGAACCTGAGAGGTGGGGACAGAGGCAGAGGAAGAGGCAGAGGAAGAGGAGGAGGCAGACAGGGGAAGCACAGCAGGCTTAGCCCACAGGCCAGAGTCGGACATGCAACACTCATCATGCACTAGTGCTGGAAGGTGAGTTCAAAGGTCAAAGGTCATGCTGTGTTGAAGGAAGAGGAGGAAGAGGGCACCATGCCAACACATGACATGGCTAAAGTGCCTGTGAGACTGTGGGACCTTCTGCCAAGATGACAGCTGGGAACTGAATTAATTAGCTGTTTGTGATGACGATGGATTGGTTTCACTGCATGAAAAAATCTTGGAGGAGTCTTATGATTTTAAGATGCTATATGTCTAACATCTCTTGAAAGGTCAAACATAAAGAAATCAGATACATAACCAATTTTCAGCCCTAATTACCTTGGGGATTGAGGAGATAAGGATAATCATTTTATCAGCAATGAATGGCAATTTAATTAGCTTCTTGATGAACATCTTAATTCATTTACCTTTTTTCCTCATAAGTGGATATGCGTTCATTGTCATTGAGCCCAAGGGACTGTAAGAAATCGTCCTCAGTAATAATATAGATCCGACACTTGAGTGTTTCTTTGGCATACATTATGCATAGAGCTCTCAGCTGTCTAACATGCTGTATGATCAACTATTGTATCGCCTATGACTAAGACTAGATATATTAGGCAAATTGAAGCCATCATCTGGCGTACAGAGACAAAACGTTGTGAGATTTTAATAACCTCAGTAATTCTGTTTTAATTATTCTATTTTAGAATATATGCTGATTATATATTATACTGCTGAAAAAATACTGGTGAATAATGACATTAACTCAAACTTGAAATGAATAGTACCCCCTATCCTTTCCTTTTGAAACACAATTTAAGTGTGGAAGTTCAGTAAATGCATATCAGAAGAATTACAGGAAGGAACAGAGATCTGGTAGTAAGGCTAAAAGATGAAGAGATGGTATAAGACTTCCAGTGAAATATAACCCATTTTGTGTAGCTCAGTAATGAGTGCTTTAGATCAAATATTCAACAGCACCTACGAACACATGAATACAGATGATGGCACTTTAGTGATGTATAAGCTGTATGTTCTGTAAGCTAAGCAGTTCGATAGTGCTAAACAAAGATCTCCACAATCCTTTGTGCGCAGGTGTCTGATTACATAAGGGGTGGTGAATGATCCTGGTGATTTTGGTAGGCCCTGACTGGGAAGATGAAGCTAAGCTATGTGGGGTGTTAACTCTCGTGAGACGTGTGTGGACATTTTGATAGGGCCTCACTAGTGAGTGAAACTAAGCAACATGGGAACATTACCTGTGCTGTGCTGTGTGTGTGGAGGAGTGTGTGTATGTGTGTATGTGTGTGTGTGTGTGTGTGTGTGTGTGTGTGTGTGTACTCACTGGTCTTGGAGAGGCGTCCGGTGCTCTTGCTACTGCTGCAGCTGTCTCCGCGCATGAGCACGGGGATGCCGCTGAAGCTGCTGGCCTTGGTGACGGCGGGCCGGAGGTTGCGGTTGGAGCTGTCGGAGTCAGTGCTGCTCCAGGGCCGCGGCTCAGAGTACCTGGGCTCGTTCTCCGAGCTGCTCTGCCGGCTGTTCCCCGACCGGCTGTCCTTCAACCTGTACGAGGCGTTTCTGCAACGTCAGCCAGGTTATATTAGCCTCAGCTTGCATGGTTAAGGACACTGTGAATATACACTGACAGTCAAACGAAAACGCATCTTTTTTACCGTAACCTTGCATTTTAATGATCTTTTCTGACCTTTATTTCACCTTGTGTGACTGAATAATGTGTCATATTTCACACGAAAACTGTTATTTTCTTAATGTGCAAAAGGAAATTAAATTCTTTTTAGATAAGTGTTCTGATGCGTGTTCATTGACTGTCAGTGTATGCATGGCTTGTATGTCTCTGTATGCAATCTGATGTCGGGGAAAGGATTTTCTTCCTCACCTAAAAATCTGCCGTCTCTGCTGTATGCTGTTACAGCCATCATCTTCCTGTATCCTGAAAGGCGGTCAGACAGACAGAGATTAACATGACAAACAGTTGAAAAGAAAAGAGCTTTTCAGATGTTGCACCAGGCTCTTTTTTACAAGAATGCCTTTGGTATTCCAAATCACATGAAACATTACATCTACCTTTTGTCTGGAGGGAAGCTATCAGGGCCCTGCCAAAACCAAAAGAAAGTACAGAGGGGGGATTAATTTTCAGGCAAGCATTTCAAAACAGGTGGTAATTACAACAGCCAGCAATGGGATATTAAGGCGGGACACATTTATCTTTTCCCCATTGGGCGAGGCCGTACGTACGTCTTGAGCGAATATCCTGTCCCTGGCACGCTGGTACTCCTCCTCGCGCTCCTCGATGGACTTACTCCTCCTGTCCTCCTTCAGACGCATCCGCAACTAAAACACAGGTAGGCACCGTCAGCTCTACGGAGGCCCTCAAAGGACACACAATGCCACTGACAATAAACAGCTTAAGGACATAGGGTGTATGGGTAAATGCATCATAAAGAGTTGAGTGCTGTTTTTTTTACCAAGTTATCATTGTCTATGCTGGAGTTGTCCCTTTTCAGAATGTAGCGTTTTTGGAAGTCATCTGTTTTGTCGTCTTTGATATGCTCAGAAAACTTCTGATCTGGTCTGTAGGGACGAGAGTTTAAACGAAAGCCGTCATCTCCTTTCCATCAAAGACCCAACTTCAAAAAACCTCATCTCATACTAAATTCAGAGGACAAAAACAAGTTCTTATTAAATCAAAACAAGAAGCAGAAGGACACGAAAAAAAAAGGCTCACATTCTTGTATTGCTAGTTTTGTTGATAATGACAGATTTCCCGGTCTGGTCAACATTGTGGTCGAGTCCAAAGTACGCGGCGACCCGGTGCAGCAGCATTCGGTGATATGAGGTCATCGGCGGAAATTTTCTTCTCTGGCTTCTGGTGGCAAACGGCAAGAACCCGGGCACAATAAATAATGCATGCGTGCCAGGCGTGATTAGAATTCATCTCAGCGCACATCATGTGCCCTCCCCATGTCCTCTCAGACTTGGACATGTATCATTAAATGTCACCATAAAGGCCAAAAATTACATTCTGTGACACCATGGTCCTCCACTGTCACATTCTGCCATCTTATTTGTTGGGAGGAGGTTGAAGATAGAGTACACAGAAAATGAACTGAGAGATTTATTTATATAATGTGTTGGTTAGACAAGTAATACAGCATGATGGTATTTTTGAAGAAAGGATGACTACACTTGTAGATTGTGTTTAGATAGGGTAGTACAGTGTCTGCATACTCGTTATTACTGATGAAGTCGAGAATGTCTTGTTCCAACTTCAGCAACATCATTCGGTCCCTGTAAAAAGATGTAGAAATAACAGTTTTTCTGAAAAACGTGACATCGAAATATAAGGACAAAAAGAAATAGCATCTAGCACCCAAGTTTAATCTAAACCCAATTTTCCTTGCTGATGACTTCAAAGATCATATTAATGTCAGCAAAAAGAGTGGAAAGCTTATTTAGATCGATTACAAACCTGGGATTGTTTTTCAGTGTGTTCACCAAGAATTCATGGAGATCGATGCCAGTTGAGTCTGTGTATTCTTGACTGGAATCTGAGGGGGGAAAAAAAACAAAAGGAAGCCTACGTGAACTGACTGCTCAAGTAGGAGTTCCAGCATTTTTGTTCTTTATTTATCCCTCGCACATCCCCTTGGACTTATGTATCTGTCATGCCACACATGGTGCAAAGACTAACACACAAACACACACACAAACACACAGACACACACCTCGTGACAGCATCTTGCGTGGCGTTTTCTCAGACTTCTCCAGCCTGTCGAGGCATCTGTCCTTGTCGTCCTCGTTTTTGGGCGGTGGCTGCGTCTCCTCTTTGTCAAACGATTGGGAGAGCTGGATCTGGATCTCACCCTGTGGAAAGAGGACACAACACGGGCTACTGACGCCACTCGGTGACACGCCATCCAGAGTGTCCAGCCAGCCAGTCTAACGACTAAGGACACTCGTACCGTAGGTCCAAACGGACCTGTTCCAATTTAATGCTATTTTCAGATGCTGTTCTACATAAGGACTACTTCTTCTTGCCCTTCTTTAGTAACTTAACTTGAAACCATCACATGATGTGTTTTTTAATGCAATATACAAAATACAAGTGCAAATAAAAGTATAAACATCTATGAGTGATTATACAGGATGTGTTCTTAATGTACAAAAAGACTTAAGAACAGAAATGCCATCCAGGTATTGTACTCCATATTAAAGGTCACATTTTTCCAAGATAATGTTCCTCTAGTTGAGGTACACATCCTTAAAATACAAAATACCATTTGGATAAAGTAACATTAATAATGTGAGTTTAAGTGGTTCTGTGTTAGCATATTGTGTGTATGTGATTTTGTGTGACCTGTTATGATTATTATTACAGATACTGAATGATCTGGCCAATGACTTGTTACTGATTAGAAAGGACAGTATGTCGGAACATCAAAATCACTGGCACTCAAGGGTCTCTCTGTGTCTGTTGAGGCTTTAATCGTACTCCATCTTTACAGCATCATATGGCTCATCAGCAGCAGCCCAATATAATAATGAGACTACTCAGATCCAGTCACAGATAATTAAGTGCTTAAGGCCAACATCTTCCATTTTTCTTTGACTATTCATGAATGTTAAAACATGAAAGGGGTGTGATGCCATGGATCATTTTTTTTGTTATGCAATTTATTTACGTTCATCTTGAGTGGTCAGGCCATGTGCACTCATTGAGATTCACAGGACCGTGAGATATGTGAGTAATTGCACATTGTGTGTGCAGGAAATGTGTCTTGCTGCCCTACAACCCACTCCCTCGCTGGCTGCACCACTCCAGCTCTAAACACAAGGCCGAGTGGACCGAGCCTTTGATTTGATTTGCTTAATACTCAGAATTGACGGAGGCCATCAACGCCAGCACAGCGTGGCCCTGACAGACAGGGCACCCTGAGGTAAGGCCTTGGGGGAGGTGGGGGGGGCGCTTTTTTCTTTTCAGCCTTGAGCTCTCTGCACTTTAACCCCCTCCGGTGCCACAAGCCAGACCTTTCTCTTCTCCCAGCCCTTGCCACTCTCTTTCATTAACCACTCGGGAAAGGAGGAAGAGAGTGCCTCTTTAAATGAGAAAAGAGAAAAAAGGTGGGGGAAAAGCGTGAATGCTAAAAGCATGAATAAAAATAAGACCCTCGACAAAACAAGGAGCGCACAATATGACACCGGGGGAATGGCACTGGCCCCCTCCTGTTTCCCAAATGAAGAGAGGCACACAGCGTTTACGCTGGCAAGAGTGGCTTATGGCTCCCGCTGTGTGGGAAAGGAGCCTGCTAAAATGTCACTCGCTAATACCTCAGAGAATACCATTTAAACAAAACTGGCAGCCAGAACTGTGGTGGGAAAAAACACGATATGTTCTGCTTGCTAACCACAGACTTTTTGTATATCAGGATTCAGTTGTAAATGTACTTTTTCTTTTTTCTTTCAGGGAGGTGGTGTGGGGAATATATTTCGGTTCTTTTGTTGTAAGCCTATCAAGTACCTATGCAAGTACCTATCGGAGCTAACTGAAAATCTGTCAAGCAAAAAAGAAAGTGATGTGCAATTTTATGCTAGGTTAGCCTGTACAAATAAATGGCAGGGTGGAAGTGGGGGGAGGCGGCGCAGAAAACAAAGTCAGAAGAGGACCAAAGAGCCAAGCTCATTGGTCTGAGTGGTTGTCTGGTGGGAGGGGCTTAAAGTTGCAGTGGAACATTTACCTGAGGTTCTGGAGGCGTTTCTGTGGCAACAGAAGGAGGAGAGGGCTCTTCGCAAATGGCCAGACTCCGAACTAACTTTAACTTTGCGTTAGACTGGGGAAGAGTAGGGGAGTTAGAGGGACAGTCAGGGTGAATGTGAAAAAATGTGACAGAAATGACGTGCAGAACTTCAACGTGACTGGATACTTGCAATAAATAAATAAACAGATGCCAAGTTTGGTTAGGAACGTCAACGCCAGACCATGCAAACTCTCATACATGCCATACAAATATGACAGTTTGGTGAATGAAAAATAAATAAAAAGGAAGTGCCAAAAAATGGCACTGAAAAAAAAAAAAAAAAAATGCAAAATAAGTTGCCCATCCCAAACACATTCTTTTTTTTAATCAAAGACAAAATACAACCCAAAACCAAAAAAGGCAATAATGTCAATTACTGTTAAAACAAATTGATTAACATGGAATGAAAAAAAATGCATGCACGAGAAGAGTGGCTGGAGCACCCATGCACCAAAAAAGAAACCAAAACAAACAATCACGTTTCAAACATGCCTCTTGCCACTGTACCTTGGGCCTGATTCCTCTATGTCCAGAGCCTGGCTGCTGTACGGTAGGCATAGAGACAGAATGGACCATGTGAGAAAGGGCATTTTTGTAAATAAATGAAACTGACTTGCCTTTCTCAAGACAAATAAAAAAAAAGACCTGGAACAGAGGGCTGTCTTGAGGAACAGACAAGGAGGCATGCGTTACGCACTTGTGTTTGGAACAGCTGTTCATGTTTGCGTACTAATCACGTGAGGATGAGACACAATGCGGTGCGTCATAAACAATTTATTGCCAAAGAAACCAAAGCGACCGGGAGCTGTTTCTTCAGGCAAGCTAAATTGTTTGGGCATTGTGTCACATTCGTTTTGTGATAGTGACTTGCTGATCTACCATCTGCTTAATCTATACAATTTAAGCAGTGTGAGCAGAGCCATTATGGGAGTTCAGGGGGAAAGGAAGACAAACTGCCGTATGAGTGCATTATGATCAGAGACAGCAATCATATTTTCAGACCGGCAGAAGCGAAGCCCTGCCAGCACTTCTCATCACGCTCACTGCAACACCTCTTTTACCAGTGCACATGCATCTCCATAAAACTGCACTTCATATCTGAAGATGTCTGTGTGCTACAAATAAAACACTGGGGACCTCATCAGTTTCACAAACTGTTTGTTTATCATTTATAATACTACTTTAATAGATTTCATCAGTGTGAAAATCCTCAATCCTAAAAGATATATTGTAATAGAATAAGTGATGTTTATCCAGTTTTAATCATACACACAGAATTGTGTCACATGGATGGTATACATGATGCAGTATACATACATGTGCTAATGTCTGTGTTCAGTGTGGAGTTAATGGGCTTAGATAATGTAGTTAACCGAGACGGGTACTTAACCTTGGAAAACCATGTACGCTATTTCACCATCCACACAGACACTGACACAGACACACACACACACATTCACACACACAAAATCTGCACCTCCTAGATTAATGGCCATTCCACATGGGCTTGTCAGGTGAGAGCGTGCATGAGGCGGAGGTGTGCAGGTACCAGTGTGCCGTGTGTTCAGTCAGCCGCAACCATTTGCAAAGCAAAGGAGACAGATGGCAGGCACGGCCACTCGCTGCGCCATCCCCTCTCCGCACCCCCCCTCCCCCTCCCCCTCCCTGCCATCTCTCTCTGCCACCCGCTCCCACACCTCCACCCCCCCCGTGGGCCACACACAGGAAGTCTTGTGGATCAGCTCAGATTGCCAGGCGCCCGGCTGTTGCCTCAGCCGTCCTCTCTCTCTCTCTCTCCCTCCCTCTCTCTCCCTCCCTCTCTCTCCCTCCCTCTCTCTCCCTCTCTCTCTCTCTCTCTCTCGGCAAGCAATGCATGTCGGGATTTTTTTTTGCCTTCCACTTCTCCAAAGGGAATAGGCGAGAAGTGATTTGTGGGAACGACATAAAAGGAGGACTGTCAGAGTGACTCGACTGACTTTTCCAAATAAATAAAAAAATAAATAAAGGCAAAAGAAAAGAAGGGGGGGGGGGGGGAGAAAAGGAAAACGAAACCCCGCACGGCCGATGGAAAATGTCAGCGCGTCGAGAGGGTGCCGCCATCGAGAGCCTCTCGCTGTCAAAGTACGGGGAAATAAAGAGACACGGGGCGCCAGCTTTCACAGGCCTGACCTTCACTTCGGCACAGGTGAGGCTCTGTCGGGGCGTAGCCGCCGCCGGTTTCCCACAGCACAACTACCTGCCGATTGATTAGCTGTGCCAGAGCAGAAACTCCCCGCGGCTTGTGTTGCTGTTGCTGTGCCGGGCTGCCAGCGCTGCTCCACTCACACCCTGGCTGACCCCTACCTGGGCAGCTGTGGAGCAACATCAAGGTGCTCCATCTGTAATGATGAAATTATGGGAAAGGGACAAAGGAAGAAAGAAATACCTCCCCAGGGTCTCTGCTCGAAGCTGTTATTTGTCACTCCAGTCAGCAAACTGGTTTCAGTTGTAAAGTTCAAGAATGAGAGATTACCTGACAAAGGCTAATGTCCAACGTAACTAAAAAACTCCTGCAATGCATTAATTAATTTATACGTTCTCTTAATAGAGCATAATGCCTACAGGTAGCACTCACTCTTCTGGCTGCATTGGCTGGATGCAGGAGCGTGGGTGGGTGAGGTGGGAGGAGAATTTGGGGTGGAGTGCAGGTGGGGGTGGGGGGGTTACCTGCATCTCCTTCTGCTCCTCCTGACAGCTCTCCTCCTTGTCCAGCTCCGGGTGCTCCTTGCCGTCGGAGGAGGTGGGGGGGGTCTGGACCTCTGGTGCCGGGACACTCTCCTCCTCCAGAACTCTCATCGTTTCACTCGTCTCCTTGAAAGCGACAGGATCAGACATCCTCATCAGAGAGGGCTACTTGGAGCATCTACCAAGAGCTCGGGACCTATGAGAGACATAGCAGACTTGGTTACCAGGCTGTGCCTCCATAAGATGACATTTTAGATGATGTTATTCATTAACATAAACTGAGTGAAGTCTTTATTTGTGTCTCCTTATCCATCTAGATGATTAGTGTTGTGTGTATCTGCATGTGTGTATATGAAATAATAATATGCTTTGTCAGTCAAATCTACACCATATTTTGGCCAACCTGAGACACCTGCAATGGTTATTACTGCAGAACTAGAGCTTGGTTTGAGAGCCACCGTCATTACCCAGTGTTGTCCTGAAGAAATGTGTTGTCGTGTCCGCGCCGGGTGTCCCTGTCAGCGAGGCAGCGGCGGCGACGGTGGTGCTGTTGGTGTCTGTGGCAGCGATGGCGTGAGTGGAGCGCGGAGGAAGCCCTGAGGATGAGGCCCATGTCCCCGTCACCAGCACTGGCTCCCGGCCGCGACAGCAGTGGGCGCCAACGAGCCACTCATGCCCTTTACGAGCCTGTAGGGGGAAAAGGGGGTGGGGTGGGGGTGGGGTGGCGAGAAGGCAACAGGGGGTTAAGGGGGTTGGACAAGGCAGGCAAGGCCATGAAGACACTTGTGAAGGCATTACATCACAGGATCGAGCCCAAGATGCTATCTTTGTTTGCTTTTAGCGCGTGACTTCGCTCAAGCGAGCTCTCTCGGGGCAGACTGATGGCATCCATCAGATCCAATTCAAGCGTCGGGGCAGAATTACGACGACATGAAAAACACAGACATCTGCGACATCAGTCCTTCATCATTTGCACATCTACAAATAACTACAGACATTCTCCATGGTCTTTCAAAGAAAGGTCTTCTAAAAAGCTGTCAAGTGTGTTTTTTAGGGTGGTGGGGGAACGGGACAAGAGCTGATGCAGCCCGAAATTCCCTGTCTTTACAATTTATATCGCACAAATCTTCCTGCGGCCCGAGTGATGGGCTCGCTACGCCGAGTTTCAGCAGTCAGTGTGATGCGCACAACCCTTAATGATCAAATTAATCTTCGCATTAGACAATAATGGGGAACATGCAGACTGTCAGTAGGAACAAATAAGTGAGAGAAAGAAAGGGAGAAAAACAGAAAGAGAGAGAGAGCGAGAGAGGGAGAGGGAGCAGGAGAGAGAGAGGGAGAGGGAGGGAGAGTGAGGGGGAGAGAGGAGGAGAGAGAGGGTGAGGGGGGGAGAGAGAAAGGGAGAGTGAGGGAGAGAGAGAGAGAGAGAGAGAGAGAGAGAGGGAGGGAGAGTGAGAGGAGAGAGGGAAAGAGAGGGAGAGTGAGGGAGAGATGGAGAGCGAGAGAGAGCAAGGGAGAGAGAAGGAGGGCGATTGAGAGAGAGAGAGGGAGAGTGAGGGAGAGAGGGAAAGTGAGCGAGCGAGTGAGCAAGAGAGAGAGGTGGCGATGTGCGGTACTCTGGTCTCTCTGGGTGCTGGGCAGGGCTAAGCAAACACGGGGCCCTGAGCTGGTGGCGCGGCGGCGCATTTATCACGCTAATGGAGCAGTGGCGGGGGCTGCTGCATTATTGAGGCGGCTGATGGGCCCGGCTGATTGGGATTCATGAGGACTGGCACTTCAGGGTGCCGCTACAGGCTTGTCATTGGAGGGGACAGGTGTGAGGGACAAGAGGCTCCATCAGACGGTCTTTCTCTCTCTGTCTCTGTCTCACACACTCACATACACACACTCACTCAAACTCACACAGCACCACAGACACGTATCCATACACACATCTGTCCACACACACCAACATACTGGCATACACATCACATCACTCCATTACACAAGCGCACACACAAACCACTAGACAAGCGCAAGCACACACTTCATCACACAAATGCCTGCCTTCCCGCTCACACAGAAACACACACACATACACACAGACACACACACACACACCAGCAGCCAAGCACACGCTCCGTCTGACACACACACATGTTCGTGTGTGTGGCGTGGCAGGATGGCGGAGCGGCAGGTAGCAGAGGAGCCGCCACTGTGCTGGGCCTCATTTCAGCACTTCCCGCCGACACAGCACAAGCCTGCGCCCGCCATCACAATGACAGCCTGCCAAACCCGACTGCAACCACACTCACACACACACATTCATACACACGCACACAGACATGCACGCATACACACACACAGACAGACAGACATGCCCAAAAACAAGCATTCACACAAATGAGTGCGTGCGCACACACATCCATACATGCATACAGACACACAGACAGACATGCACACAAACAAGTATTCACACAAATGAGTATGTGTGCACACACACATCCATACACGCATACACACACACACACACACAAGCGTACACACAAAGGGGTGCATGCGGGCACACACACAAATGCAGGCATGCGCAAACATACTCACACAAAAACAAGGGCGTGCACACACACAGACACACACACACACCAGACACACTTACACACATACCTCAATCCTTCGCTAACCTGGACCACTAAATGAATTCTGCGCACTTCATTATTAGGGGCCGCTCTCAGGACCAGCACAGTGCGGTAAGGGCCTTTGCATATTTGACAAAAATAAACAAACACAAAAAAACCTACATAAATATAACAGCACTTAAAAATGATTGCGCTGTCTATGTTATGGCTAAAGAGCTGTTGTACAGCGATGAAGAGGCAGAGAGATGGGCTTTGTCTCTGGAGTGCATTCAGCTCTCAGAACAGCACCCACTAATGCTCTTGACCCTACTCTTCCTCTCTCCAGCTCTTGCCCTCACTCTGGGGACTCTGTGCACTCTGGGGACTCTGTGCACTCCGGGGACTCTGTGCGCGGAGCTCCAGTAGCCATTGTCCAGCCAACTCTTCCGCCGAACCAACTTCAGAGCCGCGCTTCGTTTTGTGCTGTACAATGACTCTGTGTTGGCTCGGCATCGATTCATCTCCCGAGAAACTGTTTAGAAAAGGATTTATTTACACACGGGCTGGGGTGTGGTGTCTCAAGTAAACAGACGTTTTAGAGGTGTAAATGCTGGGGCAACGCCACACACATCAAGGTAGCGTTTTTTTTTTTGTTGTGTTTTGTTTTTTAAAAGCCTTTTTTTTTTCGGCGCCACAGCTGAAGCGGGCCGTCTTCACCAAGCTGTCTTCCGTCTGCCTTTGGTGCCACGGGCTGTGTGTTTGTGAGTATGTAGTGTGTGTATGAATGCGTGCCTTTGCGGAAAGGGGGGTGTAATGTAGTGTGCATGTGTGTGTGTGTGTGTGTGTGTCTGAGATGGTGTGTGTAGTGTGGAGGGCAGAGGGTGTTGGGAGGAGAGAGAGAGGGTGGGGTGGGGTGGGGTGGAGTAGAGGGAGAGGTCCTCTCTCTTCGCTCTCCAAGAAACACGGCGCTTTTCAGAAGACTGAGGAACAGCTGTGGTTCTGTGTCTACACTCACAGCTAATTGGGCAGTTTGTGCCAGAAGAGGCAACGAAAAAGAGAGGAGTGTAGAGGAGCGGAGAGGAGAGGAGAAGAGAAAGAAGAGAGGAGAGGAGAGGAGAGGAGCGGAGAGGAGAGGAGAAGAGAAAGAAGAGAGGAGAGGAGAGGAGAGGAGATGAGAGGAGAGGAGATGAGAGGAGAGGAGAGGAGAAGAGAAAGAAGAGAGGAGAGGAGAGGAGAGGAGAGGAGATGAGAGGAGAGGAGAGGAGAAGAGAAAGAAGAGAGGAGAGGCGAGGCGAAGCGCGAGCGGGCTGCTTACTTTCTGGAGTACGGCTGTTCGCTACTCGCTGCCTGACGGCCAGCAGCGCGCGCCACTGACAGCCAGCGAGGGGAAGACAAACACTGAGCCGTGCGCTGCCATTAGTGGTGGCCGTGTAGCCATGTGAAATCAGTGCCCCATCACGATAATCAGTCATTCCTTTTTAGTCTGAACGAGTACACATAGGTTACTGAAAAATATATTTAGCCATGAACGTGAATTGTTTAAATGAAAACTAAAAAACTGAAATTATCACATCAAGATCATTATGATAATAACAATAGACAGATGTACTTGCCCGTCTTTTTATGAAACATTACGACCAATTAAAAAAAAAAAAAAAAGGTAAATGCCAAGTCAATTTTTTTGCTGTCTTTGCATAACAATCAAATATAATTTAAATAACTGACATAACTTTGCAGGTAACAACTTGTATACTTCAAGGGCAGCTTTTCAGATTGGGCAGACAATGGGAGAACACAATTAATATGAATTAACAATGTAAATAAATAATAAAAAATGCAATGGCACAAAAGACGCGACGAGCCGAGACGTCTGCTATGCACTCTCATTGAGCAGCAGCTGCATACACGCACACTCACACACACACACACACACACGGGGCTGGTGTCCGCTTTAATATAATCCCCATCACGGTGTTATTATTATTACTTCACAGCCAATTATATTTCTAGATGATTGACATTTGCCTGGCGCGGGAGCTGAATATTAATGCTTTGGGATGCTCAGATACCTGCTGCTTAATTCATCTTTTCATTTAATGGCGACAGAGGGACAGAGGATGGAAGAAGGGAAAGAGAAGGAACGAGAGAGAGGAAGACAGACAGAATGAATGAAAGAGAGAGGGAAGGAAATTAGTCAGTTTTTGCCTTGACCCATTACATATTATGGTACGGTGATCTTCTATCATTGCAACTTCCTCCTGAGTGTATTGCTTTCATGCAATCACAACTGAGCCTACATCACAAAACCACTCTTCCCATGTGCAATCCTGTCTCCCCCAATGCTTCCTTTTCTGCCCTGAACTTCACAGACAGCTCAAAGTGAAAAACATCTCTTATCGCACCATGTGAAGGTGCCTGAGCATTTTAGGACCGAACAACAATGACACCCTCACACTCACCATCACTCACACACACTGGACACACACACACACACACACACACACACACACACAGCCCACTGCACAGGTAATATGATTATCTGAAAGGTGCTCAAAAAAGGAAGGAAAAAACACACATACAAACACATACACACACACACACACACACACACACACAAACACACACACACAAACACACACCCTCCCCTCCTTTTCCCCTCCTCTTCCCTTCCCCTCTGAGATCACTGATCTCCCCATTCTAAAGCCCTGCCATCTGTCTCCCGGCAGGACTCCTCTGCCATCTCTCCCTCTCGCCATCTCTCAATGACACACACACACACACACACAAGCTGCAGAAAGAAAGAGAAAGGAGAAAAAAAAAAAAAAACACTCACAGAACCACAAATACAACGAGATAATGAATAGCGTGGCCTTTGGCGACGCCCATTTGCTGGGCTTAATGAATCAATCCCAGGTGTAGCCTTGTCCCACTTGTTTTTTTTTTTTTTCGGGCGATTCGATTACCCCATTTCTACAAGGTTCCGCAGAGCACGTTGCGGCTTCGCCGAAATAATTGTACAAAGGCTCGGTGCGCGCGGCGCACAAAAACGAATCCTAATCGCCCCTCGAGGTAGGCTACGGGATACGCAATCAGGGCAATTAGTGGCAAATTATTAAGCTATTACGCAAATAAATGTGAGAGCTTTAAAAAAGAGGGGGGGGTATCAAAGTGCGTGTTTTAAGACTTAGCACTTTTACCAAGAGACCTTAATTAACCTTCGTTAAACTCCACACTGATGAGAAAAAAAAAACATGTAGATTTTTTGGTTCAGGCTATGATTGACAAAAACAATTACTGTCAGTAATACCAAAAAAAAAAAAAAACTAAATAAAAAAAGAAACAAAATCTCACTGCTCGGAAACGGCTCACTCACTGACAAAAAAAATAGATTTCTCAAGAACACGCGCATGTTGCACGGATCCATTTTAATCAGTTCTTACACACCCTTCGCTTTTCCAAACCAACTAAGTTTAGCCAGGCTCTCTGTGTGCTCCGTGTGTGCCATTTAAACCAGGAGAAACACACTACTGCAGCAGCAGCAGCAGCATTCTCGCCCAGCCCAGCGCAAACTCACCCCTCCACCCCTTACAGCCGCGAGGGTAGAGGGCAAATAAACCGCTCGCACGCGTGTAAAAAGGAAGCCATCCCGGGGTCACCGAGACACGTCTGGCTCAACAGAAAAAGCACCGATTCAGACATAACACAGCACCCGCCGCGACCACACACACCATCGCCTCCACAAAGCGGCTGCAAAACTTTTAACGAGGGCTGTCGGCAGACCACCTGCTGGCTATTTCTATGGAAACCAGGCTTAGGGAATAAAAGGAGGCTATTTAAATACAGCTTTTTTCTGACTCAAGATGTTTTTTTTTTATCATGTTTGACAAAAGAAGACAGTTCAATGGCTGACACAGGAAGATGCCGATTTCATTTTTTTTTTTTTTAGATTGCCGCGTGCAGGAATGACCTCCTCACCTGACCGAGTGCTGGAGAGGTGCGGATGTGCACGCAGACAAACCATCACTCACCTGCGACATTGTCACCTCCATCACTTTCATTGGTCAATGCTTTAGTTTCCATAGTACCAGATGATGCATTGGCTGTAGAAGTCGTTGCTGCTTGGAAAGAAAGAGAGGAGGAAAAAAAAAAAAGAAAAAAAAAAAAAATCCCCAAATCAGCTTCCCCCTCCCCCCCTCTTTTTATACTGTTTTAACCTTTTCTCTCCTCCGTCTCCCCCTCTGTCTCTCTCTCTCTCCCCCTCTCTCGCTCTCTGTTCTTCTATCGTTTCTGCCGCGTTCTCTTTGCCTTTCTCTGCAGTGGCTGCTCTGTCCGTTGCTTAACTGCCGAAGCCCATGGCTGAGACTCAAACCCCCCCAAAAAGGCTGGGAGATGACGGCAAATCAACGGCCGAGCTGCGTGATGTCAGCGGCACTCTCAGCCAGTCAGCGCGCGCGGCTACGCTGCCGGCGCGTCACTGGCTAAATTGAGCTCTTCATTAGCGCCTGAGCCGCAGCCCCGGGCGCCAAGCAGCGCAACTGTGGGAGGCTTTACCTTCCCACCCCCACCGGTGCGTGTGCATACGCACTTGTGCGTGTGTGTGTGTGTATGTGTGTCTGTGTGTGCGTGTTTGTCTGTGTGTGCGCAAGTGCGCGTGCGTGTGTGCGTGCGTAGGTGTCTGTGTGAACTCAGGGTGTGGGCGGAGGGGGCATTTGGGAGCAGTTTGGGTCACGCACGCACACTCACTCTCACACATGCGCACATGCACGCACGCACGCACAAAACACACACCCCTTTGCTGCCAGGAGCCTTACACAGGGTCAGGGTGCAATGAGACTCAGGCTTGGCCAGGTCTTCTGAAGAGACACACCACTGTGCACAGGTCTCGCCCTCAGCTGCACCAAATTTTATTCAGAAAACCTCGATTTCTCATTGATGACTCTTGCCTCCACTAGTCCTTTGTGTAGGATGTGCACTGAATGACCCGATATTTTATGAAACGAGCAACTGCGCTCTAAGAGGAGGTCCAAAAGCAGCCACTCGTCCTCATAATGGCTCTTTCTCCCATGGGTCCTCTCCAACACAACCAACTCACAGATATGACAGGCAACATGGAACACCATCCACCCATGTGGGATTTCTAGTGAGAATTCTTAATTGAAGTAAATCTTCTGACAAACATATAAAAGGAAAGAAGTACAGTGTGAATGCATGAAAGAAAATGCCATCACTTGAAAGGTAATGTCCTTCACAAGGGTGACGTGAGGCTGGTACTGCCCAATTCTTACAGGAAGGGGACCAATTCCAGTCCTACTTACGTTTTCTCTACATTCTCTTCTATCCTACACAGAACCACAATCACCCAATTCATACGTATTTACACTCAAACACATAGGCGCACAGATGCATGAAATGTTGCACACGTCTCCTGAATCACCACTTCAGCCACTCCAAATAAAGTGTCAGCTCAGGTCCTCGACGCAGACACAGAGCAGCCCAGGAAACGGCGCATTCATTAAAAGTGTTTACATTATTGGCCGGCGACGCAGGGAGCACTGGATGGGGCTGGCGAAGATAGCGCTCGGCAATTATGAAACGCACCGTTTCGCCGTAATAAGAATGTTTGAGGAGACTCGATTTGAGATGTGACGGTAATTGAATCGAGAGGTGTTCACAATTTCTCAGACGGCGTTTCTGCAATTGTGCTGTTGTATGAGCCCAGACAGGCGTGTGGTTTTTCGATTAAAGCCTGCCCCTTGGGCCTGGCAGGCAGCGCTAATATTTCGATATTACTGTTTAAGCACCCGGAAAAAAAAAAAAAAAAAAAAGAACACACACGCGCACACACTCAGAAACACATGCTGGTGGAATATTCCAGAGAGCCCCACAAGGCTGCAATCTCGCTTTACCTGAAGAACAACCCAGTTAGGACACCGAGGACTGACCCAGGGCTTCCTCTGAGAGCGTTAAACCCGCGTGACCAATAGTAGTTTCGGGAGTTGTTCTTGGCAGGCGAAAAAAGAAGCAACACAGCACAGCAGCAGTGGGTCCCTCCCGCAAGGGCCTCGGTGACGAGCTTTTTTCTCACCATTCCAGCGCCGACATTTCAGGCGACATCGTCACACTGACAAACGGAGGCGTGAGCAGCGCGCGGGTGGGTGAGAGGTGTCAACACACCGAGGCACACAGATAGATATCCATAGCACCGCAACCACCCAGGAGCCGTGAGTGTGTGTGTGTGTGTGTGTGCTCGTGATTTTGCGAGCAGCGTGACAGCCACTGCACATTCAATATGTCAGAAGCTGCTATTCACAAGTAATCTTTAAAAATAAATTTAAAGAAAGATATGATAATTAAAAAACTGAGGATTGCTTATCTATCTGGCACCAACAACACACACACATACACACACAGTAAAACTATTGGCTCATTGTTGCACATGACATACACGTAATGTGAGAGTCACATGCCATGCCACTGACACCAGCGAAACCTGTGAGGTTCTGAGATTCTGACAGTCCAATCACGGCTCTCCGGAGGGTGCAATGACGGCAGGGGCCAAGCAAACGCTCGGCAGATGAGCCCCAACTTTCGCTTGCTGCCCTCGCCCACTTCGCCAAGAAAATGAACCTCTTACTTATTCAATTACAAGAACAGATGTCAGAGGCAATGTAAAATAAATGTAGTCACAAATGGCAGGCCGTTTATATTGATCATCATAAATCCGAGGGAAGTGTCATGCCAGAGCTAATTACATATGCTCTAAATCAGACACTGAAAACCTCATTGTGGGGAGACTCTGCCAAAGTAATTTACGACATGACACGGCCGTTGAACGACATTTCATCCCGGCGAGGATGGAGGAATCATTGGTCTGGTGGGGCTCTAAAAAACTCATAGCCCCTATGGCTAATCTGCTTTATCGGGGGGTAGCATTTCAGCTTGGCCAGACAAAGGTTCCCAGAGAAGATGATGTTCTGGTAGTTGAAAAAAACTGAGCAAGGTTAACATTTAAATATAGATGCTTGACGTCAAACGGTTCTGGCCAATGGCTATCTTGATGGTTCTAAAATGCATGTTTTTTTAATACCATAGCTGAGCACTTTAAGTGAATTTAAGTGTTTTAAGAAAGTAGTTTGTCCATACATCAACAGACCCTCCACACTATATTCTAGCTCTCTTCATTGTCCCCATTGCTAAGTGTGTGGGTGTGAATTGTGTATGTTACTGCTGCATGCTACATGTATGTACTTTTCTGTCTGCAGTAACAAAATGTGTGTGTGTGTGTGTGTGTGTGTGTGTGTGTGTGTGTGTGTGTGCGAGTATGTGTGTGCACGGTGTGTGCACGTGTGTGTGTGTACGTTCACGTGTCTGTGTGTTCCTGTGTATACACATCACTGTCCTCGTGTGTCGATTTCCTTCAACCCTAATGACCCATCAACCTGCCGATACGTGAGGGACTTTTTCTTTTCTTCCAAACGCCCACATACTCTCTCTGACCGCATATAAGGAGCATGCGCAGACGTGCACGGATTCATTTCTGACGGTCGTCCCGCGGTAGCTCCCACCGGGGAAGTGGTGTCGGAATGACGAAATACAGACGCGCGCCGCGACGGCTGATGGCTGTCAGGCCCAAATTCCCCAAAAATCGGCCCCGGCATTTTCCATCCTGAAGTTGCGACAAAGAAAATCAAAGTGGCCCCATCACTCACGTCTGTCCAACTCTAAAGCTGCAGATCAGACGAGCGGTGGTGAGGGAGAGACGAGAAAGGAGGGGGGGGGCGAGGGGGGGACCTCTCAAATAATTACAGCTTGTCCTACGATTTCACAGTACAGTTGTCTTTTCTTTCTGCAGAAAGAAAGAGAAATACAGAGACAGACAGAGCAAGGAAAAAGAAACAGAGAAAGCGAAGGAGGGCGAGAAAGACAGAGAGGCACTGAGAGAAAGACAGAGAAAGACTGACAAAGAGTGAGAGAGTGTGTGAGTGAGAGAGAGAGAGAGAGAGAGAGAGAGAGAGAGAGAGAGAGAGAGAGAGAGAGAGAGATACCCATCCAGTGTTCAGGCAGCAAACACCTGGCACACGACTGGTGAGACAACACTTCCAAGCGCCCGTCCGCCCTACCACTACACACCCCCAACACACACACACACACACACACACACACACACACACACACACACACACACACACACACACACACACACTGTCTTCTCCCCCCATTTCTTAGTATTTGCATAATAAAGAAAGCGTAATGGCAGCACTTACTAATTAAGCCTCGCGATGCAATTTCTCTTCTTTTGCAGAACAAAACGTGTGGTGCATAGAGAGGGCGCAAGAGAGAGAGAGAGAGAGAGAGGGAGGGAGGGAGGGAGGGAGGGAGAGGGAGAGAGAGGGAGCGCAAACGAACAAGGGAGGAAGACAGAATAAGTGACAAATACATTTATTTACATTTTTCCCTAAGGGACGCTGTCGATTCCTCCACGGAGGAGGGGGGTGGGGAACCCTAATGAGGTCCCTTGGGCGTAGGGGTGGGGGGGGGGGGGGGGGGGGTGGAGTGAGTGGAGGCCTGCAGTCTCGGTGAGGCGAGGAACATGACAGAGCCCGTGTGGACACGGGTCCATCCTCATTAAAGCTGAGGCGTGGAGGGGAGGGGGGGGGGGGGGCAGCTGAAATCTACACTCAGCCCCGACAGAGCAATGTATTACTGAAGACGTGTGCCATCACTTGATAGTGGGAACAGGTACGCATGCCACTGTATGTGTTAAAGGGAGAAAAATCTACTGTTCTTCACAAGAGCACCAAGTTCAACCATAACCACGAACAAACGCCTAGTTAACTTCGTCGACCCAGAGCATGGCTGTGGAGCAAGTAAATAATAGGCTATGTGAATTTCTAACCACAGTCGTATACTTATAGAGGAGTTACATTATGTTTACAACACTGGTGTAGCACAGCTCTGGTTGCCATAGTACTAGCACAACCCTTTCAGCTACCTATAGCTACAGACTACTGCGGCTGTGTATTATAAAATCAACAACAACAACAACATTTACTGATGGACAGTCTATTTTTTAACTCAAAATACAGTACAACTCTATATGGAACACTGAAATCAGATGAAATCCCTGGCAGATGAACTGAAAAGGGAAAAAAGCGACAAGAGCTCCACAACAGAACAGACCTTAACCTTCATCGGACAAATTGCTCCATTTTTGGTTTTCGAGCAAATATCTAGAATGTTGAGAGCATGGCACCAGACATCTACTAACACACTGAGCTTACCAGAGCACAGCCACCCCACCCCACCCTCCATTGCAGGCGAGCTTTAAGAGCCCTGACGTTGGACGTCTGGTAGTGTCGGGCCATCTTTGAGCATCTTACTGCCAAATTTGAGAGGTTTAGGAAGCGCAGCCGATATCGGAAGACGTAGCCTATGACGGCTGGTTTGCAGACCGGGCCATCGGTAATGGACATCACCCTCACTGGCTGCTTGACTTTAGCGAATCAGTTCATGTCACTGGGAAGAATGACAGGCTATGGGCTAGCTTATGGACACTGTGCAAGGTGGATATTTTTGTGTGTTTGAAGTGTTGTTACCTGTTGCCCCATTGATTTGCCTACCTCTTGTAGTAAATGTGTTGCAAGAGGTTTTCATTTCTGTGTGTCTTAATTCACTATATTATGCCTAAAATATGTTTCACATTTAATTTGTTTCACTGTAGGGAACATATAAAAAAAATTCTCTCTTCCAACACTTGCGTTTACTTGCACGCACTTGTCAAGGCAGCGAACAATGTTGTGCCAGTTTATATGCACATCAAGTAGTGTAGGCTTTGTTTTCACCCTGCTTTGATGTTCACAGGGCATCAATCAAGTAAATGAGGAAAAATGTTTCAAATAAATGTGTTTACATAAAGGATTAATGTGCAGAATATGTGACAAATACAACTGCAATACCTTGATATTTGGGCTAACATTAGCCAGCTAGTTAGTTCCTGCTAACTGGCTAACTTTATTTACTTGAAAATAAAGATAGTATGGACTATTTGTAGTATGTACAATTTTGTTTACAAGGCCTACATGGGTGACGTTTTGAGGGTAAGCATGCTACAAACAGCAGTACTAAATGCATAAAAATTCCTTTTGCACAAGCACAGACCTTATATGATCGTATACCATCGATGCAGCACAAAATTGCCACGTTTTCAAGAAAACTCAAGAGGGCAACAAGAGAGAATAGCTGGCAGTGGGTGTCGTGGTCAGTCTTCTGAAGTCTTTTTAGTGTGCAGAGCCCTTTAAAAGGCACTAAACTCACAATGCAAAACTCCCCCAGTGATTGACCTTTCCATAAAGGGACATGAAAAGCCTGGCCATAGCCACTCCAAAGGAGAAAGGGCAGTGGTGTTTGAAGTGTGCTACTGAACCCTGACAGTACCCCTGTGTCTCACTCCACATACAAGACAAGTCACCATTGACACTGATTAAGGAAAGTGTGTCAAGATGGAGAGAATGACACTTGCATACCCACGGCTGCGTCACCGGGTGAAAACTTTGCCCGCCTCAACGCTGCCAGCTTGAAAAGGTAGACGTGTTACCAGGAGTATTAAGTGAGGGGCCGAGAAGACTCTGATCGTTGCAGATGAAGTTGTTATCGGAGCAGTGAAGGCGACACACAATGTCTTAAATTTAAACTGCCGTCTTCTTTCATAATCTTTTCTGTGCTCCTCTGTTTTGCAGGGTGTGATGCTGGAAGTCAGGCTTAAGATGATGAACAAGCGCTTTGGCAGCTGTACCCTGTGTACATCAGTGACTGCGGGTTGGCCAAGGTGTTGGGTATGTTCAGCTGCACTCTGGACAAACACATTGGCAACTTCCAACCTACAACACACTCCAACACCCTCCTCTGAAAAAGTGGTAGATCACGGCGGACACACACACACACACACACACACACAAAAAGGTGGACGAGGTTGGGCTAAACTGTTACCTAAAAAAATCCATTCAGCTAAATCGCAGAAAGACATGACCTACTTGCGGGGCAGCACGTGTATTAAAAAGCGCCCTCTGAATAATTCTGTTGAATAATGTAATTGTGTTTGTGTTGGCTAATGTAAATGGAGCTTGTGCCTCTCAGGCAAGAAGAGTAGGCTAGCTCCTGAGGGTGTTGATGCACACCAGCATTTGTTCACCTCTTCGCTGGTGCTAATGCATCACCCCGACGTTATAAATATTACCTGTGACAGATACAGGCCGAACACAAGCAGAGATAGCCAAACAATGCCACGTATAAAATTAGCCTTAATGTGATTAGACGGCCTGAAAAACCTGGTCTGGGGAACATTATAGAGTTTTATCTGTAGGGAGAACAGTGGGGAGCGGATGCGGGTAATTTTAACCCTCGCTGATTGGTTGTTTTTTGGGCACACTATGTTTCCCTGTGCCCTGAATGGTGCCCTTGTTCAAACTGTACGTTACTGGGCTATTATGTCTCACTCATGTATTGGTGAGAACATTCACACTTGTTTGTATACCTTGTGGGTAGTTGACCGTTTTGCAAATAGGCTTGAATCCCTAGAGTCAGGACACAATAACATAGTGGTCCCCCGACTTGGGATTCAAGGTTAGGACTGCTGCAGAAAGTACTTTTAGAATGTTTTTCTTCCACTACAGACACATCTCAGCTGATAATAATGCTTACAGAAATATCCCTCTAATTGTCACTGTTAAGCTCTTCTAACCTCTGTGGTGTAGTAGCAATTTCAGCATTAGGGGGCTAAACCAGATAATTTCAAGACAACAATGATGAAATGTGCTACATATGATAGCTTTTTAAATGAAGATACTGGTACTGCTGTTTACTTGTTGACATTTTGGTTAAGTGTTCAATTGCTTTATTCACTTCTTCATTTTCGAAATAGCAGTCTTACTGTAGCCTATCGCCAACAATTGCAAGCAAGGGTTGCTCAGAAGCATCTACCTGTAGTGGTTATTTATTTTGGCCCTTGGGTTAGAAAAAGGCCCTGAAGGAGGCCAAGGGCCAGTTCCCAACCATCATGGACAGACAATGGTGTTGGCCCTGCAAAACACCCCACAAGTTAAAATGGGGTAAAAGCAAAGACCCCATGGTAGGTAAAGCTTTTGGGCCCCAAAAATGACACTGGCTGGCAAATGATACAGGGGCAGGTGGAGACCACCATAAACAGCCTGCTAACATCTACAGTAGAAAAGCAGCTTATTTCAGGTGGTGGTTATATGAGTGGCCACTACAGTAGGGAAAGGCACAACGCTAACAACCTGCCGAACCAGTGCTCGTCGTTATGTTTCAAGAGCCCTCCAACATAGAAGGTGTGAGTTAGTAGGATGATTATGGTACTTAAAGAATAATAATAAAATAAAAAGAATAAAAACATGGCACATGACCTTTTGAAACTTTTACTGAAGGTAAAATCTACCTAACTTACAAAGCATGAATGCAAGTTCAATGAAATATGGGAAGACAGGATGCACCTACTTAATTATCAGCATTTGTCTAACGTGTGAAAGCCAGCCAGTAAACTGAAGGGGCATCTTCTCAGATGGCAGCTTCACACCATAAAGTCTATGCTTACGACCATAGACATACTATACATGTATGTCTATGCTTACGACCAGTCACTTGTCGGCGTCTGGATGGCTCTCACGGTAATTTACTAGCTAATTCATGTTGACCAACTAGTAGTGTTAGCCTGGGCAATGCTGCAGCAAATGTAGCCGACATAAACCCGGTTATATATGTGATTAAGAAATGGCAGAGACAGCAATGTCGTTTCATTGCCGCGGTGACACGTGCATTAATATATTCGCAGCTTTGGTTTCTGATCTGACTGAAGTTACTCAGCTTCGAACGAAACTCATAACTCCTATCGCAATGTGCAATTGAAGTTGGCTAACCAGCTAACATACACTGAACTTGAGCCGATAATTTCAACAAACTAAGCTTTACTAGAGTTGTTATTAATTTAATCACGACATACTACAAACATGCAGGTGACCTTTCTCGGTACTGACAACCCGTGCGCGTGAGCCTTGGATGGTCATAATGTAGCACTGGTAACTAAAAGAGTTCACTGCGAGTTCACAGTGATTACTGTTACTTCAGGAAGGTCCCAATCAATGTAACGTTACAGACTAATATTAGTAAACAGTTTTATCGAGACACGTTCATAATAAGAATAAACCACACGGAATAAACTATACAGTTAAAGCAAATAGAGTAAAGTAATAATTTACCATCAAAAAGGCATACTGTGGAGATAACTTTTAACAACGAATGTAAGGATGACCACTATTGGCCATCTCACATTAGGTTTATGTTAGACTGAATTACATATCACACTTAGCATTAGGGTCTCATGTTCCCAGGTATTCTAAGGCTTAAATGCCATCTAAATTAGTTGGTTGGTTTACGTTTTGACATCCAAACTGCTAACGTTAGCCCATTCGTTTCTAGGATAGCTAGCATTACATGGTCATACAACTAGTTAAGACGATAATTAACACGATTCCCATATGGAAAGTTATCTAGTCGCAGTGACAAATTGACTGATTAAAACCTATGCATGAATGAAAAGACAGAATTCGCTCGACGGATAAAACATTTTCATTGATTGTTCAAAGACAACTTAGCCGTAACTACGATGACCCTAACTAAGGGGCCTAGCTAGCGAGTTGGCTAACTCGGGTCATTAAATGCCTGGATTTTCTTGGATTAGCTTGCTAGCTGAATGCTAGCATGTGAACTAGCGAGCTAGCCAGCTGACATGGGATTGGTGTCGCAAAATATAATACTTAATATGATTTTTACCAAAATGTCATAAACATAATCAAACCGTACAAACTGAACGCACGTCATCTTACCTTGTCCACAACGAAGGCAGTAGCTTCACCAATTCACTGTTGCGACACGATGGACAAATTATTTTGTTATTCAATCTAAATAAGAAACATGAGAGCTCGGCTACAGCCTCCACAACGTCCACACAGACGGGACCGACCAGTATGCTACACATCGATTGACAGGCCGTTTCGTCCAATCGTTGTGATCACCTCAAAATATCACCAATGTCTTTCTCAAATACCATTTCACTTTTTCAGTTACATTTGTTTGAACTGCCAGACTTTACAAATGACAACTGGTATTATAAAGGCCTAGTAGCCTATAAGCAAGCTGTAATAATGTTAAAGTTAGAGAAATCTAGTCAGGGTTCTGTGAAATATTCTTGTCTGAGAACACTGTCATCGAATACACTGATACACGCCTCAGCGTTTGATATAGACTGCTGTCAATAGATTTGATGGCAGAGTTTTGATTCCTGTTAGAGTAAAATGCCATGTTAACGAAAACGTTTATCATTCACACATCACATCAGTTAATTCTTGGGTCACTATAAGGCCTACATTTCAGTGTTCCTATGATGATAATTTGCTGTTACTGGGTTAATAATAAGCTGTCATTGGTCCTCCTATATCTAAAACAGGTAGACATGAGTAAAATTGGGTCTTTAATAAGCTACAGTTTAAATAAATAAATACATAAATAAATAAATGCAGTCCTATTATGTCATATTTCCACTTAAAAAAAAATTGAGTGATAACAGACATAATGGAGCGCTTCAAGTCACTTCTGAATTCTTAGCCCTTCTTTGATGCCATTCAAACACTAGCTAAACCCATTTGGAACAAAGACTAAAGGACATCAACAAATGTACCATAGGCAGTTGTTCTGCACTATCATATTTACTTTTCTTAATTGAAATGTTGCATCTTGTAGAATGATAGTTCTGCTAGGTTAGTTAGTTTCATCTGTATCTGACCAAGCATTCTACCTGTCTATGCTTTCAATTACAGCTCATTTCTAGTTTTCACTCATAGGTGAAGCTGAAAGAAAGTCAGCAGGGTTCTCATGCAAACTGTTTGAAATGACTAATACATTTCCACCTGTCTGTACACATCCTACTTTTCAGGAGAGATGTCAACATTTTTGCCTCTTTCAGGTAACTTTCCTCCTGTCCTGTCCTGTCCTGTCCTGACGGATGCCTGATCGATGTTGTGTTTAGATTTATCTAAATATGGTCAGCGAAACAAATCCCTGCAGCAACTGAGGTCGAGGAAGTGAATTAGATCGACAGCACTAGACACAGTGCTTGAGGCAAGCAGCACTAAAAAGGGTCAAAGAGTCAGTTTGGAAGGTAGAGTACGGACACACTGTCATGATACAGGACAGGAAGACTGGAGTCGTAGGGACAAGTCATTCAACCAGTGCCAATCAAGTCAGTGACAACCTGGGATATTGATCACAAATGGTGTCTTCCTTATTATATAACACTGTGTGAAAGTGTTTTATAGTCTAACAGCATTAGGTACATAGATAATGAAATGACCAGCTTCCATGTCAGCCATATGACCATAACTCCCAAGAGTTTTACTCTCTGTGTAATGAGATGCATTAAAGTATCCTGAGTCTTGAATCTGATTTCTCTGCTCCCATTCAGTCAAATATTTTTAAGGAAAAACATTCAGTGAATGGCTCTGGAGTTCTCCAAACTCTCAATAGTATGACCCATCGCCTACTGTACACACAAACACATGTATTTATATCTATAGTGTATATCTCATGTAATGCATGCACACACTCTCACTCCATTCCTGATTCAGACACAGTTTGGCATCTCAGTGGAGCTGTTCTATGCAGTGGTGTCAGGTACCGTACTGCCAAACACAGGACAGAAACTTTGGGGTCATCTGAGGGTAGCGTCTTCCTCCTGCCCCATAAAAAACTGACTGGTGCCTTTGAGAAGGCTGCTGCTACTGCTGGTGGTACTTCTGCTGGTGCTGCTACTGCTGGTGGTGCTGCTGCTGGTGCTGTTGCTGACGTGTGTACTCTGCTGAAGAGATGGCTGATCCGTGGCCCCGTTATTTTTTACATAATCAGCGAGTGGGAGGCCGGCACTGAGAGACGGGGGCTGGAGCGGTGGGCAGAAGAGAGAGCTCTGTTTGGAGCCGCTGAGATGTGTGGGCAGGCACCCTCGACAAATGGATACCAGCGCCTCAGCATCTCACTGTAGGGGAGGAAGCTGCAAAAAAGGGAAATTATGTAAATACTCTTCAAAGCCAGCGGTGACACACACCGGATATGGTTATGAACTCCAGCAACGCAAAAAATATCAACAGATTTGAAAAAGAAACAGGGTATTGTAGATGTGGAAGGCAAAGTACACAAATGAAAGAGTGAATACATGTTTTTAATAAAGCAAGTGTAAGAATTAATGTAATTAAGGATAAATAATTCAACTGTCTATTAATGAAGACTATATATGCTTCTTAGTAACAGATTTAACAGACACTGAGGTAGGAGGTGAGGTAATGACTGCAAACTGTGAGTGGTGAGATCGCCATAGTGACAATTAAATCATGTCATGTGCAGGTTAGAATGGTTATATTTAAAGCCATAGTACATCCAAATTATCTAAAAGGCTTGAGAAATACACACACCATGGAGGCCATCATGCAACATTGTTTTGCTCCACTCCTTTGGTATTTACAC
Organism: Coilia nasus; assembly: GCA_027475355.1. Classification (NCBI taxonomy): domain Eukaryota; kingdom Metazoa; phylum Chordata; class Actinopteri; order Clupeiformes; family Engraulidae; genus Coilia; species Coilia nasus. Next base: position 17,932,710 of record CM050213.1, on the reverse strand, counting down.
AGCAAACCTTTCAGACATATTGGGCTGTGAGACATCGCAGACCGATCGCGGCCTTCTCTGTTTTCCTCTGCTATATGCCATTATTGAATGGGTTATTTATCTGTAAATTGATCATAAGAGGCGGGCGTCTGGCACTTCTCTCCAGCCGAAATTGAGGGTCAAGTTCTGCCCCCTCTCATTTAGCAAAGCAGAAGTGCCATATTGGGCCAATCAGGTTTGTGCTCTGAGCTCCATGAGGTCCCATATGGCCCCTGCCTTATTGTGCAAATCTGGATCTTTTTTTCAACCCTTTACTTCATCTCGCACATCTTACCTCCCAGGCATATTCCAGCCTTGGCTGATGCCAAATATTTATATTTGAATGGTCTTCGCTCTTTGGCATACTGTCTGTGGTGTGTTTTTTTCAGCAATTTTGCTCAGGAGTCATTTCACTTTATCAGGGTCCAATGGTGTTCATGGGTGCATAATTACTTATTTTCTAAACAAGCCAGGCTTGCTTGTTGAAGCAACTGTGAACAACACATGTAATTTTTATCTATCCAAATAGCTTATACAGTTTTTTAAGTTTGCTTAAACACTAAAATGCAAAGTTTCCCACAATTAATGAAACCTAAAACTCAAGTAAGAACACATTGGCTCAGGTTGGCACCACTCTAAGCACATTTGCAGCTTCACACCTCTTTCAAAACACTACATAGTGATTTGCTAAACAGTAAACACTTATATGCCTTACACACGTGATTACATTGTAATGTCACATTCTTTCAATTTCTAAACACTAGCTATCAAATTACCACACCTTTGCAGCCAACTGGTTAAACACAATCGTCAGGTGCGAGAACACTAAGGGCCAAAGCGCAAAACTCAGCAATCAGCCTTAAACACTGTAAAATAGGGAAGTTACCCTGACTTGAATAGCAATGTAAGGCAGTGTTGTAGCACGAACAAGCGAAAGAGGAACAGTGAAGATGAGAGAGAGAGTGAGGGGTAACAAAGGGAAGACATAAATACTGTCACTGCAAGGTATAATGGGAGGGGAGCATGGACAGAGAACACAAGGACTAAATTGATTACATGCGAATTACACTTAACTACCTTGAAAACCATAGGTTGAGACATGCCACCAAATTGGACACAGATTATTCTTACAGTAGCTTTTTGTCTCCAACAATACTTTACTGTGTTTACTGTGAACGTGGTTCTTTGTAGAAATGGCCGTGTTTCAATTTTCAATATGCAACCATACAACAAGTAAACACTTTAGCATATTGACTGTTTTTGCATTGAAAGTAAAAACAATAGCAATTGAAATATATTATTGAAGTATTAGTCATGTGGTGTTTTTTATGAATGTATTCATGTCATCTCTGAAAAATATGTAACCCAGATTATGTCATTAGAAAAGTGAGTAACAAAGTGTTTAGGATTGTGGCCAGCTGTGCTCTAAGTGGCCAGCTGTGGTCTAGTGGTTAGGGAGTCGGTCTTGGGATCTGAGAGTCGCAGGTTCAAATCCCACCCTACCCATGGCTAAAATGCCCTTGAGCAAGGCACCTAACCCCACACTGCTCCAGGGACTGTAACTGAAACTCTGTAAATGAATGTTGCTCTGGATAAGAGCGTCAGCTAAGTGTAACATTATAAAAAGTTACATTATTACAAGTTATATGTGCAAATACCTCTTATTCATGCTATGGATGAAGGCTGTAATCACACTGATCCATGGATTTGCCATGCCAGGATTTTTTTTTCCACATTGCCTAGCAGATGAAGACATTTACTACGAAGTGAATGAAATCCTGTGGCTGTCTAATTTTTATATGCTTTCAACATATAGTTACAGATATTTTTTAGCATTTATGACTGTCCAAATTGGTTTTCAAAGATATGACTCATGTGTGTGCAATTTGGCACCAAAATAGCATTTTTATAAATATGTGTACAGTTTTGAAAGAAGAATAGCATTTTGCAATAGATCTGGGGTGTTCTGGAAATTGGGTGTATGGTTACATTAACTGTTTTAATAAAATGAGCCCAGTGTGTAAAATTGTGCTTAAGCAATTGTAAAAAACTGTAATACAATGTTTTGCACTGTACATAGTAGATGAAGTGTGTGGAAAATATTGGATTAGCATGACTACCAGTTCACAAAAAGCAGATAAATAGTTTACATGTTTAGTCAAATCTGTGTTTGTGACTTAGTGCGTGTTTGTGTGTGTCTGTCTGTGTCTGTCTTTCTTTCTTCTGCATGTGTGTCCATGTGTATGTGTGAATGTATGCAACATGCCAGAGTGAGAGATAGAAACAGACAGAGGAAGAGAGAGAGCAAGAGAGAGGAGAGAGAGACATAAGAGATAGTATAAACTTTCTGTATGATTGAAATTGCCCCCCGGGGTGAAGGGTGCATGAGAGATGTGGAGTCAGGTGGCTCTGGAGGCAGGCGCGTGGGCGTGCGGTGCGGGAGCGCTGCGGCTCTGAACACCAAGCCCGTGCTGACTCACCCCCGTGGGTGAGGGCCAGCAGAACATTGGGACACCCACGGCTTCGCCCACTTACGCTCCAGCTTTCACTGACCTGGAGAGAGCGCTGCGAGAGAGAGAGAGAGAGAGAGAGAGAGAGAGAAACAGAGAGAGAGAGAGACAGACAGACAGAGAGACAGAGAGAGAGCGTATGTGTATGTGTGAGTGTGTATGGGTGTTGTGTGACTATGTGTGTGTGTGTGTGTGTGTGTGTTGTGTGACTGTGTGTGTGTCTGTGTGTGTTTAACTTCATGAGTGTACAGTACGTGTATGTGTGAATGTGTGTTGTGTGACTATGTGTGTGTGTGTGTGTGTTTAACTTCATGAGTGTGTAAGTGAGAAGAGGAGGGTATAAGGTGATGACAGATAAAGCACTGCTTTTTCCACATCTACTGACAGCTCTGTCTTATAAATAGTTTCACTGATGTTACTGATAGTGGGTGTATGCTTCATTTAAGAGAGAAAGAGAGAGAGGGAATGAAAGATAGATTGAGAGAGAGAGTGTGAGAGAGAGAGGAAAAGAGGGAAATCTGAAGGTGAAGATGTCAGTCACAACCCATTGACACTATTGTCTTATGCACATTTTAAGTCCTTAAAATATCTAGAAATTAGATTTAGCATTTAACGCAGCTTTTCACTTGTTCAGTTCACTAAGGATAAAAATCGCCAAACTTCAACACTTTGTCTTGGGGAAAATCTGATGTTCTATCTAGTTTCTCCTGCAGGGACACCTTTCCATCAATCTGCAGCTTCACACAGTCAGAGTAGGCCTATGATTTATCTTCCTAGCTAAGACTTAGGTTTAGAACAACATAAAGCATTGACCCTTCATAAAGTGATTAAGGTGGTTTGATCCCGACTGAGTCCACCTGCTTGATGTGTTTATGAAGTATTGATTTTTTTAAATACAGCTGCCCTTTGCTCGGCTATCTCTTCTTCTCAAACAACCATCAGAATGTACATGTCGCCATCCTTCCTCACATCTGTAACTTAATATTTTCTTGCATAAACACAAGCTGTAAACGGTCAAAGAATGGTTTAGCAAATTAGCACAGCCCACACAAACCACAAGAGGACAGTCTGATGGTCTGTCACCAAATAATCTTAATGAGATAATTGCAGTTACTTTATGAGAAACCCCTGTCAGAGCCCATAAAATACAGCTTTAATAGTTCTTGGCAGCTTTAACTGAATTTCAAGTTGGTGTTATTTATGTATATTTATCGCATATGTACTCACACACTAACAAAAGTTTAGTTATTATCTTGGCTAATGAAGGCATACTGTTTTTATTATTTGATTCTCATATTGAAATATAATTGTATTTTGACATTATGTTAAGCTGTTAACAGTCACTTTAAAAGTTTGAAATGACCTAAACGTTCATATCCACTACAAAGAAAGATATTTTAATGATAAATAAACTTGATAAATAAACTCTGTTGTGAAGGAAATTTTTAGTGTTAAGTGGCTTTTTTATTTAAAAAATGTGACATCATTTATTTTATATCATCTAAAGAATGATTTTGTTTTACACCTGCACAGTCAAAGAGTCTCACCTGAACCTCTATGAGCCCAGCAACCAACGAAAGAATCAGTGCGAAGACTATGAATAGACTTTAGGTGGACTACAGACTAGATTTTGGATTACGCTCTAATCTTTATCTGTCATCTTACCAGCAGTTACCTGACCACTGTGATAATTATGGTAAGGATGCAGAAAAGGACATCTTGATCAAAGAAGATGGACATCCTTTCTGTACCCATGATGCTTTGTGTGTTCAATAAATCTGTAAGTACAAGTAGTTTAGTATTTGCAGTACAGATGACAGCAGCCTGTCCTTGCACTTCACACTTCAAACCTGTATTTCTGTCCGAAGGAGTCAAATGTTTTAATGTGCCACAATTAAAGGCCCTGAAATGCATTTTCACCTCTGCAAGATAAAGGTGGAAACAACATTTTGAAAACATTTATTATTTATTTTGTGAAGAGTGTCTAAAAGCATGCTATTATCTTTACATGTTTGCTTCTCAATATGTTTAATTTTTATGGACAGTTCGCCACGTCTAAATCACCACAATAAAACCTCCCAGGCAAAAAGACTAATTTCTAAGAACAAATCAAAAGACTAATTTCTAAGAACAGGAAATCATTATCTTCTGTTTCAGCTCATGTGCTGTTTTGGTAAGTATCTTCTCCACAGAGCAGCCAGATTAGCTTATGCGGTTTGATATTTCCCAGTCAGTCTCCAGATGGGTGCGACTCCCTTCAGGTGGCGCGTCGTCCTTATGGGCCGGCGAGATAACATTTAGAAGTCCTACATGCTGTTGTCAGGCAACCGCGACCCCAGCTGGCTTCCATCTCCAGCACACAGACAGGGATGATTAATGCACAAGAACCCGGCGAGCACCTGACAGAGCTTCCGCCATTGTGTGCCGTACAGTCCTGCAGGGAGAGCCGAGTGCGCACAATTAAAGAGAAAAAGAGGACGCCACGCTGGAGCTCAGTCGCACCGCTCAAAGACTAACCAGGGGAAACGTTAAAAAAAAACAAAGATCATTTGTAAACTGAAACAAATGGATGTTGATTTTTTTTCCTGTTCCCTGGTACATCCTTTGGTTTTCATTTCTACCAAACATATTTTCCTGTATGGCAGATGTGGTCTCTTAGGGGGGTTTAATAAATGAACCAAGCAGCCTCATCCTTATGTGGTTGTAATAAAAATGGTCTTGGTTATTATTCAGCCAATAAAACCATCATCTTTGATTTTTGCTCGGCTGCCAGGTATGTAATTGCCAGCTATTGAGAGAGGAGACTATGGCAGAGAAAAGTACGATGATAGAGGTCCATAATGACTGAAACCTTGGAGCCGTTTAAAAAAAAGTTAATTTCTCGCTCAGAAAAAGAAAACCCTTAGTTCAAGCCTCACTTCAGAGGGATGCCAGTTGTACTAAGAAGAGGGGCTTGTATAACTATCACCCTTGACAGAGATGAATAAAAAATGCAGTGGAAATGAGATATGGGGTCAAGTGAAATCTAAGAATAAAGTCAATTGAAACACATATGTATTTTGGGGTTACATGTCAAAGACCATCTTGGTGTATTTTTTCCAGAGTGTATGCCACTTTTGGTAGCAATGGTGACTGACTAGTATGCTAAGAACCCTCTTGGATAACTACATGCACCGCATGTGCATGTTATGACCACTGCAATGTTGTGTAAAGTTTAACACAAAGGGAATTATAGTGCCCCGGAATTAATGCCCATTCTGTAGTTATAAGCCAAAAGGTAATTAAAAAAAATGTATAGCCAGACATGGTCTGCAGATGACCTGCACCAAATATCTTGACAATTGGATGAACACCTTTGGAGGAGTTAGTTTACTTGTATTTTCAGTTTTTTTTTAGAAAATTGTGTTAAAAACTGTGACGTGGCCTGATATGAGGCGGGTGTTCTCAGGGAATGTGGGGAAAAAAGAATAGTGTTTCTACACCTTATCGTTTTGTAGGTAGTAGCCAAAATGTAATTTTTGGCAATTACAGTGCCCCCTATGGAGCAAATTTTATGAAATATAATGTGCTTACAGAGGTTGGAGTAGTGGTCCTACATGGCAAATTTGATGCAGTAATAACTTTTTCCGTAAAGGTACATGCGATTCAAAACCCCAAATTTTACATGTACAATTTTTCCTAGGTGGCACTACACGCCAAATGATTTATGATTTATGGACTGAGGTCATACTCCTTGTCGAGCCCAAGGTATAGAAAAATGTTGGTCTTCTTGGTTGCGATGATTATTCTGCGAAAACAGATTGTGGTCTATCCAGCTTTTTGGGGGTCCAGTGCAGACAGAAGGTGCCCCCCCAGCACCAAACTAAACCTATATAACTGGGCTAACACTAACAATAACACTAGTAGCGGTCATAATGATTAGAGGTTACTAAATCCCAACAACTGCACACTTACAGTACTGAAGACAAGATGCCATGTTAATGAAATAATTCAGTCTTATTAAATGTAGTTATGTTATTGCCAGTAATGTTGACCACATGGAAGCTGTCTTCACTGAAGTCCCAGCTGTCAAACACACAGCCATTTCCCTCCCCCTATAGTCTGTCTAACACCACAGATCAAGAAAAAAACATATCCATTCAAATTTTATGAATATCACCATGTACATTTCAGGGTTCCCTTCCACAACATATTACGAGGAGGAATAAATTGCACTTGTGTTGTAACATCTCTGGCCGTTTGTTCTCTGTTGTCAGGCGAGATGAAACAGAGGCACATAGTTAGCTGTCAGTGGCTAATAACCAGGAGTCCTCCTCCCCCTCCCCTCCATATTGTGCTGCTGTTGTTTGTGTCTGATTAATTGTGTGGGCGGAGGGGGAGATGCTGAAGCGTTGGATCCAAAAATAATGTTTCGTTCCTACAGCCCACTGAAATCTGTTTGCTGTCCACACTGATTAATCTTACTGCTTGTGGACAAGTCTCTCTTTTTTAAAAGTCTCGTTTTTTTCCCTCTGTGATGAAGTTGAAGTGTTCATTAAAGCTCACCATCTCAGTTTGAATTTAATGAGTGTGGACAGGTTAAGCTTGCCGTTTGCCCCCCTGCGCATTACAGTGTAATCAGGGAGTTGTGTTTAATATGTCTGATCAATGGAGGTCCTGACTTGCAATCCTTTCACTTTAAATTTCCTGTCCGAAACATATTTTCACCCCCCCCCCCCCAACCCCCCCTACACTCACCCTCCGATTCACCCACCCCACCCCCTTCCTCGCATTTCTCACATGGACAGATGGAATATCTGCATTTTCACCTACTGGTCAACCCTGGTTAAAATATCTATGCCCTCAAATGTTAGGTAAACCTTTCATGAAATGTAGCAAAGCTCCTGCTAGAATGGATCCTCTTTCATTTCACACTTTTTTTTTCTTCTTGCTTCCCAGGAGTGCAGCAAACTTCAAAAGGACAGAGATCAACTTTGGATGTTTGTTTTAAATAAAGATCAGGAACAAGTGTTTTTCCTTAATGAGTATCTGCAATGGAGAAGGCGGCGGTGGTGGCTTACATGAGCAAGGTGACATTTACTTTCGGCGACAGGGGATTTCAAGTGCTCCGCAGTAGAGCCAATCCTTCACAGAGACTCTTCCTAGCAGTCGTTTAATTAACCTCTATGTGGATTAAAATGTTATCCGTCATTATTTGAAAGTGAGTGGGAACAGGAGCACAGGTTGCGTTATGTTAAGACGGTACGCAGCAAGGTGTTCAGCTGCTATCTTTTTCCCCCTTCCAGGTTGGGATGGGATAGGAGGCTTTGATATTTACAAGGAGCTGTAATTTAGAGTGGGAAGCAAACTTGCTCTGGTGGTGGATGCGAGTTTGTCAGCAGGCTTTGGAGGGAAAAAAATGAGCTGTTGATGTCGAACCCACCACATGCTGGGATGTTGTCCTGTTTTATGGCTGCTTTGAAATATTTTGGCGCGCTTGGGTACACTGATGTGTCATACTGTTTATATCAATCAGAAGCTGACAGCCTGGGGAAGCAGAAATCAGCAGCACCACCAAAATGAAATGAAAAAAATAGTGAATAATGTTGTGTAATGACTAAATCCATGCATGGGTCTGTGGGCACATTCATAATTTTTAGAGAAAAAGCGTTTAATTATCTGTTCCTTTAAAACCTGATGCAAGAGCTGATCCTCTTTGATGCCCCTCTTACAGACAGCAGTGGCAGTGTTTCAAGTAAACGCCAGTTTGTATCACGCCTCATCTGAAAAACAACTGAAGAATAAATAAAAGGTAAAAAAAATACTGGCTTTTGTGGTTAGTCCAACCTGTCAACATTTACACTGGCAACAAATCTGAGGAATAGTGCCTTCAGACTGGTTTTTGGTCTTTACAATTCATCAGTGTGTGTGAGTGTGTGTGTGTGTGTGTGTGTGTGTGTGTGTGTGTGCATTTATGTCTCTGGGTGTGTGCACTTCATGTGTGTTCATGTTTGTCTGTGTGCAGGTTGTTTTTCTGTTAGTGTGCGATTCCACATATGTGTGCTGCATTCGTGTATGTGTATGTGTGTGTGTGGGTGTGCATATGTGAGAAAGACAGAAAAAGAGAGAGAGAAAGAGAGAGAGAGAGAGAGAGAGAGAGTGTAAGTGTGTGTGTGTGCACGTGTGTTTGTGTGCCCATGTGTGTGTGTCTGTGCTCATGAGTGTGTGTACGCATGTGTGTAAGTGTGCACATGTATGTGTACCGGCAGCCCTCTGCCCACTTTAATAAGGCCAATACCCAAGCGTGTCAGTGTGCGGAGCAGAGCCGCGGATGTGCTGACCAACAGTTTGCCGCGAGGTAACTCACACCTGGAGCGCCGTGACTCCCAGCATTCTGCTGAAATGGGCCACTTTTATTGCTTCGTGGGCGCACTGATTTTTACAGTGAAAGTGAAGATACATCATGCTTTCTCCTAAGAGTACAATACTGACTACTGAACTATACCTAAATGACTCATTGAAAAAAACGGAACATTTATATCAACATGACATTTATGCAGGTCTTGTCTCTTATTCACAGTGGTTTTTTTTTCAGAAAGATGTCCAATAAGTAGTACTGTGAATAGTATAGTATAGTATAGTATAGTATAGTATAGTATAGTATAGTATAGTATAGAAAAATAAATGCACTAAGTCCAGGAAATGTGTAACATGCATTTTATGTGAGGTGGACACTAAAAGTCTATGGGCTGAATAAAGTTGCATGTACCTGAAGGTCTTTATTAACACACACTGCTGATGTCAGCTTGTCAGGAGACAATAAGGGTACAAGCCCAGTTTGTGTCTCTGAGAGGAAAAAATGTCATATATAAAAGACTTTATGGAACATAGTGATATAGCATGGGATGATGGAGGGAGAGAGAGAAAGAGAGAGACAGAGAGTGAGAGACAGGCAGAGAGAGAGAGGCATAACATTGGGTTACCATGGTAAATTGTCCTCTACGTCCCCAATGGGGTAAAAAGGGAAATTAAAAAAGAAGAAGATATGGATGTGACATGAAATCCTCAAGGGCACCATCGTTCCAGTAAAATGAAAGAATATTATAGAAAAAAAACAGTGTTAGACGGCAGTATTGGCAATGTAGGACATGACACCACATATGTGATGTCTTTCGGTACTAGCAGTTCTTTATTATATTGTAACATCATCAACTCTTTATCACATAGTCTTACACATAATCTGTTTTAAAATGACAAAAACCTACCCACGAACCGGTCATATATTCTAACAACCATAGACTAGAGATGCATTATAGAAAGAACATTAGCAGCACTGAAAGATTACAGAAGTTCCAAAGCACCTGTTAAAATTGTGACAACTCTGTTCAGAGGAGAGGACTTGGTTCAAGACACCGGTGGATAAAGAACAAATCTTGGAAATTAATAAGATCTTGTTGTTATTGCAGGAAATGTTTCTCCCAGAGAATTTCAACACCAGGCTTAGGTGACCTCTCCGTCGCTGCCATGGTAACATCAGAATGAATTTCTAATGTTGTCTGCCAAGAGATGATATTTATACCATGCCCACAATACGCCAAATTTATGTAACCTGCCAGGAGCCGTACAGTATGTTTTCCTACTTAAAATATCAAAGCAGAATGTCAGACTCTAATATAATTGCAGGTGTCATGATCATTACAATGTAGACAGAATTAAACTAACCTCTTGAAATGAGAAAGGGAGGCAATAAAGTGATTTCTGAACAGATGAAATTGCTTGAAAATAGCAATGCTATTACAATTTGAAGTATAATGACAGATAAAATGCTCTACAACTTAACTATGACAATAACCCCTGACATTTTAGTTGATTCTGCTATTCCTGATGATTTATCTTTGGCTGTATGCATACTAGTATTAGTATGAAACCATAGGAAATCTTGATAATGTTATCAGCAGATGGCTGTCCATAATATATAGCACAGTGAGGTAGATTTCATTTGCATTGTACTGTTAAATATTAAATTCCAAAACATGCTTTCCTTTTAAATGTATATATGTGTGTGTTTGTGTTTCTGTATGTGCTTGTATGTATGTGCACGAGTTCAACACATATTCCTCTACTTTCATTTATCTATCTCTAGCAACTGCACCAGCTTTAAATGCTCCCTGAACCTGTATTGTCCAATAGGGCTGTGTTTAAAATATCAATATCATGATATATTCTAGCATACTCCAGTTTCAATACATATCCATTCAGTTTCTGCTGTATTGATACAGCATTAAAAACTAAAAGCATTTAAGACAACTGAAGTTTCAAGTTCATGACTGTCTGAATTGTCTGAACTGAATTTTTAAATAAAAATGAGCATTAGTATTTTAGATCTTAAATACTAAAGATCTAAGAGCATCAGTATTTAGGATTGGGGGCCTTGTTTAAAGTGTTGCTAACTTGAACAATCCTTTACGCTTTCTCTTTGCTGTCAAGTAGAAGAAGAACAAGTATTAGAAAGAATTCTGTTTTTGAACATGGTTATTATTCAAAATCATCATGTAATGTTATACATATGGTATTGGGGCCTCTGTATCATGATGTCTATTATATTGTGAGTTTGGAGGGAATACCCAGCCCTAATGTCCAAGCTGTTAGTCAGCCTTGGCATGGCCATGTTGAGGCTCCTGTGGAACAGTGCATGGGGAGTGTGTCTGCCTGTCAGTGTTTGCTCAGTGAGAGCTCATCCCATCCCCCTTTCCTGCAGCCCTCTCGCGTCTGGAGACTCCACTGGAGTCCATCTGGGACAGACGGCTGAGCGATCCCTGGATGACACACAGCAGCTTGGTGCGGTGCGGGACCACATCCGGATCCGGACCTCGCCTGGCACGGATCCACGCGCATGCACACGCACACGCACATGCACATGCACACATATACAAACATACACACATACCACACAGACAGACAGACACACACACACACACACACACACACACACCCATGCACGCACACACGCACATACACACACACACACAAACACACACACACACACATACACAAACACACAAACACACATACACACACACACCCACACACACACACACACACAGATCCCTATGCCAGATAATAGGGCCGGGCCGTCTGGTAGCATGCTATAGCCTGGGCTGGGCTGGGGTGTTTGTCTCACGCATATAGGGGTGGAGGAGGCACCACAAACAGGATTACAGCACTCGCGACTCATCACGTCCCATAATCACCGCCGAGGCGCCGTGAGGTATGACGATCAAAGATCAGAGACACACTCTTGCATTTCTGATCAGGCGCAGGGGTTGCTTTGCCTGAATTTGAATCAGCCCGGTCTGATTGTGACTGCCGGTGACCCGAATGGTTCTGGTTACCCCCTCAGAGGTTGGCCTCAGGGTGATACACACAGCCTAGCTAAATGAGGGCACACTTCAGTGGCGCTGCTGGTAATAAAAAAAGGATAACTTGAAAAATGTACTTTCTACTGCAAAGAGAGAGAGAAAGAGTACTTTGTGTTTTGAGTGTGACAGAAATATTAAGTGAGAGTTAAGGGGCATAAGAGGAGGCAATGAAGCCAGGAGAGGAGAAGGAGAAAAAGAGACAATTTACAGTTGAGACATGGCTGTGATAATATTATGAAGACTGATATTTAATACGCAGTTATTTCCATGTTTCTGTGCTTGCACTCCAGTCCCTGTTTACTCATATCTGCTCACTGATTTGATAATACCTCCTGTGAGGCTCTGTCTTCATGCTTCTCACATACCAGTAGGCATGCTCTGAATTGAACGATTAAAATCAGCTCATTTGAATGTTTGATTTCACACGCTGGCGTACTTCATCCACGTGTGCCATGCAGTGCTCAGTCCTCAAACATGATTACAGACGTGCGCACATGCACGGAAGCGGTGCTCGTCACAAGGGACGACCATTAGAGGGTGACTCTTTTGAATTCCGCCATAAGCCCACTTTAATGTGTCTGAGTCGATGGCAATCTCCCCAGCAGATGATGTGGCTGAGGCTGACGGAGGGTCTAATCACATCCCAGTGACCTAAGTGACATTTCACGCCTGCTCCTCTTCACCTCAGGCCAATTACTAATGAACAGGAAGTGTAATTTGTGGATGAATTAAGGGACTCCTTCATTCACCGGCAATTCTTCATGACCACTGGAGCCCTCAAATGTCTTGGATATTTTTTGCTTGCTGCTGAGCAGGGAAAGAGAGAGAGAGGAGAGAGACAGGCAAGGGAGTATCTCTTGTATAAATATTCTGTGTGCATATGCCTGGGAGACAGTGGAACTTTTCTGGACTCTTCTGGGGTCAGACAAATCTTCACAGCACCTACTGTACTTTGTCAATCAATGTAGAATTACTACTTCAGATGAAAGTCTTAAGATGCATGCTGCTTGGGTGAACAGCCTCCAATAAAATAAAGTTTAATGCCATGTTATCATTTGTTATTATGGAAATAGGGATGTGTGTTTGTGTATTTATGAAAATGCAAGCAAAAACCTCATCTTCAATGGCATGCCTTTTATGACAGTCACTTCAATCAAACCACAGCTAAATCGAAATAACGCACCATAACGAGTTTGTGTGGGCATCTGTAGGAGGATTTTGTCAGTTAAACGGAAAAGCGTGAAACGCATGTCAACACGACACGTTGGCATGCCTTTTCATTTACGAGTTTTGAAATCCTTTCGAATAAAACACAAAACAGAGCTTAAAACCAACATGGACCTCTTTTTTTATGAGCAGAAGTATGTTGTCCTGTTGCGTTTGTTTACACATCTGGGATCAGACCGATTTTAACAACATGGCATCGGTTTTCACAGTTTCCCCAGCTGGTCGTCACCACAGCCGTGCTCCTTGTTTTTTTGAAAAACATCCGCTTGCAGTGAGGCATGACTGTGAGGAAGCGTCAGAACAGAAGCACCCCCCCTGACCCACAGCCTCTGGGTGGGTCTTCACAACCCCTTAGCATCCTCTTCTAGACTCCCCTGGTTGACCTTTCTGTTTCAGGGAAAAATAAGATCAGGTAGTAAGTGTCTTTGGTTCCAGGGGTAGAGGGATTTTGTCACGGGGAGGGGAGAGAGGGGGCGGAAAGACAAGGGAGGATAAAAATAGACTTCATTACTCCTTTATTACAGCCTATTGTCTGTTGCTAGGCAATGGTATCAAATTAACACTAATTATCATTTTATCACACTTCTTCTTCCCTGATGTTTTTTTCCTTCTCGCCTCTCTCTCTCTCTCTCTGCCCCCCTCTCTTTTTTTCTCTCTCACTCTCTCTCTTCCTTTCTCTCTCTGTCTCTGTCTACTTGCAAATGCCTGAATTGTGAATTAGATCATTTGCATTGAAGTACTGTCGACAAAACCAGGAATCCATTTATTAACATACTGATGTTCAGGAACAGTTCATTCGCTAACAAAATTAAGGTGATTAAAGGGGTCCAACAGTCGTTTTAAATATACGAGTTTCCTTGTCACATTGCAAGCTGATAGCATTTGTCTCCCAGCATGGTGCTCGAAAACCTTCAGCCTGGACCATATGGACTGAGCCGAATGCCAGAAATGCAGAGCAACGCCAGAAACATAAACAATCGCAACTGGCTCTCTCGCTCTTTTCTGAATCTGCATTTAGAGAGCCCACTGCACCCTTTTTTTCCCTGATATGTTGTAATTACTGGTGCATCTTGCATTGTGCGCCTTGTCGACAAGATTGCTTAAAAGGAAAACCACAGTGATGAAACCCCCCCCCCCCCCCCCCAACCCATTTTTTTTTTGTTCTTTGCAAAATAAGCTCTCAGGCTAATTAGCTGAAACGCTGGCCTGGCATTTAGGAAGCATCCTTGTCCGAGGATAGTAGAGGATGGAGGCATGGAGGGGGGGGGGGGGGGGGGATAGACAGCCCCGTCCCCCTCACCCCCACCCTGGTTTTTGTGGTCCCACCTCAACACCCCCCCGTTTCCCCCCGTCATTGTGGGTGATTTATTCTTGTGGAACTCTGGCACCGGCTTAGGCCACTGCTTGGGGGCATACTCACATTGTTCCAAACCTGCCCATTGTTTCCTGCTGCAGGGAGTAATGAGCGCCTGCCGAGGAGCAGAGCACATCGCTGCTGTCAGAGTGAAAAATGCGGGAACAGCGCTCCTACACACACACACACATGCACACACATACACACACATGCACAATCACACACACACACACACACATGCACACACATACACACATGCACAATCACACACACACACACACATGCACAATCACAGACACATAACCCACCCCCCCACACACACACACATACACACACACATACACACACACACACACAAACACACATACTCACATACACACATACCCACACCCCCCCACCACACACACACACACATAGTGTACACACATACACAGACAGAACGAGAGCTTCAGACACAAATGTGCACACACGCAGAATTCACTGAGCATCCAAAAAAGCAACGCTCGAAGGGCTCTCGTTAAGAGTTGGAATTTTTCGAAAAAGAGCCTCTCTCTAACATGGACACACATACACACACACACACACACACACACACACAATCTTCTGCAGTGGTGAGGATGCAGCCAAGGAAATTACCAGATTCACAGATTAAAGAGTTGCGCATCCTTTGCTAGTTCATAGCACCTTGACTTGCATGAATTCTTTTCCAGAACATTTCTTTTCCCTTCCTCCCTCTCTCTCTCTCTCCCTCGCTTTCTCCCTCTACCTGCACATCTTCTCACCTTGAGAGCGAGCTTTCCGTCTTTGATTTATTACTTTGGCGGGGAGAGTTTCCATCTTCCTTCCCCCTGAGTTGTCACCAGTGTTCTATAATTGGGCGAGCCACATGACCAGCCTAGCCAGGGTTTTCAGCTGTGCAGGAACCCACGTCTTTGGAAAATTTACTCCCCTTTCCCCACCCTTGCCTCTGTTTGCGATTGGCAGGGAAAGTAGGACGGCTCCTACACTGTCATTAATTGTTCTGCCCTCTCTGCTTCCCAACAAAAGATGAGAGATTAAAAAAGAACCTGACAGAAAGAGAGAAGAGACAGAGAGAAAGAGAGAGAGAGAGAGAGAGAGAGAGAGAGAGAGAGAGAGAGAGAGAGAGAGAGAGAGTTGGGATATATGTAACCCCATTTTCTTGGTCTCTGTGAAAGCAATAGTGGCATGTTTCAGGAAGCTGAGGGATGGTGAACCCAGCTGTGTGTGTGTTTTTGGTCTTTCGCTGACATTCCCCAAGAAGCCAGTGTGTACAGTGTCTGTCCTCATTGTGTGAATGCCGGTCTCAAAAATGTCCCCAGAGTCTCTCTTTGACCATGAGGTGATGTCCCTGTAGGACTCCCTCGTGTCTCACTGTATCCTCTTCTAGAGAGGAATGTTCTAGAAAAACTGCAGGTGTAATCAATCTCCCCGACTCTTAGCCTATTTAGGGGAGGCTCCTCCGAATAAGGCATCGCAGATTAATTTCCTCCGGTATCTTCGGCACGCACGTCAACACTTAAAACAGCACTTTGATCACGGCCGAGTGACTGCTTCTCATGGGAGCGAGAGGATTACTGGTCAGGGACAAATGAATACATGTGTGAATGGATCTGTGATTCATTTGGCTGCTTCGAAAAAGAACAAGAGGGAAAAAAGATGAAGGGAGTAGTTCTTAGCAAAATACCACAAAATAGCCACAAAAGAGTTTGAAGTTTGTTAAAATTGGAGATAATGATTTCTTGTCTCACTGCCTCTGCCAGCCAGTGCTGGGTTCCATGGCTCAGTGGGCAAAGCTGTGGTCGGACGTTTGAGCTGCCATAACGCACACAGCAGCAGGCTGCCAACCCAGCTCTGTAATTGTAAAACATATTAGGCTGTACCACTGAGTCATTACTAATAGCATCTCACTCGGTGTCTCTGACTGTTTCCAGTAAGCCACTTACTGGAGAAACAATGATTGTTTGCTCCCACACTGAGCCTATGAGGAAATGTTCAGGTCAAGTGCCCTGTTGTTCGCCGTATATAAGCCATGCCCAGTAGGAAATCTGTAAAGCCACTGGAAAAATATGCTAGCGGGAGGCGTCCTCTGGTGGGATTCGGTCTGGTGATTTTGCTTTTAGCTCTTGAAGGAAATGTACCAGTGGGTGCTTTCATACGTGCTTCAAAGAATGAGTGTATACTGTATATTTATGCATCCTTCCATGACCACTCATGAGACACTGAATACACCACAGACTACTTACCGTTTTTCATGTTTTTTTCTTGCTCTTTTTCAACAAGACGGCCCTGACGACGAACACAAAAAAAAGCAAAGTATTGAGAAGAGACCGAATGCTGATAGATGTGACTAGCAAGTCATCTTCTCTGACTCCCGTTTTTCTCTCTTGTGTTACGGAGTGATGTCACTCTTTCCCGGATGAACACATATCCTGTGCCCTATTTTTTTGGTCACTCAGAAAAACTTTTATGGTCTCATCCTTGTCCCCCCCCATCCCCTCTCCTTCTCCTCCTTCCCAGGGACCTCCTGGTGGTGCAAAACTAGGCTGTGCTGGGCTGTGCTGGGGAAACTGACAAGGGACTCAGACGTGCATGCATTGGCAAACCCGTCCCATCCCATCT
Organism: Coilia nasus; assembly: GCA_027475355.1. Classification (NCBI taxonomy): domain Eukaryota; kingdom Metazoa; phylum Chordata; class Actinopteri; order Clupeiformes; family Engraulidae; genus Coilia; species Coilia nasus. The sequence goes on along the minus strand of CM050213.1, from coordinate 17,915,563 downwards.
CTCTCCCATCATGCTGCAAGCATGAAAGAGAGGCAGCAAATGCTGAACCACATTTCCACTAGCTGACAGCTGCCTGCAATCACTCATAGATCTCAAAACTAAGACAAGTCTCTCTCTGTCTCTCTCACTCTCTCTCTGTCTCTCTCTCTCCCTCTCACTATTTCTTTGCCTTTGTCTTTGGCACAGCAACAGATTGCGTGCTTTAACGCCCCAATTAAGGCGCGGGGGAAGACAAAGGCGGTGCGCACGTAATGAGCAGCAGGGCTGTGCTGGGCTGCCACCTGAAGGGATGTGACAGCTCCGAGCTCAACCCCACACCCCGCCCTGCAACACTCCCACTCCCCCCGCCACCCTCTCTCTCTCTCTTTCTCTCTCTCTCTCTCTCTTTCTCTCTCTCTCACACACACAGAGACACAGACATACACACACATACACACATACACAGACATACACACACATACACACACACACACACATACCCTCAGCCACCACGACCACCCCTTTGCCTGTCATTAGTGGCCCGAAGCCTGAGCTGAAGCCACCTGCGCTGTGCAATACGTGTGTGTGTGTGTGTGTGTGTGTGTGTGTGTGTGTGTGTGTGTGTGTGTGTGTGTGTGTGTGTGTGAGTGTGTGTGAGCATGTGTGTGTGTGTGTGTGTGTGTGTGTGTGCGTGCGCGTGTGTGTATATGTATGTATGTGTGTGTGTGTGTGTGTGCGTGTGTGTGTGTGTGTGTGTGTATGTGTGTGTGTGTGTGTGTGTATGTGTGTGTGTGTGTGTGAGTATGGGGGTTTGGAGCGTGCATGGCAGGCGCTCCGCTGCTGTTTCTGCTGTCGGTGACAGGCCCTGAGCGCCAGGAGATGTGGAGGGAGAGAGAGAAAGGGAGAGAGAGAGAGGGAGAGGAGAGAGGGAGAGGAGAGAGAAGAGAGAAGGGTAGGGGACCGGGGGTGGGGTGGGGTGGAGGTGGAGGTAGGGGTGGGGGGCGGACAGGAGGAATGTGCTGAAATGCATGATATTTTTGTGCAGTGATTTTTCATCATTCCTTCATTAGCCATGTTCAGGCTTTTTTTCTACTGCAAACCCTGTGAGCCTAAATTTATCTTAGCACCTTGTACATTTCACATTATAACGAGACATGTTGACGTAGATGATACTGCCTTATATGTACGGTATGGTCCACACTTAATTATGAAAGGTCTTTAGATATACTTTACTTAAAATGATGCAAACATTCCACCTTGCTTTAAAAGGAATTAAATCAAGCATAACTGTTTATGCCTGTCTGAGGTAATTTACATTTACGGATGAACTTCAATGGAATTATCTGTGCAATACAGATCAGTGTGTTTGTGTGTGTGTGTGATATTTGTTGCAGTGTTGCACATGAGTTAATGAGCCATACCAAGCTAGTGCTTCCATAAGGAAGATGTTATTGTTAGATGCCACAACATGTCCCCAGTCTATGCTGTGACAACAGTAGTCTCACCCTGGCATATGTGGGGTTTAACTGTAATCTTTAAAGCAACAAGCCATATCCCAAATGTTAATTCATTCACTTTTAATTTTGTATGGCCTATTAGTAAGTACTATGGAGATTGGGTGTGAGGGTGCAACTGGGAAGGTCTTAATTTATCATAACTGCCTTTATTGCCAGTGCCAGTATATAATCATCTCTTGATATAAATCAGTTTTTTTTTAAATAATTTACAATGAGTCCTTGACATTTCTATAGGGAGCTAGCCGTGACTCCTGCCAGATTGTGACATGATTCTACACTAGCACAGGATGGACAAAGTACCACCACCATAGGAGAAGGTCTGCCACAATTTACGGCTACCGATGGCCACCATAGCTTCTCCTAAATGCTTGAAAAGGAAGTTGCATTCCATTAGTTGCTAGATGCCACTAAATCCTACATACTGTAACTTTAAGAGGTCTTTGTGAGTGTTTGGGTGAAGGGTAAACGCATAGGCTATATGAATGAGTGGACTGGTTATGGCTCCGGTTTATGTAAGTGGGTAAGCACTGTGCCCTGGTGTGTTAGATAAGTGGGTGAGTGCTTAGGCGGTGGACAAAAATGGAAAGAAGTGAAAGGAAAGGCATGACCAGATGGGAATACACAGTCATGCTCATACTATGCTGCACATATCCAAGTTTGCTGGCTGTCAAGGTGATTGCTTGTGTGGGCTTTCTGTGTGCACGAGTGAGGATATACAGGAATAGTCTTGAATTTAACTCTTTAGACCATGACACTCTCACATTTTATTTAACTACATTTAATTTACCTTTAAATTCTGGCTTATACTACTGGGAAAGACGTCAATACTAATGTAATCAAAGGCTGAAACATAATGCATCGCATGCGTACATGACTTTATTTGAGACAATTATGAGGCCCTCATCCAACATTTACTCACTCAGACACAAAACAAATGTCCGTTTCACGCCTCTCCCACCTGTGAGTCCGCTGCGAACCTACAGCCAAGAAACTGGCTATCACGGCGGCGACGACAAAGAGAAGGGGCAGCCGCCCTACCGCTTTAGAGCTCCTCACCTGTTGACCGGAGCGCACGCACACACGCAGGCATGCGACTCGCTCTCTCTCTGTCGCACGCTTCGGAGGGCCGTGCGCAATCAGCCGCGTCTGCAATTACCAGCACCTGCAATTAGCGCTCGCCGCGGCCATTGTGCTCCCTGTCTCGGACTCAGTAGCCCACTGATTGCCTAATGAGAGGTGATGGAGGGAGAGGAGGTGGGGAGGGGTGGAGAGGAAAGGAGAAGAGAGGAGGGGAGGAGAGGAGAGGAGGGGAGAGATCTGCCAGTGGTGGGAAGCGGAGCGTGGCAGAGCAGAGCCTGTCAGACACATCAGATCCCTGTTCAACTCCAGCCCCGAAGAGGAGCTCTGCAATTACTACCTTCAAACACTACAAGCTCCGGTTCAAGATGGGGGTACTGGTGACGGTGGCAGCAGTGGTGGTGGTGGGGGTGGTGAGAGAAGGGGAAAAGTTTCGACACGGCCAACCCTATCTTGACAGAGCAGTGAGACCTCTGAAGCCTCGGATAAGAAAAGCCAGGGTCTGCTCAAACAAGGAGTCTGTGTAATGTTGTACATGCGGTTGGGAAAATGAAAGTTTGATGATGAGAGCGACTGAAAGAGTGAGAGAGAGCAGAAATGAGAGCCTTGAAGTAAAACATGTTAAAATGATTCAAGTAAAGAACACAAGAAAAGGGATAAAAATCTCATCCACTTGTTTTCCTTCTCATTTCACAGCTTGAGTGGGAGGCAATGTGTCCAGATGGATAAGAGCTCATTATACTGTTGCATGTCTTGCACTTGCCTTGAGTGTGATTGGAGGAAATGTTTCCTCTTTCAGAAGACAAGCTGCTATGGAGTTTTAAAGAAATCTTTTCAATACACTCAATCTAAGGCAACGCCACGGTGGCCGCCTTTGTCGTCAGGGAGACGAGGTCTTTAGAGTAAATACCTGAATGTTGTCTGGGGAGTTTTGTAAAGATGGTCGCTGAGTGGGGTCTCGAGACGAAACGGGGGTCGAATGAGCTGTGCTTTCTTTATTGGCGCTGCATCCAGGTGATGCACCGCTTCATGAGACAGCTCCGCGCCACTCAGGAAACTAATCTTCCTGACACGGCGTTAATGGCATGCCAGGAAGGTGCGAAGGAAAAGAAATGAGAAGCTAGCAGGGGGAGAAAGCGCCTCCCGCCCCGCGTGCAATCTCACCTCCCCATGCGAACATTGTCACACTCGCACATTCCTCACCTCCAATTAGTAAGAAAAAGGGCCTAAATTTAGAGTCCCATGAACTCCTTGAATAGGATTGAAACATATGGAGAGTGCTGGCAGAGTGGAGGGGGGTGGGGGAAGGGAGAGGGGGGTTGAGGGGTGTCGGTGGGAGTGTGGGTGTGGGTGTGGGTGGATGGTGGGAATGGTGTTCGAGGCACTCAGCTGCAACTGGAACATACACCTACAATAGCAAAGCGCCAGCTTGCCAATCACTCTCATTGGGGATTAGATTGGAGATAATGAAGCAAACTTATAAGGTCGCGGTGACATTACGAAGGAGGCTTCATTTTCGTATCGACTGTGCAATTTTTTGCATCTCTCAGGTGACTGCTTACAATAAAATGGAAATAAGTACAATTGTTGTTTAGTTTTACTGTTTGTTACTGTGTCCATTCAGACTGATACTTTAATTTTACACCAGCATGCGTTTTGAAGGTGATGAAATAAAGAACCCCGTAATAAATCAAAGACATCAAAGCTGTGCCAACCCATAATATTGGACTGTGTATCCATGGTGATAGCTGTGGGCCAATGACCCACTGTACACATGTGTGAAAATGGAGAAAACTAAATGACCTCAAATTGCTTCAGAAAAAAACACATTGACCATTCATCTCTATCTAAAGACTTCTCTGTGAGACTGTTGCCATGGGCAATGGCATTTTTCAAAGTCTACAATTTTATGCAGAGCCAATTGCATCCAGTTGCATTGCACTGTAAGAGTCTTCCTGACCATTATTCATACACTATGTGCAGCTTAGTGAGGTGGGTGTTGGAACACAGCAGGTCTCTCAACATAACACAATGCATCACCTCTCTCCTGTAAGATTAAAGATGGTAAATTCAGCTGCTGGTTTTTGTGGCTGCTCAGCGAAATGAGTGTAGACCCAGTGTGATGGGATGCTACAAATATCTTCATTACCTACATCAAGTGTTTGCTCCCATCCGCCATGTGACTGAAAAGTGTATTTATGCTTCTGGCATTTAGCCCACTGATTTCTGCTATTGATACTGTATGATTTTATACAAAGACTAATTAGACTTCACACACTCAGGTGTCCCTCACGCATCTCCCACCATACTTCTCCCATCCAGGGTGCCCCACATACTGATGCTTCACCCATCAATGGGGTCCCTCACACCAGGGTCACCTAACCTGGGGCTCCCTCATATGGCTCACACAGTGGCTGCACCTCCAATGACCTCACGGCAAGCCATCCCACTTCTGACACCATTTGTAGCGAAAGGGTCGAGAAGTCACCCCACCCGGCTTCAAACCCAGGTCTCTGGGGTACCAAACAGGGGCTCTGACCGCAACGCCAAAGAGCCAGGCTCGTTGGGCTGGTAGTCAGAGCGCACCCACAACCCTAGTGATGGGCACTTTATCACAATCCAATCCTGATAAGAGTTCCTACTGCAAGCATTGCGATGCTTTTGACGAACCTCCATGCAGGAACTCACACTATTTAAATGTTACAAGCCTTTGACTTCTCATCAGCCAAAGACATACAAGTCCATGCTTCAAAATCTGGTAAATTTTGCAAGCAACCTATGACATCCTATGACAATGTTGCTTTAAATTAGCAGAAACAACAGCTGTCAATTTTGGCGATGACATGATTTTGGGCATATTCTTGCCCATTAAGTGCCAGGCTGTATGTGCATTAGTGCAATGCTGAAATAATGGATGCTGTTGCGAAGCGTGCACAGAAAGCTGCAGCAGGATGATGGGAGGGAGCTGTGGCCCTCCGCTGTGTGACCCCACCGCCACCCCAAACGGCCCAAGCAGCTCTGGGTCACTCTGCCCTCTGTCCACCGGTGAGCGGACATCTGTTTTCTCTGTCAGGCTTTAGGCCTGGAGCCAGCCAGCCGGTGACCCCGTTGACCACTGGTGGTCACAGCTACAGCAGGGTACATTCACCAGACTGCACAAAGTGTTACTGCATTACGTTTGGTTCCAGCGGAGATAAAAACTGTAACAATGTATAACATGCAGGCTGTGACAACTGCCATTTGTATTGTCAGACAGACAGAAATTTAGTAAGATACAAGTTTTCATAAACTGACAGAGGCCAATGCAATAATAAAAGTTTAGATCCCTTTGAAAAAATCCTTCTGTCTTGATCTCTGTTCTGTTTTGGCGACCTTTGAAACGTTGAGTTTATTTTTACAGTGTACAACGAACACAGGAGATTCACAACTACCGAGAATTCGGTAATTAATCCAGGAATATGTTATGAGTTGTCTCCAGAGGATTATCACATTTTTCATTAAAGAAATAAAACTCAGGAACACTAAGTACACAAAGTCAGAGAGCTGCCTTCAGAGAGCCTAGCAACAGCACTGTACAAAACAGCACAACTTCTATTATTAGAGAATATTTCATTTGCCATGGTTTGCATACAGTACTGAGAATCACGTTCAGTTATATTTTTCTCTGTGCTCCCTTTGAGAAAATCGCTTCACACAATAAATATCTCCTCCTAAATACACAGTGGTATTTACAGTGTTTATCTCTGCATCTATTTGTCTGTTATGATGATAAAGAGCCCAAGTACTGCAGACACAGACACTGATGGCACCCTGAGATATGAGAGTTCATCTGGGATTACAGTTATCTACTCCCAGTTATTTCTTCCCATTCACACAGATCTATAGTCTGCAGACCTGGATTTAAATCACACCCATCTTGTGTGATATGGTTATTACACACTGACTATAATATGCATACAGGTTTACTACCGTACCTGTCTGCCAAAAACCTGCGCTGAACAAGGGAATGTTTGAAAATGTCTTGATTCTCAAGTTATGTCAGAACCAAAAGAAAAAAAAGAAAATCACTTTTCCCAATCCATTCAGTATTTCATCAGCCCATCTCAACATTACCCAACATCACGTAGCCTGCTGTGGTTTTGCTGACAAGAGTCAAATATGGTTCTGCGGCCATAGCCTGTCATACACCATCAAAACCAGAGTCAGGTTATGTTCCAGCGAGGCATCGTCAGCAGAAGTATATTGAGTTGTTATGCAATGGATTGTTTCCTGTAACAGCTTGAATTTAGTTAGCCAAAGTGTTTCCCTAAAACAGAGATCTACCATTAATTAAAGGCTCTGCACTACTTGGGTTGTTGTGCTTTTATGTTTGTGAAGGAGCACTTACCTACCAAAGCATGTTTTCAATTTCCCTATGAAAGTTTCTTCAGTTTCTTCAATCTTAATTTACTATAATTTCTGAATTCATTCATTTCTGCTTCATATTTCGCAGACATTTAGCTTTCTTATCTTACCTCAATTGATGGACAAACACATTTTTTTTCTGTCTTTTCAATTAAATCAATGGTGCTCTTGAAGTGATATATTGTGTTGCTTACATATGGGATAAAACCATTTAGGGCTGAAAAGTCTCGCAACAGTTCAGCTTGTTTGTGACTGTACCTTTTGTAAGTATCTGGCCACACAGACTGCTGTCTGACTGGCCACCCTCTGATGGAAGGTTTTTCTGTTTCAGGTCACTCGGTTATATTATGTTGGTAAGCGCCAGTGCCTTGGTGCTTTGCCCTTGGTACCGGCATTACACTCTTCCATCTCATCCTTTTTATATTAAACACCTTTTCACCCCTCCCTTGCTCGGGAAGGCTTATTGTGTCCGCCAGGTAGGCTGATGAAATTTGACTTCTGAGTCCTGAGCTGCTTGAAGGTGTCAAAGCAGACGGCAATATTAATTCGGAGATGTCAAAACTATGTGAACCGCGGCACGGCAATGACCCCTCCTCTTGTCTACATTAATCTGCCATGACGGCAGAGATCTAAAGGAGCACACCACGGAGTTCACGGCGTTTCCAAAGAGGCTGAAAGGAGCTCGCTGTGAGCATTTTACACCTCTTTTACCGAACAGAGGCTTTCTTTCTTCAGTATTCAGTATATGTTCAGGTTTTCAGGTGCATAATATTCAGAGATATATCTGGAGGCACCCACTGGCACAACACCTCTATGCTGATTCAGAAACACACCCCCGAATGCCAGTAATTTGCTCCAAGTAAGGAGTTAAATCATAAGGAAATTAAGTAGGCTAGTGAATATTCCTGTCTGTCAACCATAAAATAATATTCCTTACATGGTCATTACCAGGTGGGGTGGTGATTCCAGCATATGTCCCCAAAAGTTTTGGCAAGTTTTTAAGACAGTTAAGCACTCCTCTCTGTGAAGGCAAAACTCTGCAAAGTTAGCTTAGGTGACATGCCGATGTCAGAGAAACCTGAATAGGACAGGCTGTTTCTTTGTAACTCTCCCATATAACAACCTCATCTTAACAACCATGGCAGTTGGTAGACGCCTGATTAGACCGTCCCCGCTGCTGTGGCAACCCTGCAACTCTATTATATTTTTAACCTGTGCTGAGACAGGTGGGCCCCGCTGCGTGTCAATCACCAAGTTTTTCAAACAGCGGGCTGATGAGCCCAAGTTAGAGCAGCTCTCCTCATCGCTGTCTTCCTGAGGTGACACGGCCTTTTAGAGCTGTCCGTGGCTGGCTGCCACTGCTGCAGTCAGGGCCTCCGCTCCGCGGGAGATCTGCCACCTTGATTTGGCGCGGATCTCGTTTCATCAGCAGGTAAACACACATGGGCAACAGGGGCCAGAGGAAAAATGCAAACACTGCCTGCTTCACCGCGCCTCATGCCTCTCAGAATTGAAGCTCTTCCTGATGACCTGTGCTTTTAGTCGCTCTTGATGTACACTGACAGACTGGTGATACCATGGTAATCTGCATACAATTTTGGACAAACAAACACATAAATAGATAAACAAAATTAACAAATAAAGTATAAAAATATTCCCCACAAACTGGTTTCAAATATGAACGGATCAGCTACTTGTCTACATACTAAACCATCTATCTATCTATCTATCTATCTATCTATCTATCTATCTATCTATCTATCTATCTATCTATCTATCTATCTATCTATCTATCTATCTATCTATCTATCTATCTATCTATCTATCTATCTATCTATCTATCTATCTATCTATCTATCTATCTATCTATCTATCTACAGAATGTATATATAGAATATTTATTTATTGTAGAAGTGACAACATTACATTTATATTGGTCTCTGGTGCCTAATGTGGCGTTGTGTTTGTGATGGAGAGAGCCAGCCCAATTTTACAACAAATGACCAATTTCAGACTGCCTCCACCTTTGAGACTGTGTCACTAATGGTCAGCTTTTATCTCTGTCTTTATGGCTAATAGATAGATAGATAGATAGATAAATAAATAAAGAAATAAAGAAATAAAGCCTGAATGAGCTGTTTACGTGTTGACCATTTCCTGGTGGTGGCAGTGAAAGGAGTCGGCGTCAAGGGAGAGCCATATCCCAAACTCAAATGACATTTGAGAAAATCCATACAAGTCCCTGGCCTTTGGAGAGATGACATGGGGTGAGGAAGACAAATTGCAGCGTTTCTATGGCACAGGAGAGAGCAAAAAAAAAAGCCTGCGTGGGCCTTTTGTTTTTCCTTTGCAAACACTGAAAGGAAACATTTAACACCCATGGGGAGAATCTGGGATTGTCGAACGATTAAAACCATTATGAGTTGAAGACAAGACGTCCTGAGAAGCACTGAACTCCTGGGTTTCAAATGGGGTTTATTGATGCGTACAAGGTCTAAAATTCAGCACAGAGTCTGAAATCCAGTTCAGTAAGGCACAAACTCTGACAATCTAAAAATCATACTATCACACTGAACTTGTGAAAACCAAATCTGCTACAAGTCACATCAGTATTAAAAACCACAGCTCTGAATAAAAAGAGCGGCATATTCTGACAGCGCTTCAAACATATTCATCTCACTTCCAAGTTGTTTTTTTCTTCCCAACTCTTCACTCCTCGCAGAGACATTTCACACTCTAACACACGCATGCAAGAGCTCCCACTTACATGGCGGAGAGACACTTGTCGCATTTTATCAGCTTCCCCCCCCCCCCCCCTCCCCCGTGCAGAACTTGGGGGGTGGAGGGAGTAATGGGGAGAGGAGGGGAGGGGAGGGGAGGGGGGATCATAATTCGCAGGCTGTCAGTCCATGTCGCATGTCAGCGCATCAGCTGCGAGTCTCACACCTGCTCACTTGGTCTGTGCTGAGCCTCCAGAGGAAGGGCAGCTGGCACACCATCCCAGGAAGGTGGGAAGAACATGTACGTCTGTGTGTGTGTGTGTGTGTGTGTGTGTGTGTGTGTGTGTGTGTGCGTGCGTGCGTGCGTGCGTGCGTGCGTGCGTGCGTGCGTGCGTGCGTGCGTGCGTGCGTGCGTGCGTGCGTGCGTGCGTGCGTGCGTGTGTGTGTGTGTGTGTAAGTGTGTGTGTGTGTGTGTGTGTGTGTGTGTGTGTGTGTGTGTGTGTGTGTGATGGTTATAAAGAGATCTTTCCCCCTCTTAGCTCTGGTTTTCATAGTATTATACCTTGACACAATCATGTCTTAACAGCACACATATGCTATAGTGTTCTTCTTTGGTTTGGAAACATGACACATCTTTTGGTAGGTGCATTGAATCCTTAGCTTTCTCAAAACTATTCCTGAATAAACCAGCATAGTCTCGAGCTAGAAGCATTTTAAAATAGCATTTACTTTCAAAATCAAATTAAAAAATCAGTTGTAAAGTGCATACTCTCAAGTTCTTCATTTTGTGACCATGCCCGTTTTTCCCGTGGACTCCTCATATAGTTTAGACACATGTCTAACCAGGGGTGCCATTACAGGTTTTGGGCCCTAAAACTGGCACCCCTGTACCCAATACAGTGGTCCCTCGCTATATCGCGGTTTACCTTTCGCGGCCTCGCTGTTTCGCGGATTTTTTTAGTGCATGCAGTCTCCTGTACAGTACAGAATGCGCTCAGCTTGTAAAATTTACATAAATCTTCCACCGCTAGCTGTGTGACTCTGAAGTGCTGTATGTTTGCAAGTGTGAACTTTGCCTGTCGGAGAAAAGTGTACAAGTGTAGTGAGGGGTTTTACAGCCTTAAAACATCTATAATAATTGCAAAAAATAAAGCTGACTACTTTGCGGATTTTGCCTATCGCGGGTTATTTTTAGAACGTAACTCCCGCGAATAACGAGGGACCACTGTACCTATTTATCATTCTATACTGTACAGTATTTCGGTCAAAAGCCAGCATAAAGAGACCTGCCAGTCTAGTGTAATGAGAATGCTTTCCATAAAAGTAAAAGAACTCTTTCCTCTATTTAGTATAATATTGTCATCAGAGCATACGTAGGGACATGTCTTTTCTGCTTCGGAACAAATTCATAACGAGCATATTTCCAAACTCAGAATCTATGGCAGGGCAATAAACAACCAGTCATCATCAATCTTGGTCAACAAAGCAAAACATTTCATTTTAAGTGCCTAAAATGTGTCTTATAACAAGCAATCAAACATTTTAATGTGAAAATAAGCAAAATCAAACGGACTGTTATAGGAGTTAGTGGACATCTGTAATGAAGTATAATTATGACACGTTCACGAGTCCGGCGCGGGATAAAACCTCATTTAATATGATGTGGAGTCATTCCAGCCACATTGGCATCTCAGTGGGTTCTCTGTGGCTGGCCCAATTTCTCAATGTCACTCTGTCCCTGTCTGCTACCTGAGCTGCGGCTGGCGCTCCAATTCATCCCAGTGCTGCGGTGAGCAGTGACAAACAGACTAGCATAATACAGGCCTGGACTGTGTTTTCTGACAAAGGAAAAGAGGACAGCATTGAGACATCTGGAAGGACATTATCTTGCATACCATTTAAACATTTATCAAGTATGGCAGAAAAAAAGTGTTTTACAGCTGGGATATCAACGAATATCTTCATTGGTAGCTGCGTATTTTGCAACTGTTGTAAAACCTGTGTATGATGAGAGATTTACAGTCAGTGAAAGCAAAGGTTTACACATTCCTAGTAGAAGAACAGTTTATTCAGCAAGATGCGAAAAAGATCTGCTGTTTGGCTTCTTGGCACGGATTACTGAGTATGTGTGCTTGTGGTGGATGCATTCTGTATGCCTCTCTGATATAGGGTCAGTGCTGTTTTTACATGGAGTCTTTGGCACATGTGATCCATGACCACTTTACACCCCTGAGAGATAAAATTCTGTAAAACCAAGAGAAAGAGAGAGCGAGAGAGAGACAGAGTGAGAGCGAGGGTGAGAGAAACAGAAAGAGAGAGAGAAACAGAAAGAGAGAGAGAGAGACAGAGAGAAAGAGAAACAGAGAGAAACAGAGAGAGAGAGAGAGAGAGAGAGTGGTGAGGGTGAAAAAGTGGACGTAGCTGACTGCTAGCATGTGCTCTGCTCGCCGTGGTGCCTCGAGGTCACCAAAGGTCGCGGTGTAACGAGCTGGCACTGACCCACAGGGGCAAGTCTCATCTCCACAGCACAGGCATCAAAGAGCCAGTGTCAGCACACACACCCGCCAGGTACACACACACACGCACACATGCATCCACACAAACACAAACAGGAAAGGGAGGAGACGGCTATCTATGGTGGGGAAGCAACCCTGAGAGTGAAACAGAAGGGAAAAAATGGTTAATTTCCACCATCACATATACATGCACACATGTACACGTACACGTACACACACACACACACACACACACACACATAGAGATGCTGTGAGGGGAAACGTGTAAAACCTGGACCCAAAGTCAGTGGCGGTGTGTGAGAGCTTGTATGGTGCACCCATGGCGGACCCATGGCGGGCCGACAGATATTCCAATTATCACTCCAGCGCCCTTGTAGTTGTCCTCTAAGTCTCAGCTCACTCCCCACTCACTCACTCTTTCACCTGCATCTCCAAACGCCATCGCCACACACATGGTAGACCTCCAAAGGTAGGATCATGCCTTTCTTTCCTTGCCTCCATCTCCTCGCTGGCTGCCAGCGCTGCAGCATTGGCTCTTATAAGGTCATCCTTAATGACTCCTAATGGCACGGCAACCATTGCCAAGGCAACACAGGTTTATTTTCGTTTCGTCTCAGCAGATGGCTGGCCTCTGTCTCCGTCGTATCGGTGAAAGAGTCGCCCCGCGGGGAGTCTGCCTTAGTCCAAACCCCTCCTCTGCCACTGCCACCACCACCAGCACCACCACCCCACCCCCCATTCCAAAATGACAGGGGACTGAAAAATGGAACAGAATGAAAGGAAGTAAATGGAAGCAAATGAAAATGGAATCGCGTGTGTTGTTTGTGTTTTGGAAGCTTTCACTGGAGATTCTTACTCTCATCTCTTTAGTGGGGCGGCTCTTCCATTCCACCTGAAATATTGTGGAAGTCTTCATTTCTTTATTTGTTCATCAATGCTCTGTCACGTGCCCATCTGCTCAGTGTTTGACTATGTCATATACAGAACTTGATGTAATTACAACACCTGAACACAATACACTACAATAAACACAATAGTTAATACTCCTTTCAGCTGACCTGTACAGTTCAGAGCCGAGCAAGTTATTTGGACCTGCGGGCAAAACAAAACAGAATTTTGAGAAGTTAACTCGTTACCCGTGACTCATTACCAAACATGCAAAGCATAATCACCAGGTTCTACTTGTGATTACAGTTATGTTTTAGACAATGGATCACCTCACCACCCTCACAGAGCACATGGTGTTCCCAATGATGTAAAATCTGCAGCTAATGACGGGGACAGACAACCTTACATTCGGAGATATGTCCAATTATTACCCAGCTCCGGAGCCCTTGGCTAATGAACTCTGCCTTCCCCATTGTCACGTCAGTTCCTCTTTCGTTTGTGACACGGCGTGCGTGCAGTTCTGCTGATCACGCACATCGCTCAGGCTCTTGAAGTTGTCACATCAGCTGCAGCTCTGACAAGAGCTGTCGAGCGAAACATCATGCTGGCAAAATGTTCCCGCACCTGCTTTGTTTCCTGCTGCCATTATGTGTCTCATGAACACCTCCTCCCCCTTTCTCTCTCTCTTTTTCCTTTCATTCTCTCGCTTTTTGGCTTTCCACTCTCTCTTTCTCTCACACACACACAAACACAAACACACACACACACACACACACACACACACACACCTTCACATGGTTGTCAAAGCAGACAGGAGGTCACACCTTGGCCAGGTTGTCCTAACATCAACAAGGTCTTCTTCAGGTTGCACAAATCCAGGATGATGTTGTAGTGTGCGGTTGCTCTTTTGGATGGCAGTGTAAGGTGGATGTGGGCTATAAAGCTCAAAAAGAAAAAAAGAAGAAGAAAAAAAGGGACCAGAGCTGACACAGGAGCACATCTTGGCTGACATTGAGAAAAATGGAGGCAGATGAGCTTCGCCGCTTTAGAAGTCGGCTGAATCAATTGCCAAGCTAAAGCTAAAAAAAGAGCATTATTTGGTAGGTTTCACATGACATGCAAAGAGATGGCACATCATTCTCTCTAGTCAAGCACCCCCCCCCCAACCCCAATTTTAAAAAAACCAAACTGCAGTTATACATGCGACTGGATTATGCTAATCCAATATGCATTGTGCATGCTCCAATCCACATACATACACACTTTAGATCACTATAAGAAGGATCAGTTCATGTCGCTAATGAGATTACTGAAGGCAGACGGAATCAAAGATTAACCTACAACAAAAAAAACGTTGCAAGTGAACAGTCAACCACGCTTCCCTCCTGCCATTTATTCTGACCACACGTCCACAGCGCGCATTGATCTCGACCCCTGATGACACCAAAAAAAAATGCCTCATGCTCACTTAATCTTCGCTAAATGACTCGGGCCGAGCCATACGGGAAAGGTGTGTAGGTGTGCGTGCCGTGTGAGTCAGTGACCTGCATCGATCGGCCATTTGTATGCAACGGAACGCCGGATGGCTGTTATTTTTGTCGGTGTGAAATTGGCTTTCTTGGCGTGTGGGTGTCTGTGTGTCATTAAGGGCCTCACACTCTCCCTTTCTCTCTCTCTCTCTCTCTCTCTATTTCTCTCGCTCTATCTCCTCGCTGCCTACTCGCACTAAAAAAAACAACGGGGCCCTGTGAAGGGTGGTGTAATCCTCTTGGGCCAAGACAAAAATGGGAAGTGGATGGTGGGAGGATCCTGTGAAAGAACTGTTGGAAGAGGCCTCGCGAAACAGACAGAGAGATTGTTTGAAGCATATAGAACTTGGGGGGCTCCAAATTGGAACACACTGTGCCGGGAGATTTTAGCTTCAAGTGGGACTGTTTTTTAAGCACATGGACACCATCACTCTTATAAAGTTCCATCTAAAAATATGTTGGAAGGTACACAAGCATTTCGGTCTAATAAGGGTAGGTTCGTAGATTTATTAACTGGCAAATGCAATCAATTACTACCCAGCGACTTCAACTGTTTTTTTTTTTTACTCTTTGCTGTCCTACAAAAAAAAAAAAAAATCAGTGTTTGATGTTTAAATGAATACTCAAAAGCCATCAGGGGTATTTACCACAAATCACTTTTTAAAAAATGCAATTAAAAGGCGTGAAGCCTGCTTCAGTTGACTCCAGATGAGAGTTCTCTAAGGACACACTCCATATGGTTGCAGTCGGTGCCTGAAGTATGTGTTGTTGCCCAAATCAATTTGCACGTTCCCCGTGCTTCCCCTGGTCTTCCTTTATGCCTCTGGTTGCCGCAAAAACACCTCTTGCCCACCCCCTTTGCCCCTGTCCCCGTCTAGCAGGGACACACCTTTCATGTTGTCCTTTTCATCCTGACATCCCTCTGCTACCGTCGCACGCAACCCGCTCTTTGAAGAACAGGACACTCTCTTTCATGTGATTACTTAGTGAAGGCAAGCCCAGTAAGCTAACAGGGTGTGTGCTCTTTTATGCACTCACTACACAGTGGTCTTGCTTTGTGTCCACAAAAGTCGTATCAAGTAAGCAAGTCAATTCAGTATGCTGACTAAAGAACTGCTTTTGGGAGTCTAGGTTTGTGAATGTGTGAGTGTATAAATGGAAAGAGTGGTTAAAAAAGGTGGCACATTTAGTGGCAAGTTGCAAGTTTGACCTTGCATTTAATGAAGCACTGTACTGCAGTTTTCTGACCTGTATGGAATAGGTAGTTCTTAATAAGGGATAATGTGATACTGATTTGGCAAAACGTATAAATGGAAGAGATGAGCTATGATGATGTGAAACAAACAAATAAATATATCAATAAAGTTGCTACATATGATGGTAACAAATAGCACTGATGTAGTTTCATAAAGTTAATATCCATGGAGAATGCATTAATATAATGAAAATGGAACAATTCTCCATAACTACTTAATGACTTTTGCTATGTCCCGTGTGGTTTGCTGCTTTGCTGTGTGTGTGTGTGTGTGTGTGTGTGTTAATTGCAGGCTGGAAATTGATCGTCTGATGATGCTCGGATGCTGCATATTGGAGCGCGGTGTATAAGAGGGGCAACGCTGGGAGATTTGGCCTCTTGGTCCACTCATTCGGCCTCCTGCTCAGGTTTTCCCCATTGTCAAACCGTTTTGTCAGTGTGAGAGGCTGGCAAGGGCGTTGGCATGGGGCTTTGTTAGGTGATGTCTATTTTGTGCTTTTTGTTTTATCAGTATCTTGCCTCCGTTACTGTTGTTAAGCCATTTATGTTTTTCTCTTTTATTTTCTACCATTTTTCTGTTAACCGAAAATAAATATTTAAACTTTGCATATGCTGTCTGTCGTCTTAGCGTGAGGGTTGCCATTCCCTTCTCCCTTTGTTAGGTGGCAGTTCTCCTAGGTTGACCTGCAACACTTCAAATATCTAAAACAACTAGTCCTGTGTAGAAGAATCTCCCATTAGTGCTATGCAATCCTCAGAGAATATGCTAGAACAAGGGACAGAGCAACAGTAATAATGAAGGGGGAGGGTGGTAATTTTAGAGCTGTTTACCCAAGATATTCAGATCTTCTCTCGGCTGTGATTCCAATATGTGATGAGGAATATAATATAACGCCCACAGATTGTTTGCTCTCCAAAACCTACAGCAACCACAAGAAAAACAGGACTCCTGGAACTTGCGAATGCTTAGCTCAGGGAGGGATGAGGAGTTAATCCACTGCCTGAAAGGTAAGATTCGTCTCATTGGTTATTACGTTTCCAAGGGAACAGAAGCAGGCTCCCCAGGGCGAGGAGGTTCAACTAAGACTGAGGAGCCAAGCAGTGATGCAGAGACCGCTTGAACCCTCCACGGCGACACAAATCTAGAGTCGCTAACCGACGCATCTGCAGAGGGCTCTTTCTCTTCCTCTCTAAAGCTGACAGACAGAAGGCTACATCTTGTCCATTATCGTGTGACCCACTTGTACACTGTTGAGTTTACATGAGGTGTGCTGGGTTAAAATGATGTAAGTGGCTAAGTAGCAATATAAAAGGCTGGCGTGAGCAATCAAACGACTATGGGCCCAGTTTAGTGAGAGCTAAACTGCAGCAAGGTGCTGGGACTAATGCTGCTCTGTGAGTATTTCTGATACAATGCCCTTCTGCAAAAGAGGGGACGTTAATGCAGTGCGTGGGTGTGTGGACCCTAAAGTAAAGCTCTATTCAAATGAGGTAGCATAATGTTAGAGGAAAATGCAGGTATTTTTCCACCTAGGCCCTGATTTCTTTTTTGTTCCTTTTTTTTCTTGGTGGTGGTGGGGGTATCTGGGTCCACACATACACTGGGGACATAAACAAATGAAGCTGACCCAGTATTGAGTGCATGGGAGAAGTAAGTTGCTGAATGTACAAACCTATATAGACTTTATAAAATGTCTTTATATTTTCTTAAACAGACAGGAGGTGTATCTATGTAGGAATCTTAAAGTTCCCACACATGTTTAAGAAGATCTTGATCCTAGTCAGCAGCAAAAAGTTGCATTTTACTAACTGCATTGCTTTTAGCCCTGTACACTTCCTTTGTATAGCCTTTTCACTATGGCTTGCTTTCAGACTTTAACTCAGCACAGGACATTATGTAAAAACACCGCATTATGTCTGTGTAGATTCTCATTCATCCAAGTCATGGTAGTCAAAGGAGCCAAGTTGTAAGCAACTGGACTTTTACTTGGAGCTTCCTTGTTTCCCAACATCAGGACAGAACTGAAGAAGCCTTTCAGATGAAAGGTGAAATGTCTTCAAGCTCCAAGAAGAAGTCCAGTTGCTTACAACTTAGCTCCTTTGAACACTGCATTATGTGATAACTTGGCAGAATGTGATACATTTTCACTTCATTGTGTAATAACTCCTGCATTTTGCAATAAAGTGTCTGAACCCTATATGTAATATATTTTGCTGCATTTTGTAATACATTATTACATATTGTGATGGTTATTACAAAATGTGGGGGGAGATCTTTTCTGCATTAAAAGTATTATGGTGCATTAAGTAATAACCAACCAGAATGCATGTTCTGTACTCATATTATATTTTAAATATTAAACTTACAAAGCATGTTACATTTTACTGCCATAAAAATAAACTCTTGCAGCCATACAAGACGTCATAACCACATACTGCCTAAGTAGTGACAACGGCAGTTTTTTAAATGTGTTTTTGCCATGTAAAAAAAACAGCCACACTTGAACCAGGCGTGGTAATTTGCTCTTTGGCACCACTTAGTGAACACTGTACATTTGAAAGTAGGGTTTTTAACCACTGATTTGTTGGGCCGAGGAGGTCCCTCTTGCCCCATATTTATTATGCAGGATAGCTCTGCCAACCTCTGAAAGCACCTTATGTTTTAGGAAATTCCACAGGGGGCACTAAAATATTGTACATTTCAGCTGAAAACCACTAAGCTGTATGGCTTAGACAAAAGAATCCCCCCCCCCCAACATTTACCCCATGGCCACACCCATTTTTGCCAACCAAATTTCGCTGCCTAAAGATACTTTTTTTTATAGCGCAGTTACAACGCAGGCAGCAAGCAGTTCTTGTGAAGGCGTTCAATGAATGTGACAAACATTGGCAACAGTCTAAACAGTGACAGCAGTTCAGCAAATCTTTCCTGAGGGACAGCGTCCCCATAGGGTCTCCATCGGCACACTATTGCTGACTGCACCTTTAATAGTGAAGGCCGCGGAGTCTGTACACGAGAAACACACACAGTATTATAGACTGGGCCAATCAACACATACATGCTTCAACACATGCACAGGGGGGAAGGTGTGAATTTGATCAGCTGTTGAACACAAACGTCAACAACCTTTTGCTAAGTGTGGTTGTTATGAAGTTTGTATCGTAAAATCATCAAATTCATATGATTGGCTAAACAGACTGATGTCACACATGCCCATTTTTACATTGCGCTGTGCCCAACCCTTTCAAGCAACAGAGGAAAGATGTTGAATACATTTACTTAATTTACATTTGCAAAAAATAGCACTTCCCTCTTGGGTAGGCCCTCACACCTATAGATAAGACTGAGCCACTGCATTTGCACCCTGTGTGTTGTGTGAAATATGCCTTTGAAACATGGACGATGAGATGCTATGGTGGTGATGGTTGTGCAGTGGGTGTAGAAGAGGGCACCAGTGAAGACTAACAGAGCGTGAGGCTTCATGCAAGAAAAAAAGTCAGAATCAGGAAAAGAAAAGGCTACACAAAATACGAAACAGATTTTTTTTCTGCCACCATCGGTTTTCTCCCGTGATCCTCTCCTTTGTGTTTGGAAAGGATAAATGATTTGGTGCGGTGTAGGAGGCCCTCCCCCAGGAAACCAACAGCCATGCCAGCAACTGACAGGGGGACAGCGTTCAGCTCGGGACACGCTGGGTAGGAGGAGGAGGAGGAGGAAGAGGAAGAGGAGGCAGAGTAGTACCCAGAGAGAATGAGTATTTAGTGGGCGTTGGTGCTTATGAGCTAGGCTAGAGAGACTGGTTCAAAACAGCTCCAATGGGGAGGGGTGGTGGGGTGCAAGCATAGCTGGTAATGCTCTTTAAGCCCCCAGGCCAATTGAAAGGAAATAGGATCTGAAGACCCTACAAAACTGGCATCAATTTCTTCCCGAGGTCCCACAGCTGACGGTGGGTGGACGCAGTTTTGTAGTTTTGTTTTGAAAGCCCCTCAAATTCACCCTCTGAGAAAAATCAATGACAGCCTTGCTTTTTTTCCCTCACTAGACTGTTGAACCATCACACTACAAAGAACAAGGCCAAGCTAATGAATATCATTCATACAGAACACGATTAGCCAGATGTGGTAGGGGGTAGCAGGCAGTGCCGTGTAAGATATTCAATTTGGAGAAAGAGAGAGATTTTTTGGATAGTGTTTTGTTGTGGATTAGGTTATAAGGGGGTGCTGGAGAAGATGGAGGCTCCCCCACCATCACCCCCCTGTTCGCTCCCTTTGTGGTGTGTGCCTACACAGTGCCGGCTAATTATAGCCCTGCCTAGCCAGAGAAGGAGGATCGATTTCTGCTCCTGCCCTCCAAAGAGAGACGAGGCCTATCTTTCTAAAGAGGCAATCTGGCCCCCGGGCTTTCGGCGCTGGAGCTTTGTGAGCCGCGGTGGGCTCTCTCCCCACAGGCCAGTCTTGATTCCAGCGGAGCACCATCAGATCGGCGTCTCGCATAGAAGCAGAGGTCGATGCAGTCAAAGCCCTGTGCATTAGAAGCAACAATGCCTCTCCCATGCCGTGGACCAGCCAATGGTGAAAGGAATTTTATCGCACCATGCGGGATGTCTTCAACCATCGCAAAATGTTTCGGTGTTATTTTTTTCTGTGCTGCTTTAAACATCGCTGATCTATATAATGTGTAACAACTCTGGCATTTAAGCAGTTGTGTCGTCAGTATATGTGTGTCCTTTTGAGATATCAGGAAAAGAGGGAGGATTTACACCACCTCACAAACCTGCCCTTCTTTGGCTGATCTAAAACCAAACACAGCCTTAAAGTGATTTTCAGACAAGAAATGTATCAGCATCTGTCAGCAGGGAACAGATGACATTAGCCTTACAGAATTATTCATCCCTACAAGAACACCACTGCATAATGTTTTCAGAGATTTTTTTGCATTTTTAAAATAATAAAAAAAAAACAAAAAAAAAAACAGATTTTCTTCTTGGTTGTATAACAAGGAATATCTCCACCACAGAACGCATTCCAATTTGCTCGAGGTGCTATGGCAGCAGCAATCCAGCACAGTGGCTGTGTGGTGGCGAGAGAGAGAGAGAGTGAGAGAGAAAGAGAGATAGAGAGTGAGAGAGAGAGAGAGAGAGAGAGAGAGAGAAAGTGCTCTCTACGCTCTATGCCACCCACACCATCTCCTATCTCTCCTTCCCCATTCAGGGATCATTCTAATCCCTCATAAAGAACCTGCACAGCTTCAGCGCAGGCACTAATCTACTCGTCTGCCTTTTTCAGCTGGAGCAACTGGCAAAACCAAACGATCCCCTTGAGCCAAAGCTGACAGTCAGGCACTCGTGATGATCCTACATCTTCCAATTAGGTCTAAAATTATGATCTGGTTACTAAGGAGACAACCAAAATCCGGTGCACATGCTGCAATATCTTTTTTTTCTATACTGGAACTCATGTTGCTCAGAAAAATCGAACAATAATGGCCTTGTTGTAGGCCACACTGCTCAGGAGAAACATTCAGAGAAACATTAAATCTGTTCAGGACAAAACAACCTTTTTCCAAGAAGTAATCATAAAATGGTCCTTGTGTGCCACCACATACTAATAGGTTAAATTAAAACCCTGATTTCACAGCTAGACTATCTCGAATTTTAAAACTTGAACTGAATTTGTGTGCTGTAAATTGTATTTTTTGATATTGTGTTTTGCCTCTTGCCTCTGGAGGAGAAACAGCGCTTTACAGCATTTAGAATTTGACTGCTGCACCAGTCTTGGCCATAATCTACATATACACTAGCCTGATAAACCAGCGTCTTGCACTTCACTTCATTTTGTACAGAGGGTCTGGACCGGAATCTCTTGAGGGTCATTTAGTTGGCCCCAGCAAGACCGATCCAATCACCGAACAGAGGGTGTGTTCGTTAGCCGTGACGTTGACCTTGTGTGCTACATTTGAATTGTAGTGCGTAGGTAGGCTGATTGCATACGTGACGACCAGGCGTTAGCGATTGGGTAAAGGCAGAGGCACTTTTTTTAAACTTCAGCAGAGTCCACACCTCCAACAAATCGTTTCTGATGGTCTCTGTTCCAGACCCTCTGTACAAAATGAAATTAAGTACGAGGAGCTGGTTTACCAGGCTAGTAAACCAGCCCCTCGCACTTCATTTCATTTTGTACAGAGGCTCTGGCCTGGCTGCACTGAGAAATGATTTCTTCCTGTAGGTGTGGACTCCGCTGAAGTTTAAAACAAGTGGCTCTGCCTTTACCCAATCGCTAATGTCTGGTTGTCACGTATGCAATTAGCCTACCTACGCATTACAATTCAATTGCAGCACACAAAGTCAACGCCATAAATCAAGAATCACTCCCTCTGTTTGCTGATTGGCTCGGATTCGCTTGGTCTGAATACATGAATGTCAACGACAGCAAGACCAAACCCTCTGTATAAAATGAAACTAAGTACGAGGGGCTGGTTTACCAGGCTACATATAGTTTCAAGATCATAGAAAGTGGGCAATTTTTGTATCACTATCAAAACACCACCACTGAAATAGATATTTAGCATAGAAGTCATAGTTGCCATCATCATAAATTAGCTAGTGTACAGGCCTATAGGAGCTGCTGATTCTGACATTACCTTGACTGCCTCAACTCAACTAAGTGGCCTAACCCATGCATTACCACTGAGCCCCGCTGAGTAGGGTTTTTACAATGCTGACTAAGATATGAAGCACATTAAACACATGGGAAGAGCTTGGCGCACAGTGACATAATACTGTGGTAATTTTGTGTGTTTCAGACATGATGACTTGACTTATCTTTTACCTCTGTTTTTTCCACAGCTATTTTGCAGATGGTATCATAATCACTTCATCAGCGCGGGCTGCTGGGATTTAAAATAAAGACCTCAGTCTTTTAATCCCCCCCCCAGTCACAAAAGTGAAATTCGCCCACCCCGGTCTGCTGTGAGATGGACATGTTTGAGTATGCCTGCTGCTCTTCCCACAACACCCCTCTGTCCAACTGCACCCCAGTGTTTGGCAGTTTTATACAGAGAGAAAGAGAGAAATAGAGAGAGAGACAGAGAGGGAGAGAGAGAGAGAGAGAGAGAGAGTTAGAGAGAGAACAAAAATCAAGCAAAGTGGGGGAGGAATCGGCGTGTTGGTTGGTTGGTTGGTGTGGGTGAGAGAGCAGAGGGATAAGGGGTAGAGGAAAAGTGTGGAGGGTTGCTATGGCAACAGAGACAGAGGGATAAGCAAGCGCTTCGAAGTGCTTAAGCATTTTCCGCCTGGTGGCACGCTCTTTATGGGCGAAGCTCCGAGAGGGGCCAGGCCAGCAGCTACTGATGAAGCTGTTAACAACTCGCCTGTCCCTGATCACCAGGTGCCGCACGCAAGGCCAACAACACGCCCAGCCATCTCTCCTCAGTGAAACTAGGAGCGGCACGGAGGAGACAAGTTCAGTCACACTGAACTCTAAGCGCTTGATGCATGTACGTGTGTTTGTCCGCGTGATGCATGTACGTGTGTTTGTCCGCTTGTCCGTTTGTCTATGTCTGTGTGCAGGAGAGAGAGTTGTTGAGCTCCTAGAGGGGTTCTTTTAATCAGTATTTCTTGTGTAAGTGTGTGTGTGTGAGAGTTGTTGAGGAGGTAGATGAGGTCTATTCAATTAGTATCTTTTTGTGAGTGCTTGTGTGTGTGAGTTGTGGAGCTTCTAGTCAGTCAGTACTCTTTGTGTAAGTGTTTAAATGAAAGAGTTGCAAAGGTGATAGAGGTGATTGATCTGGTCCATCAATATTTATTGTGTGTGTGTGTTTGTGTGTGTATATGTGTGGGTGTGTTGTTTCGGTTGTACAGTAATTCTATTCAGTCAATATTTCTTGTGTGAGTGAGTTGTTGAAGTCATAGAGGGGTTCAATCAGTCAGTATTTGTTGTGTGAATGTTAGTGTGTGTGAGAGAGAGAGCTATTGAGGGGGTAAAGTTACATGTACAGTAATGTGCAAAAGTTTTAGGCAGGTGTGACAAAAATGCTGTCAACTAGGAATGCCTTCAAAAATGGAAGTGTTAATCATTTATGTTCATCAATTAACAAAATGCAGTGACTGAACAAAAGAGAAACCTAAATCAAATCAATATTTGAAGGCAAAGGGTGGTCACACCAAATATTATATATACATAACTGTATATTCAGTCAGTATTTCTTTAACTAAAAACATGAAGATCCAAAATGATTTCCTGTAGTCAAGACTGAGGTATGCATACATTAAGAAGTTTTAAGGCTTTTTTGAAGCTATGTAAATACCAAAGCTGGTGCATTTAATTGCACTGGCAAAACTTTTACAATAATGCTGATGACGATGTTAATGAGCCCAAACTCAAGATTGGTATTTTTTTATTAATGTTGACAAATGGTACTCTAGCTTACATTAAACTACCTTTATTACTCTCCTGGTCTAACTAATTTTAATTGGACAGACATTATTACTGAATCATAGGTGAATATAATTATAATTTTTGAAAGTTTTGTTTTTTACCTTATGTAACAGCACTGTCATAAAACAGACACAACACTGCACCATTAAATTGTTTTTATTGGTATTCTTTTTGCTTCATCATAATTAAGCAGTACTAAACAAAGAAATATGCTACAGTACATGTAGGTCTGCTGCCCTTATCTGACATGTACAGGCTTTGGTTGGTTCCACAGTTTCAGTGTGCCGCTCTAGTCCAACACTAACAGATGGTCTCTCTCTCTCTCTCTGTCCATACTGCCTTGAAGATGACTCGATAAAATTCATTAAATTACCTAATAATAGCACTTCACACCACTTTGTAGACACCAATGACACTGACGTTGACGCCTTTCTCTACTGGAATATGTAAGGGTCAGAATGTTAAGATATATATAGTTACCTGTATAATTGCACTTTCCACATAGGTCCTTACCACAGGTGTTGGAGCAAAAAAAAGGACCAGGCAATTACCATTATGGCTAAGATTTAGTGAGATGAAGAAACAGCTGACAAATGACTTAGTACTCACCGATAGCACTTACAAATGCATGACTGAGCTGAGCTAGAAGAGGCTAACAAAGGCTAGGCTAGTGTTGGGGCTGGTTAGTCCCACAGAATACGATATTAAATTAAGTGACCTGGTGACATTTTAAAATACTTTAAAAAAGCGCATTAATCTCATTTATGTGATTTTAATGTTTTTGCATTTTTTTTCAGACTTTAGCTTGGTGTTTTCTCTTCGAAAATAACTATGTGAAGCTGTTAACACCGGAATACTCACATACTAATTTTAATCTATTCTAACAGGTCTGAATGATTAACTCTCTCAAAGGATGAGATCCAATTTACGATTTTCTTTTCAAACAGTGGAACTAATGCATGTACTTGTGCATTTTTATGTCAACATGTGTAAAAGGACTAGTTCCTCTGCCAACAAGACTCCCATGGAGTGGATAACCCAACCCAATATGAGCTAAAGCTGTAAAGCACAACGATTCAGAACCGCAAAGGCAGGACCCCAAGTTTCCTCCCTGAGACCCACCAAAGGCAGGACCCCAAGTTTCCTCCCTGAGACCCACCAAAGGCAGGACCCTTTGTTTCATCTCTGCCTTTGGTTGAGGTCTCACCCACTGACTCGCATCTCTGTTCCTAGCCAAAGCACCCCACAACCCCACCTCCTCTTCTCCCCAACCCCAAGCCCCACCACCCCCCTTCGTTTTCCCACCCTAGGGGGCACCGCTACCGGCTCTCAGAAGAAGGAAGTGTCCGAGGAGAAGGCACCGGCCAGACGGAAGTCTTCGCGCATCAGCACACAGAACATGCGCTGGGGCAGGGCCTTGGAGTAGGGCGCGGGGCGGGGCACACATGTGCGCAGGATCACCTCGCGACCTGCTGGCGGGGGGAAGTCTGGGACTCCGCCTGCCGACGATGGCTTTTTGTCTTCGGCTCCAGACGGCCGGGCGGTGTCCTCCTCCAGCGGGGCCAACAGCGCCGCCTAGAGGGTAGGGGGAGGAACAGTTACAGTGGCTGTGGAAACATGCTAATGAGCTGAGGTGAGCTGAGGTAATATATTTAGACAGTCCATTCAAGATTTTCATAAATATGCAGTAAGGATTTCCCACTATTGCAGTTTAACTTTATTACAACAATATTTACTCAAAAGTAGGTACAGTCACAGACATTCTGTATTGCTTGCAATTGCTTTTAACAGAAATAGCCAAGATCACAGTGATATTTTTGAGAATACCCACAGTAACTTCAGTTACATTCCACCACAAAAATCACATTGAAGCCTTGCAAGATCCTGGTGGGATTACACTTTTTTTACAAAATCTCAAAATTGAAGGAAAAAAAAAAAAAAAAATGAAGACCCCCGCAAATTTTATTCTAATTTTTGAAAGATAGTCTGGCAGCAAATTCAGTCAGCAATCGCAACAAATCTTCAGAAGATCCTGAAGGGACTGCCTAGAGGCTGCTTCTGCAGCGCAATACATTTCTGCCACTAACGTGGCTAAAGCTTAATAAGCACAGAAGGGGAAAATATTACCAAACTGCTCTCCTTATTAGTGAAGAATATTATTTATTTCTGCACAAACAAGGCGTAATGACAGCGAGTGCAGACACGCACATGGCAGCTACTCTTCTCTCTAAGCAATTAACAAACTACACTAATTAGAAAGTTGATTACAAATTAGAAAAATGTCCTTTACATCAACAATAAAGGAATAATCTAATGGGGAGGGAGCACAAGAGCACAATAAACTAGCAGAATTATGATTCCAAGGACTCAAACAAAACTTTTGCTAATAGGGTACAAATAAGCATTAAAAAAAAAAAAAAAAAAAAACTGAAGCAGCGGATTGCAATCAAGCTCCTTTTAACCAACTGGCCTGAAGCAGCTACTGACATACTACAGTAAAAATAAAAACAAGTACATTTTTCTAGCAATACACTCTCAACAGTGCTATGGGGTGGTGGGGGGTGGGGAGGGTGGTCACAGCAGGGTCATGGGGCATTCGAACTCACAAACCTCCATCTCCCCTAGAAAGTCCTTTTTATACAATGAGCCCCGTTAAAGTGAACGAATGCAGGGAAAACAACACAAAATGGTCTCATTATCATCAACAGAGTATCTTCACAGAGTTACACATGTCTGGGGAGGAAAAGACTGTCAGTGGATGAACAGCTGAGTGGGGGGGGGGGGCACTTTGGTAAAGGTTTCCAAGCACATCAAGTCTAGCCATGTCTTCCTATAAAAGTGATCCGACTGAAACCTATGCTAAGGAGTCAGTGTGACAACAACAGTTATATTCAGGGGTGGGGGGGTGAGGAAGGTGGGGGGGGCGGGGGAAGGGGGGGACAGGGGTGCTTGAGTTGTTACCTCATCACTGTAGTCAGCCACCTTGACAAGGATGAGAGTCAAGCAGCATTAGAAAAAAAAAGACAACAGGACAAAAAAAGACAACACAACAAAGGGTGAAATGGCGAGAACGGAGCACAAACAGAAGAGACAACTAATTTGTCAGCGGCTGAGTTGAAGCGCAGCCAAACCCTGGCTGTCTTCAGCGCAATAAAGCTCCATGCATGTCTGCACCACAGCACAGCACAGCACACCACACCATCACACTGCCCTACAAAGCCAAAAGGCAGTAACTACATATTTTGAGTTTAGGCTGGAAATGGACTTTTTAACACCTCATCTCTTTTGTCTTTTGTGCAAATCTTGTGCTTCTTTCTATTAAGATAGTACATATAATCATCACCACTATTACACCTGCAACATGTTTGACTGGGCAGTATGACCATTTTAAAGGCATTTTTCTCAGTTTGAACATTCGAGTAGTTACTGCACTTTGCCTTTGTAGGGCAGTACACCTCTCTGGTCACACACAAAGTCAGAGACATGCAAGTAGGGTTGCTTCTCATTGGCAGACATTCAGTCAGGCAGTCAGTGTTAGTGGCATGCGTTAAAAAGCATTGGTCATATACAATGTTAAGTGTTCCTTTCTAGAGCTGCGTATGTTCTCTCCTCCCCTGTTTATCTCCCCCTCCTCACGGCCTCTCTCCTCTCTTCTCCCTCCCAGAAAAGCCGTCCCTCTCTGAAAGGCTGATTTCTAGTGATTTACATGGGATGCTCAGGATAATTATTGCCTTTCTATTTCTAGCTTGACAACTCGAGGGGTATAATTTAACGCTCACACTCATGTCGGCCCAAAATGAAAAAAAAAAGAGAGAAAACGACTGATTGAGAGAGAGGGAGAGGGAGAAGGAGAGAGAAAGAGAGAGAAAGGAGAGAGAGAGAGAGAGAGAGAGAGAGAGAGAGAGAGAGAGAGAGAGAGAGAGAGAGAGAGAGAGAGAGAGAGAGAGAGAGAGTTTTAAGGAAAACATGTTCGGAGGCTTACAACTTACAGGAAAACCAAATCTTGTTCTTTTGCCTTGTGCACAAAGGTTGCACAGGTGTGAGTTTTGGATGAGTTCCAAGAACTTAAGAGCTAGCAAGAACATGCAAACATGCTATGGAGGCCACTAACGAGACCACGGGCATGACATACACAGACAAATATTTAAGTGTAATATTAACATATGAAATAATTAAATAATGAATTTTCTTTTTAGTTGGTACAATTAGTACAATTAATTGGTATATGCATTCAACACCTCACTGCTTGGTTAAACCGCATGTTGGTCCGTGTTAAACTTCAAAGAGGCCCCTTTTGCCATGAACACCACTTGGCAATTAAAATATCCTAATTTCTACGGCAACAAGTAAACACTTTTATCTTATTTCATTGCTCCATTAACTGGTAATTAAAACCATACAATTAGCTTACCAAGACTGCATTCATCTCAGCAATATGTACATATTAGCAAAGGGGCTACATGACTCTGGAGGAAAAGCAAACTGATGAGCAATCATGTCAAAGAACATCTTGTAAAAAGGGTCGGTGTTTTATTTAATGATCTCATTTAATGACTGCAGAAATATAAACAATAAAATTAAAACTGATAAAGATCCGCTGGCTCATTTGCATGAAAAGGTCTTCATAGACCTCTGCAATTGTACAGCATTTTTGTGCAACAGAAGATTATGCAGCTTCTTTCTGAGACACAACTAGACAGATTCACTATAAATGTAAATGATAGCAAACAGTCTATGCCGAAAAAATAAAATACTGTAACACTACCATAATACTAAACTTAAGTTTAAAAAAACAAAACAAAGCAGCTTGTTAATGCCTTTAGTCACTGGTTTGATAAACACCACCAAACACACACACCATCGCTAAGACTAACTGACCAAGTGTGTTCTCAAGTATGCTTGACGTGCGAACATTAACCTCTCCCCCGTCCCCTCCTGGGAAGCAGACGGCGGTGTCTTAATCTGGGCAAATGTGGGTGTGCGGAGAGACGAGACAAACAACGCGGGCAGCAGAAATGTGTGGTTACTGAGGCATGCCTACTTTCTCCAGCGTTTGGCAGACGTGTTTAATTACCTGCGCGTCACATTAAATCATACAGCAGACATCTGCTTTCTCTCATTAGCTCCTTTGGTTATGGCGACTGTTTGAGCACGCTTTTCCACATGCCCAAAACCATTTCTTCCAGTTACGGGCTCCGTTTACATTACAGCCCCATAATCTCACACATGTCTTTGTCTTAATTCATATGATTTAACGCAACAGGTAGTGCAGTGGAACACACCAAGCAACACACACACACACTCACACACACACACACACACACGTAGAAGAGGAACAAACAAAAAGAAAAGATAAATAAAAGCAGACACAAGGCAGGTGGTGTGTTATTGTTTGTACATTGGGAAGATGCACGCAAGCTGAGAGGGATGCTCACAAGCTTCTATAAGGACGGCAGTCAGATCGTGCAAATCACTCATCTTGCTCTCTCAATGCAACAACCTAAATCCACAGGCTCTTCTGACCAGTGTGTGTTTGTTGTGTGTGAGTGTATGCATAAGTGTGTATGTGAGCATGCCCATCATGTACACTGAATCAGTACTCTGTGCATGTGCATGCCTTAGTAAGGTGTGTGTGTGTGTGTGTGTGTGTGTGTGTATGTGTAAATGAGATGGTGGCCGCACATGCACGCTTATGTGTATGTGTGTGTGTGTGTGTGTGTGTGTGTGTGTAAATGAGATGGTGACTGCACATGCACGCTTATGTGTGTGTGTGTGTGTGTGTGTGTGTGTGTGTGTGTGTGTGTGTGTATGTGTCTGTATGTAAATGAGATGGTGACGGCACGTGCATTCTTATGTGATGTGTGTGTGTGTAAGAGGTGAGAGTAAGAGATAACTGTGTGTGTGTCCTGCAGCAGGTGCAGTGGTGGCCATGTTTACCCTCTGCGCGCTGACAAACATCTTGTGGATGATGCTCCCGGCTGGACCCCTCCCCGCGCCCAGCACCGCCACCTCTGGCTCCTCCAGCAGAGAGCTCACAAACCTGACCACAGAGAGAGAAAGAGAGAGAGAGAGAGAGAGAGGGAGAGAGAGAGGGAGAGAGAGAGGGAGAGAGAGAGAGAGGGAGAGAGGAAGAGAAAGAGAGAGAGGAAGAGAGAGAGAGGGAGAGAGAGAGGGAGAGAGAGGAAGAGAGAGAGATAGAGGAAGAGAGAGAGAGAAAGAGAGAGAGAGGGACAGAGACAGAGAAAAAGAGAGAGAGAAAGACAGAGACAGAGACAGGTAGAGATATACAAAAAGAGAGAGAGAGAGAGAGGGAGATAGAGAGAGAGAGAGAGGGAGAGAGAAAGAGAGAGACAGACAAACAGGTAGATATATACAGACAGAAAGGAGAGAGACAGAGACAGGTAGACAGATACAGAAAGAGAGAGGGAGACAGAAAGAGAATGAACAAGAGATTGCATGATATGACAAGACAGACAAACGATGTGAGTCAGAGACGGGGAGGAAAAAGAAGGATGGAGAGACATAGCAAACATTCCAGCACTATTAAATAAGAGGATTAAAGTGTGGAAAAGGTCGGGGTGGACGGAGAGGAAGGACTGGGCAGACCTGAGGTGGTTTTATCTGTGCAGCCATAACATAATCAAGACACCACAGAGCCACTGACGAAAGGACAAAGCAACACCACACAGACTTGATTTGGAGAATTTCTTCAGCAACTGAACACACACGCACACACACACACACACGCACACACACACACACACACACACAACACACGCACACACAGACAGACACACACACACACACAAACAGACGCACACACACAGGTTGTGGGCGGTTGGTGGCGTCAAACACACACTTGCACACACAAACACACAGAGACACACACACACAAACAGACACACACACACAGAAATGGGCACACAGACAGACACAGAGACACACACACACAAACAGACACACAGACAGACACACACACACACACACACAGACACACACACACACGCAGGTTGTGGCCGGTTGGCGGCTGTGCTGTGTCCGCCCCTCCTCCAGGCCTGCTCTGGGGGTGCTCCTAATGAGGCCGGCTGTCCTCGGCTGCCTGGCCCCTGCTGTGGCCCCTGAGCGGCCCCTGGGACTAACAAAGTCCGGAACATTCTCCGGCTGCCGCGACGACGCCTCCCGTGGCCCTATCAAGCCCGGCCTGCCACTCACCACCACCTGAGCGGGAGACAGGCCAGCCCCTGTCCGCCTCTCCCCCCCCCCACACACACACACACACATACCCACACACACACACACACCCCACCTCTGCCCGGACGCACCAAAATAACCCATTCTCAATTATTAGAACCTCTGTGTGTGTGTGTGTGTGTGTGTGGATAAGTGGGTGTGTGTGTGGGTAGATGGGTGTGTGGGAGTTTGGGGGGGGGGGGGGTTGGGGTTGGGGTTGGGCTGAGGGGAGCATTAATAAAGAAGGGGTCTACCTCTTTCGCTCTCCCTCTTCCTCTCTTCCTCTCCCCCTCTCCCTCTCTCTCTCTCTCTCTCCCTCACACTCCAAGCAATTTAAATAAGCCCAAGTCCCAACTCAATCTCTGCACTGTTTACCTAATATGCAATATCATGACCATCCCCCGTGTGAAAGAGGAGAGCGGGTGATGATATATATCAGACGAAGTGGGGCCAATGCTTTAAAAAAGAGGAGTGAAGAAAAGCAGCTATATAGATGATACATCAATCACACGCTGGAAACAACACTGATATCAGCATCTGCCTGTGTGCATTCGTCTACACGTGGCCACATGCCTGACAGTGAAAGAGGCTTAGTGGCGGCCATATTGGAGTGGTATGAACTCTATAAACTTTAAAAAATCAGTTGGCAGTCGCGAAGATGGTGTCTCTCCCACTGTAAGCCTTCCATGTGAAGCTGACAATGATGTTTTGTGCAGTGGTGCTAGTTGGATGTTGGGTCTACAGCCTTTATCTAGTATTATTTACATGTGTTGGCTCTTTTTTCATATTATAAAAAAAATTCCCTTTCTTTAGTTTCTAGGATGCCCATTTCATTTTCTGGCATCTCTACCGAAAAGACCAAACCAAAAGCTGATATCCGACCACCAAGCCATTGTTTTGTGTTTTTTTTTGGGAATGTAAACAACCCCCCTCAGATTCCCTTCTCCCTTGACGTCAAGGGATAACACTTGTTATAGTATATACACTACAGCAAGTGTTATAGCAAGGGATAAGACTTGCTACAATATTACCGCTCTTCACAGAATGCTGACATGAACGTCGACCAATCCAGCTGTTGGTCTCCACCCACGATTACGAATGATGACAGAGCACAACCCAAAAACAGACTTCTTAACGAATTCTCAACGGTATTTCTGTGACCTAATGCTACAGTCGCAGACATATGCATGCAAAGTCAAGAAGATCCAAAATGAGTGGTACTTGTTCCCATTCATACCCATTTCAAATTGCTCTAAATTTGACTCATGCCTTTACTTGAGGTGCTAGACATGTCATCTTTTTTCTGCAGCTCTGCCAGTCCTTTTCTATTACTTCTGACACAACATGCGTGTAACAAAATCACGATGATTGGTTGTGCACCTATGCAATATGGGCATGCACATGCATGCACACGTGTGTATGTCAGTATCAGTTGTGTATGTATGTAGGTTTGTGCAGGTATAGGATAACTCCAGCATCATCTGCATGTCTGATGTGTGTGCGCGTACATGTGTGTGTGTGTATATACACAGGTGTGTGTTCCTACACTTCGCTGCTGTGGTGTGTGAGCCTACCTCTCCAGCTCCTCCTCCTCCTCCTTGCTTCGCTCGCTGCTCCCGATGCCAAACTTGGCTTTGAGGGAGCGGGCGCAGGCTACGACTGCCTCCAGCACCATGACCTGGTTAATGAGGTCCTGCCAGGAGAGACGGACCAAGGGCACAGCGTCAGGTAGGGGGTGGGGTGGAGTGGGGGGGACAGTGCATGGCCTAAAAGGAGTGGCAGACAGCATATGGAACTGGTAGGGGGAGAAAGGGGTAGGGCAAAAAAGAGAGGGGGAGAAAGAGAGAGAGAGAGAGGGAGAAGGAGAGAGGGAGAGGAAGAGAGGGAAAGGAAGAGAGGGAGGGAGAGAGAGAGAGAGAGGGAGAGAGGGAGAGAGAAAAAGAGGGGGAGAGGGAGAGGGAGATAAGAGAGAGACAGAATAAGGAAGGGAGAGAGAAGGAGAGAGAGAGAGCAAAAGAGGGAGGGACTCACTTCGACCTTCTTGTAGTCGGGGGTGGGGTGGCGCAGGAGTTTGCTGGAGTGGGAAATCACCTGCTGCAAGGCCTTACGCACAGACAAGATGTCCTCTCTGGCCTCTGACATTGGGAAGGACAGAGAGAGGGCGTGAGTGACAAGAGGCACAGAAAGGTATTGGCAGAGGCAGAGATACAGACAGAGAGAGAGAGAGAGGGAGGCAGACAAAAAGAGACAGAGGGAAAGAGGGAGAGAAAGAGAAAGAGACAAAGAGAGAAGGACAGAGGAAGAGAGAGGGAACAAGAACAGAGTGTGTCAGTGAAGGACAGTCTGACAGACACAGAGGAAAACAACATTTCAGCCCAAAAAAAATAGGACATCTGCATGCATGAAAAACTCCCACACTCGCACAGTCTATTTCTCTATCTCTCCATCTATCTCCTTCTCTATCTCTCCATCTCTCTCTATCTCCATATCTCTCCATCTATCCCTAGGCCTCTGGGCCTGTCCTGCTGTGCCCGCGTGACCTTACCCTCCTCCTTGACCTTAAGCATGGCGCCGTGCAGCAGGCAGGGCAGCAGGTGGCGCGTCAGGTCGGCCGGCTTCTGCAGCGCCA
Organism: Coilia nasus; assembly: GCA_027475355.1. NCBI lineage: Eukaryota > Metazoa > Chordata > Actinopteri > Clupeiformes > Engraulidae > Coilia > Coilia nasus. The sequence continues at coordinate 17,881,383 of CM050213.1, read as the reverse complement.
GGTAGTGCAGCACCTATGGACAGGAGTCACACAAAACAACAGCATGCGTGTGTGAGTGCCTCTGTCTGTGTGTGTGTGTGTGTGTGTGTGTGTGTGTGTGTGTGTGTGTGTGTGTGTGTGTGTGTGGTAGAGGTTGGGGGTTTGTGTACATGATAACACAGAAGAGGCTTTCCCTCCGTTGCCTTTTGTGGGTCAAGAGTCTCTCGAGCAGCACGAGAGCGTGTGTGAGTGTGCCTCTATGTGTGTGTGTGAGTGTGCTTGTGTGTGTATGTGTGTGTGTGTGTGTGTGTATGTGTGTGTATGCCTGTGTGTGTGTGCTAACGTGTGTACTGCTTCAAGCATCTACAGAACCCAGGCAGAGCTGAGCTGAAGCACTGGGTGCTTTTGTGCGGGTGACAATGGAGGGGAAAAAAGCACTTTTTCAACCTCCCTCCCCCCCTGCTTCTTTCGTTTCTCTCTGAGGGCCTCTTCATGCTGCACCACACTATCCAGCACATTTAGCACCTACAGTACCACATAACCAAGGCAAAGCCACCGTGTTAACTCAGCCGTATTTACAGTGTGGCAATGCCGGTTCCTGTACGGGCAGTTTTAAGGTGGGTCTTGCTGTTCTGTTTCTTTTCTTTTTTTTTAAATTCTAAACTGATGTCCCCAATAACACACAAGCCTGCGGGCTCTCCGGTGCAAAGGCAGAAATTCTCCCTGCTGCAAGGTGACCTCCTTGTGGCTATGATCTTGACTGCAATCAGAGGACTGGAAAAATATGAGCGCTTCAGTCATCTCCGAGGACGAGAAAAAAAAAAAGAAAAAAAAAAAAGAGGGGTTGTGGGGGTGGGTGAGTGAGTGAGTGAGAAGGGGGAAAAAATAAATTAAAATCAGCAAATTAATTCAGAGCAAAATCCTGCACCTGGAGTTCCCCCAGCTGCGCCCAGGAGGATGCTGAAGGACGGCTGAGACGACGACCTTCAAGCTGGGCAAGGTTCCCCCGAACTCTCCCCACTGCCCCCGCGCGAAGCAGACCCCTAACAGGGACACATTATGTTCTAACCCACTTTCCTCCAGAACACACACACACACACACACACACACACACACACACACACACACACACACACACACACACACACACACACACACACACACACACACACACACACACACACACACACACGTGCGGTCGGTCACCCAACTAGGGGGGGCCGATGTGGGGACCACATTCGCACGAGGCTTGGTGACCGCTACCTGCATTTCGCCTCTGCCATCACGAGTTGCAGCACATTTTCTTTCCCACATTTTTTTTCTTTCTTTCTTGCTCCCTCTCTCTCTCTCCCTGTCCTCCCCGACCATTTTCTTTTTTTTTTCTCCACACCACCAGATATGTCGACATGTCCTTTGCTAAATTTGTTATGAAAGCGTTCAACAGGGGGGTGTCCGAAAAAGTGACACTCCTGAGAAGCTGCTGCCCGTTCCTTTCTCTGCTGCAGGTTTTTTTTTTTTTCTTTCTTTCTTTCTTTTTTTTCCTGAAGGAGGCGATGAGGCAACGCGGTGCAAGGCTTCCTACAGGGACCCGAAAGCACACAAATGAACAGGGGAGAGAGAGATGCTGAGAGATGGTGTTTGGGTTAGTCACAAACAGGGCACGCAAGGCACAGGGACAGGGACAGGGACAGCCAGCTGGGAGCCATAGCATTACAAGTGTGGCAAACCAGCACAAAATTACGAGTTACAAAACTCCTATAAAATACAAATAATTTTTTAGACAATATTAGCATGATTTGGACAAGACCCAATTTTGTAAAGTTGTAGGAAAGATTCTGCTTTTACAGTACTTGAACTACAAATGTAAAACATTGCTATGAAGATATTACATATCAAAGATATAAGACCTTATAATACACTGTGGCTTGCAACACCTCCTCTGGAAAATAAATAAATAAATAGGCAGCTGTGGGCAGCTGTGGCCTAGTGGTTAGGGAGCAATCAGAAGGTTGCCGGTTCCAATCCCGCCCTACCCATGGTTGAGATGCCCTTGAGCAAGGCATGTAACCCCACACTGCTCCAGGGACTCTAACTGAAACCCTGTAAATATCTGTCGGTCGCTCTGGATAAGAGCGTCAGCTAAGTCTAATGTAACGTAAATAAATAAATAAATAAATAAAAACTGACCTTCTCTGCCTCCTTGGTGTCGTCGAAGAGGCGTCGCTGTCTGCGTGCGGGTGTGGTCTTGGCCGTCTCCCAGGCCTCCACCCACATGTTGCCCGGGATCTTCATGCGTGCGCTCAGGTCACCCTTCACCACCGCCTGCCCCGCCTCGTCCGTCACCTCCTCCTCCACATAGTCCCGTGGTGAGTACCACCGCACAAAGTCCTCCAGACAGCAGCCAGGGTTTGCCGCCTGCAGCACAGTGGGGGAGTGGGGTGGTGGTTGGAGATGGAGGTCCAGGGGTGAAGAGGTCAAAGGGCTATTATAGAATCTGGAGTATTAACTTCATTTGTTCAATAAGTGAGATTATCATTGCATTGAAGTTTATTTACATACGTATTTAATTTTACAATTTTGCATTGTGAGTAACTGATAAGTGGACATTGTGTTTTGCTGTGTGTGTGTGTGTGTGTGTGTGTGTGTGTGTGTGTGTGTGTGTGTGTGTGTGTGTGTGTGAATGACATCAGTTCCTGTGGTTTAATGTCCAGTGGTTTAATTGCTAAAGTGTTCTGCAATGCAACAGCACCCAATAAAGATATTTGAGAAAAAAAAAAAAGGTCAAAGGTGGAGAGGGCAAATGTTAAAGTCATTGTGACCAAAGGCCAGAGTGCACAAATTGACAGCTTTCAGCTGCACGTATCCCTAGAGGAAGGGTTGGGGGTTGGGGTTGGGACCGGGGGGAGGGTGGTCACTGGTGGAAAGTGCCAGCTAATGAGTGGAGATCTACGGCATAACACTAAAGACACAGCGAAACTGGCGTGACGGGCATATTGGGAGCACTTTGCGAGTTCTAAACACAAAATCCTTGTGACAAAAGGCCGGAGGGCACAAACTGCCACCATCCAGCCCCAATCCACGGCATGTAGCCTCACCCATCCCTAGAGGAGGGGTTTTAGGTGGGGGTGGGCTTGAACTTGGGGGTGGGTGGTGTAAAGCACCAGCGAATGAGAGCAGAGTGAATGAAGTGAACACATAGCAGCAGCTTCGGGGATCGGTCTTTTATTGGCATGTCGTGACAGCGTATGAATCATCCAAACTGTGAGGAATGAGCTCAGTGCGAGTGTCAACCACTGCTCTCCAAATGAACTAGCTGACGAATCCCTGCCCCTTTCTCTCTCTCTCACTCTCTCCGTCTCTCTCTCCACACACACACACACACTTTCTCAGCTCCCAGCGTGACCTTTTCTGTCTGTCTGCCCAAGTCCCGCGCACTTTTACGCCTGATAATTACCGGCGTGGAGAAGAACAAGACATAATGATCTGAAGTTTTACAAAAGTGAGCCACAGTTCTCTGACAGAGGTGTTACTGCTGGGGGAAGCAGGGGGTGGAGGGGAGGATGTGGTGGGAGGGTGGGAGGCAGGGAGGGTGGGTGAGACATGCGCAGGTGTAGAAATCAGGTCTTGCTCGCTCACACATTCCCCCTTACCCAAACAGACACACACACACACACACACACACAGGCACACAAGCACGCACACACACACAGACGCGCGCACACACAGATGCGCGTGCACACAGATGTGCATGCACACACGCACATATGCGCGCGCACACACACACACACACACACACACACACATACACACTACTTTTTTCTCACTTTCTGTGAGGAAGGTATAGAGGAGGGCTGCAAAGGGGAGGGTGCGAGTAGGTGTATGTGGGGTGTGTGTGGGGAGGGTG
>CM050213.1:17562500-17872500 GCA_027475355.1 Coilia nasus | reverse complement strand
CCCCTCTCTTCATCAACGGTGAGTGTGTGGAGTCCACACCTTCTGGTTTCTCTGCGTCCTTATCTCCGACGACATCTCCTGGACAGACAACACCACAGCAGTCATCAAGAAGGCTCAGCAGCAGCTACACTTCCTGATGGTTCTCAGGAAGCACAACCTGGACCCCAGCCTGCTGCTGGCCTTCTACAGTACCGCTCGTCCATCGAGGGCCTGCTGACGTACTGTGTTACAGTATGGTACTGCAGCTGCACCATGGCGGACAGGGAGAGGCTTCAGAGAGTAGTTAAGGCATATAAGCACATAAGATCATCGGCTGCCCTCTCCCCTCCCTGATGGACATGTACAGCTCCCGCTGCATCGGCACAGCTAAGAACATCATCAAGGACAGTTCCCGCGCTGGCTTTGAGCTGTTTGACCTGTTGCCTTTAGGATGGTGCTACAGGTGCATCAGAACAAGGACCAACAGACTTAACAACAGTTTTTTTTTCCCCAAAAGCCCTAACCACTTTGAACTCACACATGCACTGACTCCACAGCCTAACCCCTCAACCCCCGGACTTCCTTTCATCCACCTACTACACAATATTTAATTTAACAGTATGTGAATACTGTGCAATATCCTTGTCTTTATCCTGTGAAATATCATTACTCTCTTTGTCTACTATCCACCACATAGTATAGGACAATCGTTTCTGTGCAATATTAAATCCATGTGCAATAATGGTATAATTATGTGCAATATCACTCTGTATATAACGTAATATATTCCTTTTGCCTCAGAACTGTGCTGCTTACCCTCCTTTTTTATTCTCCATTGTTATTCTCCATCTTGTCTTGCACTAATATTTATTTATTCTATGTTGTAAATATTCTTCCTGCATGTCTGCACTGGAGAAGGTGTTGCTTTCAATCTCATTGTGCAGGTGTATAGTGTACATGGTACACGTGTCCAGTGACTATAAAAGGCATTCTGTTCTGTTCTCTGTCAGGACTATAGGTGCAGACACACCTGTGACAGGTCCCCACTTAAAACCACTAACAATCAGACAACAAGCAGCAGAGACGAGTGGAGAAGAGGCTGAGAGAGAAAGAGAGGGAGAGGGAGAGAGAGATAGAAAGAGAAAGACAGAGAAAAAGGGAGAAAGAGAGGGGGTGGGGGAGAAAGAACAACAGAGGTGAATTATCTGCATAATGGAACAGATGGACATGTGCTGATTTCAAGAATGTTGAAGGGACTAGAAGTGCCAGGCACAAACAAGTCTAAGAAAAGAGATGGGGCTGGCTAAAGTTAATAAACCATTAACAAGAGAGAGAGATAAAGAAAGAGAGACAGAGAGAAAGTGAGAGAGAGAGGAAGTGAGAGAGAGAGAGAAAAAGAGAGAGAGAGAGAGAATGATGGACACAGCCACTGATGGAGAGAGCATAAATGCTGATTCTTACTTTTCTGCTCCACTGAGTTCTACATAACCCTGACGGACTTCCACCCCCGTATGGAGCCACACTGCTCGATCTGTCCTTCTGTGGACCCTGGCTGCAACTCCATCCGACAACCTTACCACGCTTATCAGCAGAGAGCTACACTATCATTATGCAGAGGGTCAGTCATTAGTCGACTTCGTTAGTGCCAGCAACAACACGGAACGACCGTATAATTGATGAGTTGTAGGTGGAGGGGCCCACAAACATGCTCTGATGAGGTGGACAGCAGGGGCTAAAGGCGGACAGGTTCGAACCCCCCCCCACCCACGTAATCAATACCGCTGTCCTTACACACCTGTGCAGGGGCTTCTTGAGGGCGCTGCTAGTGTTATGTGAACAAGCGGTTGCTGTTGCTGATGTTGTAGCAGCGCGTGATAAACCTAGCCAGGCCAGTGTCACTGTAGCACCTCCACTCAATATTGTATTTCAATACAGTAATGCCATCACATCAGGCAACACTACTCAGGCTCCTGTTTGCCTCAACCAAATTTTCTTGGTTTCCATTCAGCCATGATCGGAGGGCAGGCCCAACGGTTTTAAAATTCACTCAAAGTTTCTGTCCACCAGGAAGTAAATGTATGTTTACGAAGACGAGCAGCCAGACTCTTTGCATGAAGACAGAGAGAGTCTGGACCACCATGCTATGATAAACCTAGAATTAGCTTCGGAAGTATTCACTTCTGGTGCAGAGGCCTCTGAAGGCTTGCGAGCGAACAAAGGACATTATTTATGATGAATGCGGAAGCGGGCTAAAACAATATGGTTTTGGGGCCACACAAATAAGACCATTCATCTCAGTCTGGTCTGCAGGCTAATTTGCAGCCGCGTGGCAAACACTCAGCTCCTGTGTAATGTTATTACTCTAGTTGCTCTTCAGCTCAGGATCAAACTAAGCAGTGCTAATTGTTAGCAGGGGAGAGGACAGAGAGCTAGGTGATCCCAGAAACAGAAACTTTTCAACAGAAACAGTTCTTGCCTGCAACCAAATTCCTGTTGCAGCAAAGAGTGCTAACTTAAGTTTCTAACAATGTAGCCTGACATTTGACGGTGAGAAGTTGGTTGACGGCCTGACACCAAACTGTCAAATTCTCTCTTTCAAAACATTTTTTTGCGTCAATACATCTACCTATGAAGCTAAACACCAGATTTTCATGTGGCACAATGTGTTGATGATTCAGGCCTTCAAGTAATAGAAGATGCTGAGGAACTCTATTCTTGGCAGTTAAATCTAAAGTTCAAAACAATGTGCAATTTTGACTGGTATATAAAAAGAAGAGTACGAAGATATTGCAACCATTCTTGAAACAAAGGTTACATCAACAGCATGCAGAAATTCATAGTGCCATATCAGCATGAAAAACTTAGACCAAAAGTCTTCTTCCAGTGTCAGACTGCAAGTTAAGAGCCAATAGGTAACAAAAGTAGCGGGTTTTGTGAAGCAGGTGTGCATACTTGATGTATAATTTGGATGTATAAAGGCTTGTCAAAGTGAACGGGCAGAAATTCACTCTGCCATTTTAGCTTGACAAATCTGGACTGAAATCTACAGGTTAAGTGACAATAGGTAACAAAAGCATGAACAGAAGCATGTATCAGAAGGCAGAGGGCAGAGAGACGTTATGAGGGGCGAGAGGGGTGGACGGTGGTGTACCTGTGTGACTGGGATGTAGAGGGGCTCGTCTGAGTGGAGCAGGGTGAGTTTCCCGTGGGGCTGGAGGCGGCCCTCTGGCTTGGCCTTGCTGGCCTCCTTCACCCCCTCCGCCGCCGCCGCCTTCAGCTCGTCCGTGTCGCTCAGGCACTCGAAGAACTCGTCCTCGCTGTCGCTCCACGACTCCCACGACTTGCCGGCCGACGCCTCGGTCGCCGCACCGGGAGACAGGGTGGAACCGTCAGACGCCAGGCGCCCGTTCTCCTGGCCCGACACCTTGCGCTCCCGGAGGCCCTCGGGGGAGGAGCCACTCTTCTGCCGACTGTCGTCCCGCGCCCTTTTGCGCTCGATGCAGCAGTTCAGCATCTAGCACAGATGTACAGAACACTGCTCTTTAGATGCTTTTAAGATTAGGCACATTAAATTCGTGCAACAACCTAGCAATCTCTTAAACAGCAACGCAGAACAGAAAAATAAGAATTTGCAACAAAAAGAATAAATGCATGAAACAGACAGACAGACAGACAGACAGACAGACAGACAGACAGACAGACAGACAGACAGACAGACAGACAGACAGACAGACAGACAGACAGACAGAAAGAAAGAAAGAAAGAAAGAAAGAAAGAAAGAAAGAAAGACAAAAGGAGGGAGCAAGGAGAGTGTTCCTGTTCTGCTCTCCAGCTGATGACCAATGGGTCATAGAAATGCAAACACAAAAACAAACACAAATGGCCGCCCAAGACGCCAGCCACATGAGATGGCTCTTCAGATGAAGCTCTGACTTGGGCAAAATAATGATAAGGAAGCAATACTAACCCTAATGAGGTACCGTTAATTTGGGGAGGATGTCAGTGTGGTCATTAATCACATTCCCAGGACTTAAATGCACACTTGCATTTACACCCCGGATACACCACCAGAGGTAATCCAAGCAGGCCCATATGGTATGAATGCAGCACTCAACAAAAAAAAAACTGTCAAGTGGTGTGCACACCCCTTATAGAAGGGTGCTGGACCTAAAGCAAAAGTATTTAAAAAAGGAGGTCCTCACCATTCAGGTCCCTGAGCAAATCTTTTATTTTATTTTCCTTTATTTTCATCCGACTCCTATTTAATATACTTGGGGCATTACTACTAATGGGAACCTAAATGAAATGAGAGACTTGCTGAGGGACGGCTGAGGGAAGAGTGTGGACAAGTGCAGCACTCACCTGCAGCTTCTGGTGAAGGAGGCAACACCTGAGGTCCGGAGTTCCATTGGCCAGACTGCAAGAGAGGATCATGGGAGAACTGAATCACAGGACTTCAGCTAGCAAACAACTTTACAGGTGTTTTTTTTTTTCTCTTTTGTCTTTTCTTGCTTCTCTGGTCTTCAACTGACAAGACAGAAAGGATGCAACAGGAAGTGAGTGGGAGCGAGATGTAGAACGAGAGGTCGAGGAACGGCCAAAGAACGACCCCGGATCTCCCTGCCAGCAGGCAAACGTCTTTAAAGGCTATGGCTGGTTGAATGGGCTTTTAGTGCTGTGTGCATCTCCTCTGTGTGTGCATGTCTTTTAAGATAAGGATGGGTTGCGTTACCCGCACACGAGGTAGTTGTTCTCCCAGCGGTAGCGCATCTCCAGCACAAACTCCTGCCACAGGTGGGCCACAGCCCGCACGCCTCCGTGGTAGAAGTTGACCATGCAGATGCACAGGGCCAGACGGTAGGTCAGACTGTCTGAGGGCGCCGATTTGAACTGGTTGAATAAGTTCTGAGACAGACCGAGAAGACCGGGGAAGTGAATGAGTGACTCACAGGCCAAAAAAGTGGTACAGTACACACTTTTTTTTCTCAAAGAGATCTCAAAAAGTTAAAACTGATGTAATCCAACAGCTGTTATATACACTGTTCAACTAGAAGTAACAGGGAACAGAGGCATAAGGCATAAAAAGGCAAAAGGCATAAAAAGACCTAGCATTTTCATACCACAATACCTACATTTCTAGTTAACTGTCAGATTTTGTTAAGAAGCTTTATTGGAAGCTGGATTTTTGCAGGCAATTAGTACAAGAATTCCATGCCTAGAATTATAATGATACCTCAGCTGCGCTGCCATATTAGGAACTAAAGGTCCACATTCATAAATCTATGATATAATTTCTGAAATCTATCATAGCGAGAACAATCTGTCATTACTTCTGGGTGACGGTGGCAATGTATTTGGCAAGTTGGGAATGGCAAGTTGCACTTACATAGTCGTCTGGATCTGGCTCCGATTTGCCATCAGGGTTGCCCTGTTTGGCCTTGGCTGTTGTTGCATCAGTGGGCTTGTCAGTTGCAGCATCTGGGAACAGATACTGACACACAAATACAATTAAACTTGAGCACCATAACATGCTGCCTGGCAACGGGCACGCGGGCGCTGCCTAATGCCCAACTAGTTTTTGTTCCTTAACTTTTATTTTATATTATACTTCATCCGATTTTAATCACGCTTCTAAATCACACTTGTAAATGAAGGGGATTTAATATGACCTAAATTGGCTGCATTTAATGGTTGTCTTTTATTTTTTATTACCATATAATGCTTCCCAAGTTACCCTCCTGAGAATAGTGTTAACAACTGCATTTGGCCTAAACAGCTGAAGCAGCACATCTGGTGATATAATGGCCCACTGTCCTGCTGCTCGCGACTATATCAAACGTCAAGTATCTGACTTCCTGATTCCGTCGTGGACGCTATTCTGCTCAGCTGTCGGGTGGCTGCAGATTCCTCTCTCCCCTCATCATTATCTCCGGTGGCTCAACGGTCAGCTGACTGACTGCTGAGCTGTGTGGGGGGCCGTGATGGGTGGCTATATGCTAACTGTGGCTAAATTCAAGCCGACTCGCAAAGGTATTTTGGCGGCCGGGTGTCATGAAGACAATATGCAGGGGCTGAATATTTACTGGGGGCCATCAATCTCAGCCTCGACAATGTCCACCCTTGCACATATGTGGATATGCTGCCCAGGTCATCACATATATCGACATTCTTGACGTCATCAGCTTTCTAACTTGGGAAACTAGCCTACAGAGCACCAATGCTAATGTTGTTGCCACTCTTCGTCCTTCCATCCTGCACCAGTCTATTAGCTTCTCCTCATTACCACCCTGACACCAAAGATAACCTAGAATCTCACCCTCCCACAGACCGTCCCTGCAGTCAATACTCAAGCTCTTGCTCCACCATGTCACAACTATCTTTTTTCTTCAACATTTTTCCGTCAACGATTGGCGGAATTAGCATTTGTATGTCATATTCCAAAAATCAATACCATGCAGTGGTCGTACCACTATGCGGTACATTTAGTTTGCATAATATTCTACACTGCTGAACTTTTTCAGCTTGGATCGCTCAACTTGTTGGTCTACGTCACTACCAACGGTCATCATACTGAAATGGACACATAATTCCGCTCTGCTTCGTTTCCATGTGAGATTTGCCACAAGCATTTATCTCAACAACCTCAACAAACTTTCCCCAGCACCCGTGTTTGGCTAAGTGTTGTTTCAACGTGAGGGACATTGTTGCGTCTGTTCTCTCACCAGCAGGATGGAGTTGAGGACGTCATTGTTGAGGGGTGACTCGACGTGTCGCCTGTGTCGCCGGATGCGTTTGCGAGCGCTGTGCACCATGTTGGAGACGGAGAGTTTGGATATGGGAACGGCAGTGGGCTCGGTGAGTTTCGACAGCGCGTGGCTGATGTCTGCGTTCTCTAAATAAGACATAAGACTAAATAAGAGAAACGTACACACACTCTTAAAGGTGCTGTGAGTTTCCCCTTCAGTAATGACATTTCCTACAGGCATAGGCCAATAATGATACTTGAAAAGAGAAGGAGGGAGGAGGAGAGCTTAAACAGAGAGAGACAGAGGAAGATGGAGAATTAGAGAGAGAGAGAGAGAGAGACAGACATTGAGCATCAAAAAAAGGGTTGCATCATATAACCAGCCTCTTAAAAAGAAAAACACTTAACATCAGTGATGGAAAAAAGAGGCCTAATGATTTAAATGATGAAAACAAAGACCCGAAGGCCATGACCGTGTCCGTTTTTTGACATGCCAATTCTCCCTCTCCCATTCTGTCAAAGTCGTGCTCGCCTGCCGTGTTGCAGCCACCTTGCATGTCGCTGATATTATTCAGCACTGGTAATCGCATTAAAATATGCGGCATGTTTGGCAGAGAGCACTAAGCTGATGATTCAGTGTGTATTCCAGCCTATGACTCAGAGCAAGCCTCTCTGTGAAACGTAAAAAAAAACACACACACTCACACTCACACTCACACACACACACAGAGTGTGGAGAGGGGCTGGTGGGATCAGGAGTGCAAATCCCGGGGGACATGTGCCCCCCACCCATTTTCTGAAAAACATGAATTGTCATCTTTTATGCCCCCCCCCCAATCCTGACATTGGATCTGCACCCATGGATGGGATGGTCTACCTTTGCCCTCCTCCTCCACAGCATTCTTGCCCAGCAGCTCTTCGGTCGACTCCTTCATCAGGCACAGCTTAAAGAACTCCAACAGGAACTCACCTAGGCCACACAGGAAATAACTCTGTAAGTACAGAGGACTTCACCTAGGCCACACAGGAAGTAACACTGTTACTGAAATTTATTTTACTTATTTAAACATACAGTGTTTTAACCTTGTAGGGGAAATGGTGTGGGTAAAGTAATGGATTCTACACACTACCATACCACTTTTCTTCATCACCCCCCCCCCCCCACACACACACAGTCCATCACTACCACTTGCATCATCACCAACAGCACCATTATTGCATGTAGTACTGGCAGCTGCCATCTCCCTCATTAGTTCTTCCTTGCTACGGAGATGGGAGAGAGGTGCCTTACCCAGAAGGCACTGGGGGTTGTCTGCCTTTCGTACTCTCACGGACCAATGGGGAGCCTGGACGGGGTCCAAGTCACTGAGTGGGATCATGAACACAAACAGTTAAAAACTATTCTTACCAGTTTGGCAGAATGGACAATATACTGCCTTCTAAGGTAGTTGATGGCAGCAAGGCAATATGGCATGTTCGCATCAAAAGAATGCAGAAAAATACTGCCTTCTTGTGAAGGCAGGGTAGATGTTTTCTTCAGCGTTCACATTTCGAATGAATGATAAAATCAGTCGTCAGTACCTTGGCAATACTGTCTTAGCAATTAAACAAAAACAAAAGGCATGGCTGGCTTTATTCATCTAACTAGGTCATCCAAAACAAAGTTTTTAGTCAGTTCCTTGAAGCCTTCTACAACAAGCAACCTGTGAGACAGTGAGGACAGCAAGGCAGGCACATGGACTATTTTAGAAAGCCACTGAACCACCATCTTGGCAGGGTAGACATAATGGTGAAGGTGAGAACAGGGGAAAAAAAAAAAAAAGCTGTCAGCCTACACATCAGCTGGGCTGGAAGAATTGGACACCAAGGTGTAATAAGTAGCTATTATCCTTTCAATTAAAAATAAAAAGACTCCTCAATGCAACTCCCTCCAGTGCCAAATCCAAATACTACCCATTCCACCCAGGAAAGCAGCCAAAGATAGAAAATAAATAAGTCGCAGCTGGGATTTGGAACATGATTGCCAGAAGTCGTGATGAATATACAAATAGCACCAGCAACTGTCCCACCTCTTCTCGCTCCTGACCTATGCGAGAGTTTCCTTGAAAATTCTCTGGGTTTGTGTGCCCTACTTGCTTCTCTACTTCAGTAGTTACGAAAGTGAAAAAATATGGCCGACACTCTTGAAAATAGAAACATGCTCTAGCATCAGCGAGCGCTGGGTGCAGATGGGAGAGAGAAACTTGCGAAAGAGTGAAAGAGCACCGATGTGGAGAGAAGGGTAAAAAAAAAAAAAAAAAAAGACAGAAAAAGTCAGAAAACAGCTCACGGAGCCTGTTGTTGTCACAAGACACAGAAGAGGTGTAAAGTAATTTGCTGTGAATTAATTTTATCTCATCTCGCAGCAGAACTTTGATGCAGAGTTGTTCCACGAGTGTTGCTATGCCAGCGAGGGGCAGCGGGAGAGGGTCATGTGATCTGGATCATGAGATCCACCGACACGGAGAGGTGCGGGAGACCTAAGGGCTCATTCACACCGACTTGAGGGTGTACAGCGCGTATCCGTATACAATATGTTTGTATAGAGACAGAATACGCGCAGATCACGCATGTGGTGTGAACAGTCTAATTTGTTAACATGCATTCTAAACGAATACGAACAGAAAACGGGCACGCGCTGAATACGGAGAGTGTTTGGTGTGAATGAGCCCTAACACACATGCTCATGGCGTACTTACGAGTACACGTCGTTATCCACCACGATGCCCTCCGTCAAATGCGGCCATGTGGTGGCAAGGTGCAGCTCGCTGCGGGCACAAGAGTTCAAGCAATTTAGCTCACACAACACCCTAGCCGAGGTGTGAACGTAAAAAAAAAAGAGAACACACATTTTCCACACATTAACCTTTTAATTACAGAAAAAGTGGGTGAGATTGTTAGTGCATCGAGACCGGCTCTGCACAATGAGGTTGCTGTAAATTGCAGGCCGAAAGGTGGTCTCACTGATCCTTTTCATTTCAAATGCACTGTCTGCTGAATGCATTTGCACTTCGAAATGTCCTAAGTATATACAGTCACTGGTCACATTTTCAATGCAGCATGTTTACAGTTCCTGCAGAAGTACAATGCTATAGAGTGCAGGAGAAGCACAAAGGAGGATAGAGGAAAAGAGGCGAGGGAGAGGGAAAGAAGGAGAGAGGAATAGACTAAACAAAAGAGAGAGAATGTGAAAGAGAGAGAAAGAGAGAGAGAGAGAAAGACTGAAGGAGAGAGAGAGAGAGAGAGAGACAGAGAGAGAGAGAGAGACAGAGTGAGAGAGAGAGACAGAGAGAGAGAGAGAGGGAGAGAGAGAGAGAGAGAGAGAGACTGAGAGAAAGAGAGAGAGAGAGAGAGAGAGAGAGAGAGAGAGAGAGAGAGAGAGAGAGAGAGAGAATAATAATTCATACCTGATTGGATCTTCACAGGCCCCGAAAGGCAGCTTCCCAAACTCGACTCCGCCCACCTCTCCAGCAAGGAGAGCATCGAAGTCTGCAACAAAAGCAGTACACACATATTCATAAGGCAAATCTACACAGGATACAACTACACATTTACATTATGTACCAAATGAAATCTCGTTATCTTATACATTTGTAATAATAACTGTGTAGAATCTAATTGACGCACGGTACAACTTTCAGTCTCTTTTTAATCCTGACAAATGCAATGTACTAATTACAGAGGACAATCATTGATGCACATGTTCAAGGACTTGAGGACTATTGTTGCAAAGAAATGTAACCAGCGACTGCAACACTCCCAAAGCCACTTCTCCACACAAACTACATTTTTGTGCCTTGCCAGCAGAAAGGCAGGCAGGCTGCAGCTGCAGCGGCCTGGCAGGGGAAGGGGGGATGGGGGGGATGATGGTGGGGGGGTACCCTGCCCGAGCCCGAGCCCCAGCCCCAGCCCCAGCCCCAGCCCGCGGCCCATCACTCAGTACTCACCAGGGGGCTGCTGAGGCCAGAAGTGCTGCTGCCAGTCCTGGAGGATGTAGGTGAAGCGGATGGCAATGTTAATGGGTGGCAGCGGCGTCAGAGGGCAGCCCTGCCAGGTTACGGGGAGAAGGTGAAAAGGACGAACGAGGAGGGGGAGGGGTAGGTGGGAGTGGGGTGGGAAAGGAGGACAAAATTGTAAACATTAAATCTCTCTTTGTAAGGCTGTAAGGGCTCATTCACACCAAACACTCTCCGTATACAGCGCGTGCCTGTTTTCTGTCCGAATTCGTTTAGAATGCATGTTACCAAATTAGACTATTCACACCGCACACATGATCTGACCGCATTCTGTCACACATACAAACATATTGTACACGGTTACGTGCTGTAGACGCTCAAGTCGTTGTGAATGAGCCCTAAGGCTAAAACGCTTGTTACCCCTGCCACCCAAGACACTTAAACGGATTTAATAACAAAAGTGTTTGGAGAACAACCTTTTTTTTTTTTTTTTTTTTAACATGCTGATTGTACCTGTAAGGGATGATCCATTCAGAGAGCCTGGCTTGGTTGCACGACTGACATGCTCAACTAGCCTACCTGGATTAATATGCACCTTCACCGCTAATATGGCCGAAAATGACTGAGCTTCATTTGAATGTTAATCATATTCAAGGCGGGCGCCACCCCTGAAACCCGGAGACTCTATTAACTGTCTCTGAGAGATGCCCCGCAGGCCTGAATGACCCATCTCTTCCCAGAGTCACCCCCTCCAGCAGATTCACGACCCCTCCGCCGCATCCCGCCACCTCCCACCGCTCCGCTCGCCTGTGTGACAGATGACGGCAGTCTCAGGGCGCCGTGGCTTAGCACCCACCCGCCACCTCTGCCTCACGCAGACTCATATGTGAACTGCATATCATTTATCAAGCCCGGGACACCTCTGGCTTACAGAGGATGGATATGTGTGTGTGTGTGTGTGTGTGTGTGTGAGACAGAGAGCCTTGCTTGCGGACTCTCTCTTAAGTGTTGCTTCCTGAGGGTGAGAGCGATGATGGAGCTCACACAAAGCAACAGTGATAGATCGTGAGTGTGAGTGAAGGTGTGCGCATGTTCCTTTTTAACCTGCAGCCCAGGTGGCCTGGGAGTTTAAGCATATGTTCCGGGTGCAGTGGGAGATGTTACATTATGCAGCAGTGTTACGGATAATGGCCCTCTGGAACTTACGATCTTGGACTTGAAGATGTCCAGGAGTCCTGCGAGGTGGTTGTACTGGCTGGGCACCTTGCGCAGGTGGACCATCTCGAAGTCGGTGCGCACGCCCGAGCCCTGGCACTCTCCGGCGTACATGCGCCGCCACTTCTGCTGGATCTGCACGAACACCGGCACCTGGCTGGAGGAGGCAAAGGAAACAGGCGAGCCTGGTGAGCAGAGGGGTCTTACCAACAGAGCACCTTTAAACCTGAGCAGGGCTCTACCAACAGGGGCGTTCAAGCCAGTGGGGGGGGGGGTTGCGGTCGAGCTGGCCTGACCATGACTCATGCGTGTAAACAGAACCATGTCATCCAGCCACAGCGAAGGCCACTGGAAGTCATTTTGCAAAAGCCACAAACCCGATGACTACTGTGTGCCTCCTCCTAAAAAACTTCAAAGTTGCGCGGCTGTGTTTATGAAGCTCAACAGTGCCACCTGGTGGAATGCTCCAGAACTGGAGGTCGCCAGCAGAACTGGTGAAAAAAATACCAGTCAAATTATAACTATTATGCATTTTCAGGCCTTTTTTCAGCATCACATATGCAGTTTTATGTACAGATGATCGCATCTTAAACCTCAAATCCCTAATATCTTTAGCAGATATATTCCTGGTCTAATATCCACTGCACCAAGACAATATAGCACGCACTGCGTCAACAATCCCAAGTCTCCAACCCAGCCTCCCGCTGTGTTTAGTATCAGTATAATTAGCAGCCTAATACAACACAATTAGCAGCATAATATCCCCTGGAAGAGCTAGCCGGCCCATTCAGGAGCATCTACACATTACAGCTGTGTGGGTTATTTTCAGGTTGTTGCATATCTCTGCAGGGGGGTTACATCTCATGTGGGTGAAATGAGCGATTAACTTGAACAACATTAGCATTAGATAGTTCTATGGGCAAAAAGAACTACCGTCTAGACTTGAGGCAATCTACATAGCCGCAATGCTAATTGCGATCTAACTGTATGAATCATTTACTTCTGCATATACAGCTAGCACACAGCAAGGCTGTAATAGTATCTTATTCAATACTGTTGTGCATTGTACAGTGGGGAACTAGAACAGCAACGCCTACAATAAGGAAACACACTACACAGAATACATGCTGTTCTTTACACACTTTAAAAATGCACTCCTGTAGTCAGCCTACCAGTACGGTTTTTGTTTAGAAAAGTAGCCCCCTCTGCCTGTTTGGCTTTTTAGATCAGGCATCATGCGGTCAAAAAGGCTGCACAGATGTTCCGACTGATCCCACCTGCGCCGCCCAAGGACGTCTGCTGACACGCAGGGGCACGTTGCCAGGGCGATGCTTTCATCTTCTGCCTCAGTTGCTAAGTGAAATGTCACAATCTATTGAAAGCACGTTGCTTTGGGAACCAGCAGGCTTGACCACACAAGGTTTTTTACTAACCAATAAAAGCCCCCTTCGAAAAAAGAGAGAGACTGGAACACTCTCTCGCTCGTTCACTTTAGACACAAAGGTAGGGCCCTATGATTTCCTTGATGCAGAAAACAAGGACAGAGTCACGGGATCTGCACATTAAAACCTACAAAGCTTCCTCCAGGTTATGACTGAATCAACAACAAAATCATTAGATGCAAGGCGTGGGTTTGTGGAAGGGTTTTTTTTTTTTTTGCAATGTTGGCAGAAGCAAAATGTTGGCAGAAGAAAAAAATAAAAAAAGACAGGCCTACGACCATTTCTTGTGAACACTGCAAGCAGGGAGGCACGCTCCCATCTGTGGCAAATAAGTGGCCCTGGATGAAGTCAGACAACTGTGATTGCAGTGTCCTGAACATTGAAATAGGTAGGCTAAGTGTTTTCATTTTAATTCAGCTTTAATTTATGCATGTGTATTTAGGCTGAAAGAGACATCCTGAATTCTGTCTGTCTGCCTGTCTGCCTGTCTGCCTGTCTGCCTGTCTGTTTTTGAGTGGTAGTGGTACGCATGCTTTGCTCTGCTTGCTCAACAGTTTAAATAAAAGATTAACTGATGTCTGTGTCTGGTCTTGACTTTTTAATACTGGTTAGAAGTCTTATAAAAGAAATATAAAACCGAAAAAAAAAAAAAAAAAAAAAACGGAATTTGAGAAGAAACAAAACATATTTCATAGGGCCCTAAAAATGCCAATATCAAAAGCCAGGCTCACTTTGCAGCAGCAGTCTTCAAACAGAAATAGTGCTTATTTGGCTCTCTCTGTCAAACACAAACAATCACAGACATCAAAGCACCCAGCACTGCGACCTCGGGCAGGTCTGCTTCCCCTGCTCTGCACTCTGCAGGCTCAGCTGCTTCTACGCTCGCTTTGCCCAAGGAAATGAGGAGGTCATCGTCACAAAAGACCTGCAATTCAATGAGCAGCTTCTCAATCTGTCCACCTCAGACGTTTGTATTATCCTCCTGAGCAAGGTGAACGCACAGCACCAAAGCCGGCTGGCCTCTGTTAGAACAGCCAGCAGAGTGCATAAGGCCTGTGCGGTGCAGCTGCCGGCTGGGGTTCTTACAGACATTTTGCAATGTGTCCCTGGCTTCTGAGAAAGCACGATCAACATCGTCATCATAAGGCCAGGACTGAAGCACTCTGCTGCTTTGCCCTTGATGTCTTGCCTGGCTGTTGTATTCAGCACAGCAGTTGCACCTAAAAGTGCTTCTTGCACATCTGAAAACCTGTCTGCATGCTACATCGGATGTATCAACACTAGTTTGTTCATGTACTGCAACAACAGACCAGTAGAGGACGCCACCTCTATAGCACTGCAATCCGTTCTGACCTACAAGGACAGTTAGAACTCATACGTCAGAAGAATGCTGTTCATTAACTTAAGTTCAGCGTTAAAACAACTACGGTCCCCTCTCAACTGACGTATCTAAACTTAGCTCTGTGCCACTGTACTCTGGACCCCAGTCTGTTAGGGTAAACAACCTGTCCTCCTCCACTATCACCCTGAGCACTGATGTGGCATGAGACAGTGAGACGAGTCCTCTTCAGTACTCCATGTTCCCCCAGGGCTGGACTGCTGTTAGGAATGTGTCCAATTAGACTGCTAAAACGATTACATTTCCGTGCAATTACATTTCCCTCAATAATCCAAAGAAAAAAAAAACAACTAATTTTATCAATGTGCGAATGACTCAGCTGACAGTTCCACTCACTGTAGAAAATCAGCGTAATGATTTGATATGAGACTGGAAATGAAACCTGTTTCTGACCAAACAAAGATTCACTTGTGTGGTGAAATGAGAACTTAATTTTGAACTAAGAGTCCAATATCTGTCTGTGCCTGACACATCTGTGCCGACTGAAAGACTTTATTTCTGCTGCTGAGTTTATTGTTATAGACTAAGGTCATGCCTTTCACCTGAACACAAGAACGTGTTGATTTTGAAGAACAGAAATATTTCTTTCCTCAAAACAATAGGCCTTCTGTTTGGCCCACTTGGTTTTTGTAGGCCAATTAGATATTCATATATTTAAACTATTCTGTTTCTTTACTGTTTCCTAACATTTTGTGCTTAATATTTGTCAATAAGTCATCATTCAGATTTCTATTTCATCAGCGGGAAAATGAATTGTTAAGAACACCATAAGTGTCTGTATGTGGCTCCAAACCCATTTATCAACTTTGGAAATGCCACATCGGGATGATAACAGCCTTGAGGGATGGGCTTTAACACCTGTCAGTATGATATGCCAGCAACATGCTGCCACCTAGTTTCCACCACAAGGCCAAGGAGATCATACTGGACTTCTGCTGGGCAAGAAGCCTTGCACATACCTTCATCCATACCAACAGCTGGAAAAGGTCATTTTCTTTCTACACTTTTAAAAAGTTACTTGGCACAAACTTTTCTCCTTTTCTCTTCATTTTTCCTTACTTTCCTTACTTCCTTAAGTTCCACAGCATCCACATCTCAGACAGTCTCACCTTGGTCCCTGAACTTCTTCATCCTTGTCAAAAAGGCACAGGCATCTATGCTTCCTGTGTCCCAAAATACTGGTAGACCTCCACCACTGCACCACCTGAGACCATGTCATGAACTGCATTTAAGTGTGGCGTGACATCTGCCCTGCACCAGACCATAAGGCACTCCGGTGGGAGGTAGAAACTGCCCAAATGGATCACTGGCACCCACATACCAACCACAGTGGTCATTTATCAAAAGCACGGTGAAACATCACTGGAAACGCCGTCCACCCTACCCGCCCTCTCACCCTCCTACCATCCTGCAGGTGTTAATGGACCAGCACATCTCTTCCCTGAGGATTCTCAATCTACTGAACTCCACATCGCCATTACTGCACTGTTTACAGCACTCTAGCAAACATGTTGTTCGCAATAATTATATTTTTTTACGAAGAGAATCAGACTTACTTTACAGAAAACAAATTATAGTTATGTTGTTCAAACACTGCATAGTTAGTGAAATGTGCATATGCTGTTCATACTGTACCTACAACTGTACATTTGTATTTAGTTTTCTATACATTTGTCCATGTCTCTGTAAATACAGGTGTTTGAACTATAAGGGTATAAAGAAACTCTCCACTGCAAGATATGGCATCACTTATGCTGTAGTCCTTACTTTTCCTGCTCTTTCCTGCAGCACAATATTTCATCACTTCTGGTTATATACTAACTGAATTTCACCGATTCTGTGTCTGTACTCTGCACTATGAGAATAAAGCTGAATCCGATATAACCCTGCCAGCCATCGACTGCATTTCTCTCTGTGCTCACAAAAACTGCTAAAAATGTGCTTCAAGGGCATAAAGGAGAACACCAAACTCACGTTGGCCATCAGCCTGCCTAAGATGCTGATACAACAGCAGTCTGACTTGTAAAAGAAGGGTGCTGAGGTGGGTTTCTGAGAAGCCTCTGGAATGTCAGAGCATTGTTAACTTTTGTTACCGAGGTAGCAGCCAGGTCCAATTACACTAAGCTCATTAACAGTCTCAGATCATTCCTTCTGGGATGCTGCTTATCCATTGACACGGCATGTTTGTTTGACACCCTCCTACTCCTCCTTCTCTAATTAAAAATCGTTCATTTCAGGGATGAAAACATGATCAAATGAAAAGACGAACAAACGCAGCTATCACCGTGGAGGAATAAGCGATGAACCACAGCGTGAATGTCACGCCTGCAATAAACAGCCTTTCCCAGGTCTTCACTTTGTCAACAAGCATTTGTTATCTGAAACCCGTTAATAATAGGTTACGATTCAAATGATATCCATCCCTTACGATTCTAACTTATGACTGATAACCTTAACACAGAACACCAAGCACTTTCCAGTGCTTTATGCACCATACAAGATAGTAGGTGGGGCAAAGCAAATGAGAACCTTCTGCATTCATACATTACATGGGACCAGTAATATGTCAGATGTTACATGCATTCTTATTCAAAGTTCAGTCTTTCAATCCTGAAAACAAGGTCACTGCAATACTTGCTACCTCTACCTCATCTGAGACATTTATTTAGCCTGATGCTCAAAGTACTTGCAGCAATCTTCATACTGAAGTTGCAGACTGAACACATAAGGTACCCTGAGCATGGTACCGTCCCCACACACTGCTCCCCGGGACGTCTGTTGGGCTGCCCCCCTGCTCACACGTGTGATGGGTTAAATGCAGAGTTGATTTTTGTTGTGTGTGCACCGTGTGCTGTGGTGTGCTTTGCGTTCACAATGACAAAATGCGAATCACTTTCACTTTCCCATAAAGCAGCATTAGAAAAGCGGGCATGCACAAACACTGTGCAGTATTGCCTACCATCCGGTGTTGGCCAGACCGATGGACACGGAGCTGAGCAGCAGGTTGCACTTGGACTCACTGATGATGGCCTCGCAGTTGGCACCAGGGGAGATGACCACGAACTCACGCATGCCATACCTGGACACAGACACACAAGCAAGTCACATCAGCTTAACTCACAGTTCATCACCTACAACAGACTAACCCTTGACCTGATGTACTCTCCCACCCCTACAACCACCCATTCGGACATGGACACTAAAATGTCCATTTGTCCAAATGTCTGGCCCCTGCCACACCCCCACTTCCTGTGATTTCTACAGCAGGTTTACGTGTTCGTATGACATCAGTATCAGTGTAGTGGGTCTGGGTCTGGGTTGAGTGTGGGAGTTCGCACCATCGGACGAGGCAGTGTGCTCTGGGGGGGAAGTCGTTGTTCATGCAGAGCAGGTCCTGCATGGCCGCAGGGAATGCATCTGTGAGGAACACAACGGAGGACAGATCAGACACCGACCCACAACGGTCAGTACTGTCTGCCGACTGGTATGACAACTGGACTGAAGCAAAAGGGCCTTTAATAAACTGATCTGAGATAAAAAAAAAATGTGTTTAGTAGATCTATACTACCCTGGCTGAATATAATGTATAATACATTCATTCATTTATTCTTAAAATAAGACCAGCCAGAAGACAAACATGCATATAAATATTTGGGATAAAACATTCAAATATGCAGGCACCTCCATGCAAATCATATGTACTCATTCAGGAGCAAAGGACAGTGCTTCACAAAAAATTACCTTTAGTAACATAAAATGACCTGTGAAACACCAACATAAAATGCTAGACATACTTCAACAAGCCAATGTTAAATCCCAAAGAAAAAAATGATGATACTATTCAATAATTCAATAGTCTTTGACACCAAGCAACTACATAAATACAACTGCAGAGCACAAAACATGGCCTACATTTTCCAAACTAAATGGGGGATCAGACCAATGGAAAACAGTCTTATTTACTGAGACAGCAAATAGATTAGATAAGGTTATTAGTTTGCCGAAACATCAGATGTTTTAATGTGGTCTAATGTAAAGCTGCATCTTCTCCCCCCACACAAAGCTGTGTGCTGAGTACTAGATCAGGAAGGCACTATTTACATGCCCAATGCATCTGGCTCCCTAAATAAATCCTCTATTTTATCCCACACATTTTGCATAACCTTAAAAACAAAACAATAACAGCAAATGGTGTAAATGTCTATGAGGTTGACCACATGAATTTCACCTCAACTTGTTGACCACGTGAATTTCTTCTCAACCCCTGCACACAAAGGGTGTGAATATGCTCCCCAGCAATCTTAACTTTGAATACAATTCAACATTTGGACAGCGTTACACATTACTGGGCAGCTTTCACTACAATATATATTGCAGTTACCGATCTAAAATTGTTTGCATCACGGTGTCAGTGACCATTTCATTGTGACAGCATGGATGCGCTCTCAGGCACCACAGTACCTTCCTCCTGCTCCTCTTTGCCCTCATTGTCAGAGACCTCCTGCTTCAGGTAATGGTGCGTGACGCAGAATTTAAAATCAGCAAAATTGATCTCTTGGTTCTTCTCTTCCCATGTGCCATTGGTGTAGTCTCCCTGGAAACGTGTGACAAAGAGGAGGGACAAGGTTGTTTGAGCTGTCATTATGCAAATAAAAGCCAGTGGCTTGATTATAGGCAAACTTGGGCTGCAGAGAAGGACAAGTCCTTTAGAGAAGATATATCATATGCCAGTGGTACAAAGCCTCTTTATAGTTTAGTTAAATACTGTGCCTCAATCAGCAAGCAGGTGTATGTAGCACAGTTACTTATCTTATGCACACACTCTTTTTTGTTGACATAACTTGCCCATAAGACCGTAAGTAGCTCAACAGGTTTAATATGTCCCAAGGAAGAATGTGTAACACCTTACATCACCCCAATACAATAAATGTTGGGAATGATTGGGAATGGAAAAGAATGATTGCCAAGCTAAACAGACAACCTTTTCTGGGGGTTTTCCAACACTGCTTCCAATCAGTTTCCAGTCATTTAGGACCTCCTCCACTCTTGATACAAACCTGAAAGTACACGAGCATCACAGACAGTGACAGACCAATAATAGTCTCTACTGATGCATAATCCACTTTGCAAACACAAATAATATATGCATTTCATTTAAATACATTGTGTCATTCCATTTTATGTTTCCAATCATTTTTGGAATTTCAGTCATTACTACCACAAAAGGCAAATTTCTATCAATCTTTAAACCAGGCATTAGGCAGTAGAATGAGCACAATGTGAATTTCTCATTTCCCATGCAGTCTCTGTTTGCTCTAAAGTGCAATACACTCAACAATAAAGTATAAACAAGAGGCCACATAAAATCACAAGACTACATATCTAATAAAGTACTTTAAAGTCTTGAGCACACTATAATGCCATTATCAATAACTCAAGTAATTTCATAATGTCTCAATACCAGCCCTTAGTCACCATCCCAGTCGAGGAACAAGGAACACTTCAGCGTCACCACACCATCAGGAACGAATGACATCTGACTTTACCATTGACTGTATAAATGGACTTGACAGATGCTGTGCGACTGTCAGTGCCCTACACTACTGACATATAAGATCTTAGATCTAACATTTTTGCAATGACATATCAACAAGTATTTTCATTACGCAAAAAGTGACAAATCGGAAGTGTTATGGTGACAATAGCACCAATCAGACCACATCCTAGGACACTTCATCTGACATCAATGTACTCTGGCTGGGTAGAATGTTCTAAATTTGACTGATAAAGCTAGCTGCCGGACAACGCCTGTTAGGCGTGGAAGTGGCATACCGTTGAACTGACCAATCCAAGTCCTACAGTCAAGAAAATAACAATTAGCAGCAAACATTGTGGTTGCTTGGGTGTCATGAAGTGATGATATCTTAAATTGTCGTACTTATTACCACTTAGCCCACAACCATACTGTCACTTCATTTTAGACAACATCATGCAGCAGGATTTGATGACAGTAACATAACATTAGCAACGAATCCTTCAGGAACCACCTCATTCTACCAGAAATAACTTGGTGGGTCGACTAAAACGTGACGGGTTGGTTAAATCGTGTAACATGCAAGTTATTTCATAAACTGTATAAAATCACTGTTGTGCCTGTCTCGCAAATATGACAACTGAAACAAGCTAGCAAGTTAGCTATAGCTTTAGCTGAAGAATTTTCTCCACCTAACGTTATCTTACCTCTCCCACTCTGATGCGGTGGTAAAGTCTGTGATCTCGAACACTTCCGACTCGGGCTAAAAAAGACCAAAGATTTTAGTTTTAGTCATCGCTATACTGGCATCGATTTGCATTGTCCTTGTTCGTTCCCAAAACAAGACAAGACTATACTGTAACTAGAAGAGACGCATCACTCACATCACTGTCAGCCGCCATCGTGAATTTCACTGTTTACCCTTAGTTGCATTATGGGATTGATGAGGAAGAAAATGAAAGTCAGTTGTGTCTTTCACCGGCAGAGGGAAGCATAGAGCATGGGCTATGTAAGCATGAGCTATATAATGGCTTACACAACGTGTTACAAAACGTACACAGTGTTAAGTTAGACAACTTACTTCAGCAAAACTCGGTAAGTCTCTCATATTAAACACCACTCTCTTATACACAAATAATAACAACTCATTTACGACTGTACTGTTTAAGTGTACTTTTAATAATTACAGTTCATTCACGACTGTACTGTCTTTACATTTTTTAATATGTTTGGGCTACAGGTCCAGGATGGCCTATGCAACTTAGTAAATGTTGCGTGTTACATTCTAGCTACAAAGTTGCATTGTAGGCCTACTGTGGGCTTACAACTTCAGTAAAGCACAGTTTGTATTGCAGTCATTTTGATGCTGCTTTCATCTGGTAATAGCCACATATTAGCCCTGCAGTGAGATATGCTAGTAAGGTTGCTTCCATGTTTTTTTTTTCCCTAGGCAACTTCATAGCGAAAATGAATTCAGTTGCGTTCATATCATCTTCTGTGAGAACAGTAGGTCAGTTAAGCTCCAACACAGTTTGCCGAAGAATAATGCAAGTAAGTGAACCATATGCACTGGGCAGAACGCAGAAAACACAGCTGGCACAGATGTGCTGCATAACACAACACCATCGATGCAACCTTCACATGTCATGTGGTGGGAGGGGCACCCAAGAGCTTGACGAGAGGGATCTCAAAGTTGTCAACCAGATTCAAAGATATCACATCCAGTCTCAAGCACTGCCAGCAAGTGAAGCTTACAAACCATATCGGCCTGCCCCAGAGACTGGACTTGCTCAGACTTCCCACTCCTCCTCAGAGACTGAGATGTGGAATATGGTAAGGAACAATCCTAATGGTGTGAGCGTATCTGGTCTTGCCACCTTGATGGGGATCTGTGTCAAGATAGGCATGAAGCCTGATAGCCCAGCAGGCCTCATATCAGAACTGAAAAAGGAGTGCCTCAGAAAGCTTCATGAAGAAGATGTGGACGTCACTAACCTGTGTCTTCTTGGAGAGGTGGTGTACAGCTTAGAGGGTGCATCAGACTTTTTCAGAGAAATTTTGAAATCAGTCAGTACAAGTGTTGATGGTGATATCTCCCCACTGGAGGCTTCTAATCTGTACACATTATTTGCTCTCATTGGGAATCAGCACATATACCCAGAAGTCATGAAGAGACTGCACAGGTGCACAGAGAGTCTGTCACACAGACTACCACCAACCGCAGTGACCAACATCCTTCACTCCTTGTCTGTGTTGCAAGAAGATCAGCCTATTGCACTTATTCAAAAGATTATTCAGCGCGCCTCTGTCACCATGGGATCGTACAGTGACTCTGAACTAATTGGAATTCTCCGCGCCCTTACTCGGCTTTCTCTGCATAGCGTGGAATTCCTGTATTCCCTGGAGCAGGAACTAGTCAGCAGAATGGAAGTGTGCAACCCAGAGCTCATAAGTGTAGTAATGGAATACTGTCTCCATGCGCGCTGGCGGTCCACCACCATTTTTGAATCCGTCGCCAAGTGTTTTGTCCAGAACGCAGACACCTACAGCACACCTCAAATTGCCAAACAGATCATCGCCATGGGGCGGTTGAATTATCTCCCACAGTGTGCCAGTGAGATGTTCAGGAAGCTGGAGAGCATCCTCACCTCAAGGTTCTCCCAGTTCCAGCCCCGAGCACTGCTCAACATGTTGCATGCGTGCATACACCTGGAGAGGTTTGCCCTCAACTTCATCTCCAAAATCTTCAGTCCCTACTTTCTTCAGAGATTAGAAGGTAAGTTAGTGTCATTTTTGTTTTATGCCAGCCAGTCAGGTCAAAATGAGAAATATAACAATTTGATCTCAAATGTCCTGCTATTGATTCTGTTTTAATGTTGCCTAATTGTTCTACTGTTGAATTCTTGTTTGCCTTTAATTGACATGTCAATCTGAAGTGTAAACTAAAACATCTCTCCCAACAGTAGGTCAAGGTCATGGCTTGGACAGAACTGCCTTAGCCCAGCTCACACAGCTCAACATGTGTACCTCACTGGAATGTACTTTCTACCAGGTTGGTGTATTATTTGCATTATCATGGGAAATAAATACATTAATTCAGCTGCATGTTATATGGTTTTCAAAATCATGTTGTAGAAGTGATGTGTATTTTGATGCAAGGTAACTTTATTTTACCTTGTCAGTGTTACAGTGTATCTCCCTAATTTGGTACAGTGTTACAACCTATGTAACAACATGTAATATCATGTGCTAGTGTTGTACGTACATAATGTATTTTGACATATAAAAGACATTATTTAAGTACAACACTAGTACATGATATTACATATTATTACACAGGTTGTACCACTGTACCTTTCAGGTAGATACACTGCAATACTGACACCGTAAAATAAAGTGTTGCCTGACTCACTTAAATATGTGCTTTTATCCATCAGAAAATCTTAACTTCTCTGCTTTATGATTTGTTTTCTGTAGGGACCAAAACTTCCTTTTTATTACCATGTGAAGAATTTCTCCTCAGTCCACCAGTTCTTTGAGAGTCCACTAGAGGACTTCCTGTTCAGACAGGTCTATGGTCCTCTTCGCAAGGTGCTGGGTGGAAGAAAATATTTTTCTGTAAACGTTTTCACACTAAATGGATACACTGTAGGTAAGCACAGATTACAGTCATCACATTGCATGACTGGTTTATATAAAGTCTTAAATGGCTTGTATTAAGACCATATACAAGGATACAAGGATATTTATTTGTCACATGCATAGACATACTGAGTAGTAGGACATGCAGTGAAACTGTTGATTGTGAGTCTAGACTGTGCATGGTCTATAGGCTTGGTGTCCTTAAATTGAACGTTTGCTGCAGTTTACAGCAGAACGTTTTGAAAACACGTAATCTATGTAATGGCAATGGTTACTTTGTTTATTTAACTCATTACAGTTGACCACAAAGTGTGTTTTTAATATGTCTGTCACTACAGATGTGGAGCTGAATGTAGATGAAGAGGGCATGATTTTGCCTCTCTCCCAATGGGATCATACCCACAGAAGGTGAGTCATAAACATCACTGTGGCAATGCAAATCTGTGTGTGTGTTATGCCAGTAGCTATGTGTATTTTTATTTTCTAAAAAAAAAAAAAGTAAGTTTTAGAGTTGACCTTTTCTTACCCTTCACATATACCACACAGGCTATGTAACATTTATATCAGTTGATGATAGTGAACTTCTGAATTCAGATATAGCTGGTGAAGATGTTTTGGTCTTTTCTGTAGAATTGCTCTCTGTTTGGACGGACCCTACCGTTTTTGCACAAACACACCCCACCTGTTGGGCCAGGAGGTCACGAAGAGGAGGCACCTTCGGAAGCTGGGATATGAGCTGGTACAGGTAAGATGCATTTGAGGAAGTTTTGGAAGCGGTTTAATATGTCTACAAGGAAATGTGTGCACATTACAGAACAGAAATGTATACACTCCCAATTTGTTTTCTACATATAAGTGTACTATAACTATAACTATTAATTAAACTCAGTGAACAATGAAAACAGTGGATATGGCTTTTACTTCTGAGTGGTTTTCATACTAGAAATATTTTTTTCTGACAACAGATTCCTTATTTTGAATATGAGATATTGAAGACACGGAGACAGCGAATGCAGTATCTCAGTAAGAAGATAAGTCACGCAGTGTTGAAGATATGTTGGTAATTTCTGCAAGAAACGTGGACCATTCTGTATATAAATCTATCCAAGCAAACATTAGCTTTTTCTTGTTACATTATAAGTAATGTTGACACAATGAAAAGTTAATAGAGTTATAACTGTGGGGTTATAACTGTTTTGGATTATTGATAAAAGAGTTTAAATAAGTTAATAATTGCCATGCCTAAATTATGTTGGAAACTATTTATGTCTTTGTTTGTATTTCACAAAGCTTTTTATATACTGTAACTTCCATGAAGCACTTTATTGCAGCATCTGAGTGAAATGTACTATATATGTGGGAAAGCTTTTCAGATGAACAGAAAAGAAAATAAACGAATTTTTGTGTATATTTTGTGTCCTGTGTACTCTTTCTAAGTGGTTGATTTTACAGCCCTACAAAGGCACTGTCATTTTAAGTTAACCACTTGTTAGTTTTAGTGCCGCACAGTTATGCATTAGTAACATCATAACCAAAAACCAACATGTATGTTTTTTTTTAAATACATTATGTAGGTAGTAATTGCACATTACTGACCTCCATGTTACAGGGTGTAGAAGGGTTTGTGAAGTGTTCTTTAACTGGCAGCCTCAATAAGCAGCTTTGACAAATCAGAGCTTCGCTTGTTTCATGCTCTTGCTGTCTGCAAGGCTATCTCCATGGTAACAGAATGTAAACTGTGTCGCAGAAAATAGAACAGATGACTGCAAGGGAGAATTTTACATTCCAGGTGTCAACAGCAATTGTGAAATGTTGAACTCTTAGTATACTAAAGCCAATTGTCATTTTATATGCAGACGACACATTTTAGTATTCTGGAAGGTTTATTATGAGGCAAGATGTCAAGAGGTTAAGATAGAAGACTGAAGGTGAGTCATCACTAACCTTACCCAAATACCTTCATTTGAACTTTAAACCTAAGCTTAATCCTTCCGGGTTGGCAATCAGTGACATATTTAATACAAATACTACTGTGTAAGTGCTTATACTAATATTGTTAATCAGTTCACTTGGTACTTGACTCAAAGCTACACAGTAGAGAGCATGCATGTGATTGTGTTTACTGGTGGAAAATAACCTCGTCTGTCTAGTCCCTCTCGTGGCTGTGTCCTTGTGGGGCTTACCCCATTCACCTGAGACGCATAATAACTCTGACCACGTAAACACTTCCAGCATGTCAGGATAGGGAAAACACATATGACACAACAACAGAACAGGTGTGCCTGTTTCGTAGCTGATCCTCAAGTAAACGAAGAAGTACACTGTGGGCTCACAGACACAAGGTGTGCTTGACTCAAGGCTGTAACGGGAAGGTGCCAGCTCCTCGTATGTTCACCGCACCACAAAGGTGTCACAGCTCAGCATGCAGACGGAGAGGGCCAGGGCCAAGCCTGGGGAGACGGAGCCGGAGGAGGAGGATGACTTGGAGGAGGTCGTCGCCCGTCTGGAGCGGGCACACTGGGAGGAGGTGGACCAGCCGCACAATGCCGAGGGCTCCACGCCACTTATCAGCGCCTGCCAGAGGGGCCTGGCCAGGGTAAGGAGGCAGAAGGGGGTGGGGGTGGGGGTGGGGGTGGCGGGTGGAGGTGAAAAGAGCTTATCTGCAGTCAATCTGCAGCACAAGGGCAGCTGCCCCAATTAAAAGCGCTGAGTCATTGGGACATTGGGGCGGAAAGAGATACAGTAGTCTGCTAGGTCTTAGTCTGAGGTGTTAAAATTGTGTGTTTGGGTTTGTGTGTGTGAAAGTCTGTCTGTCTATGTATTCTTTAATTCATGGCAAATAATGTGTATTGGATCTTTAATAGATTAATTGCATTAGACTGCACAGTCTTATAACCTACAGAGAGGGTACCAGTAAACCTTCTATGCCACATGACTTCTGATCAAATACATTGGGGGATTCATTACATCATCTGTATACAAAACAGTGAAGACCTACTGCTCTTTGGGATTGTGCGTACAAAACAAGCAGCTGACTATCTGGGGCATCAGGGAAAAGAGTTTTTTTCCAGCCTCACAGCTCTGAGCTGTTTGCGTGTCTTTGTCACATATGTCATGTATACTGTGAACATATCATATGAAATGAAAATAGTACATTCATTTACCAAAAGAAGAAGAAAAAACACTTCAACTCCGCTTAGTGCAATGTGTACATCTTGCTACATATTTGTTATGTGGGATTGTAGGTGTCACAATGAAACTGTTGATGTAGGGCTATTGCTGTTTTTGAGACGCACATTTCTCTTTTCTACACACCAGATCGCGCTTACCCTTCTGGAGCATGCAGCTGACATCACACTGTGTAACCAGAGCAACCAGACAGCCATGCATGTCAGCCATGCGGCGCTGCAGGAGGAGTTGTTGTTGGCCATGTTCAGGCCCCTGCCTCCCCTGCCGCAGCTCCTGCAGATATGCTGGCAAGGGAACCTCCACCTGCTCCAGCACATGCTGGTAGGACCCCGAACACACACAGCTGTCACCTTATCTCGCCTGTAGGGCTTGTTTCCGCCACTGTCATGCTAATGATGATGTCAAACATGGCAAGACAGACTGTGCATGCTTACAGAAATCGTATTATTTTATTTTTTTCTTTTGTATGTGCATCTTTTTGCTTTTTTGTAAGACATATAACACCGATCATTAGTGCAATTTATGGTGACTCCAGGTGTCTTTGGCTACTGATGACTTGGCAAAATAATTAGTCCTTTTTACCTTTTATGCTTCTATCTATTAGGATCACAGAGACCACATGGATGTGGACATAAGAAACAGGGATGGACTGACCCCTCTGATGCTAGCCGTGAGAGATGTTGACCTGTTTGAAGGCCTGGGGACCCGACTGCCCTGGGAGTACAACCCACTGGGAGTGGTCAGGGAACTTCTGTCACGGTCACTGTACGTTTACCCCACCAGGCTATAAAATATTGATAGGTTGTTTCATGAGGAGAGTAGTACAATATTTTTTTATTCTCTTCGCCATAAAGCACTATCATCTCCTTTACCCTAGTAATCTGGGAGTGTGTGACCATAAGGGTTACTCTGCCCTCCAGTATGCTAGAGGGATCAAGAGTTCCTTGAGAGAAGAGCTGGTGCAAGTCATAATAGACGCACTCCACCATCAAGGTAATGTGCGATAATAAGAATAAGTTCGTTCGTACACTGCATCTGATGAGTGAGGCAGTGGTGGATGAAATGTTGTTGTTTGACACATTTCTCCTCTTGTCTAACAGTACTTCTGCCTCTCAACTTTGACCTTGTGGATCCAGAGGAAGATTGTGTGAGTATTTCACATGGTTTCTCCCTTAGTGGGCTCAATGAGCAAGTGTAATGGATTTTCACAAGCATAATGAAGGCAGTGAATTTCCTGAATGCAATGAATTTCCTGATATCATTATGCTGATAAAGATTCAAGGCAACACATCACACTGACACTCCAATATTTGATCTTTTCTAGTTAAGCTGCAGTTATTAAATTGCAAAATGTTATTACTGTATTTATCAGTCAGCAGAACACTACAACAAGTATTAGAAAAGTTATTTAAAAATATATTATATTATAAAAGTGTCCCCTAACTGCTGGCAGGATCATAAGGCACACAGCAGTCAGACAGCTTAACAAAATAAATTAATTCTGAAGGTTTAATTTTGGGGAAATATTATTAGATCATTTGTGATATTTGATTATTTGTTTGTGATATTATTAGATGGTTGTGATTTGATGATGAAAAATGTCTGTTCCTCCCACAAACCTAATACCTTAAGATTGTCAATGGATTGAAATGAAACCAATCAGTCCCTGAGAGTTAGGCAACAAAAGTAAGATTAGCTACAGCATGAGCTACACTTACCAACACATTTTTTACAGAATCATCAACAGTGTTTAAATGATGGACCCCTGTCTGAACAGCATAGAATAAACAGCCAAGGTAAGCAAAACCTCCCTTCCCCCACCACACACACACACACAAACAAACACTCACACTGACACTAGTAATTTGCCCAGCTACTATATAACCAAACCCACCCTATAGAGACCATCTCGCAGATGGTCAGGGACAAAGAGGAGGGGTGTGTCCACCTTAGCTGATTGGGTCACTCTCTTGGAGTTAAATCACTCCCCCCCGAGGACAGCACACACAGGAGTGGGAGCCTGTTTGACTCCTGTCACACCGAAACGGGTAGTGCTGAGGCAGTGCGGGGAACACAGTGTCTCTGTGAGTGTAACTGAACACTGACCATTCATCTTCTGGGCGAACTGGTTCGGCAACAGGTAGCATATGTTTTGTTTCTCCACTCTGCTGTTTGTCACTGTAAGCAGCGCTCAAACTATTGTACTATTGACATATGTTCATGTCATAAGACCAACAAGTACATTGTTGTATTTTGTTCATGTAGTTTTTGTTGCTGTATGTTAAACCATGTAGTAATGTGTTGTTGATGCCTGTAATGCTTTTCTATGTAAGAATAATCTTTAAACTGTAAACTTTCTGAAGCTACATTTTATTACAATAGTTACTAAATTTAAGTCTGTGGTGGTGTCATTTCCCATATAGTAGTGAATTGTTTTCAGATAGCATATACTTCTGATGTCATTACAGTACATTTTTCTCCTGTCAGATTATATCCAAAATACACGTAAAATACCCGAAAAACTTCCACTGAAGTTGTTGTTGAACACTGCCCCTTTTGACCTGACCTTAACTGGAGCTTGTATTACCTGTCCTGTAGATAAGCAGATCCTGAAGTCTGCCCTAAGTAGCGTGGGCACGCCAAGGGAGATGAGGTATCTTGACAAGCTCGAAAGGAAGGACAGCAGGTGGGTTACCTCTCAAGACAAAAGTCACAAACACGAAACATAGACAAATGCAAACAAACACATCCATGTGATTCAATGGCAAACACATGAGATCAAAAAAAAAAAAAAACTACAAGAATGTCAGTGGTGGGCTGTGTGAATGCTGCCACGGACTGCATCCTCAACTAATTCGGCCCCACTATCTCACTGGCATACGGGGCAGAACTATCCTGTTACCAGGCCAGCGTGCCTGTCCCTGTTTTCAAAGGTGGGCTATTATCCCAGAGTTGAGTACCGGGCAGCAACAGAGGGCAGACCAAGGGCCATGGGGGAGTGACTTATGGGTGAAACAGACCTTTGTTTGTTGATCTCTTGTTGCTGAAAGAGACACTGCTCGCCTGTATTGCTGCTCTGTAATACCAAGTTTCTCCTGGGCACCTTGAACACAAGCAGGTTACAGTACCATGCAGTAGCTTGCAGGTGTTGACACAGGTTTCTTATAATGTAATGAAGAGGCTGTTATGTAATACAGCCAAATGGCTACTGCTACTTAAAAGGCACTATGTGCTGCTTATCGTTCTGTTACCTAATGTTAAGAGAAACCACTGAAGCAGGGACCTCAGTAAGCAGTATCAGTCATTCTTTGGACCAGACTGGAGATTTTTTGTACATACAATAGGTTAAAACTGACTTGTAACTGGACAAAGACATCAATGCCAATTTACAATCAGTGCATACACTTCAAAACTGGCTGAAGGCTGACATCTCAGACACCACCAAAATGGTCATTCTAATGAGAAACTAACAATGTGGGTTTGTGACCTTACTACTTGGGGATGCAGTTCCACACACCCTTTTTTGTCTCTTCATGTACTGGAGTAAAGAGGGTTTATTTATATTTTAACAAACTCTCTATTGCATTCAGATTAAAGATGTGCAGATTACAGACAATACCTTCCATATATTCTCCCTCTCATTGACATCCCCGCAGCCGAACGAGGCTGCTTCCCAAGCTGGTGGACCACTGCAGGCTGGATATTATGAACACCGGTGCTGGTGTGCAGAGTCCACAGGAGCCCAAAGACGTCCCTGCTTCAGGCTGGACAGGCGTGAGCATCAAGCCTGTTCCTCCTGGCGCCTCAGCTGCACCATCGTGGTCTCTACTCAGCCGCTCTGCTCCCACCATCATGGAGCCTTTTCTGGATGCAAGCTCTCTACTTCAAGTGCGGACTAATATTCACAATCGTACGTGGATGTTTTTCACATTGAGTTGCACTCCAAAAAGGACACGAATATTCATTCAGTAATTCATTGCTCCACATTTTTAAAGTGTCTTGTATTACTTGCAGGTTTGGCGAGTACCAAGGAGACTGGTGAAGGGGGACATAAGGTAATTATTACCCAGCACAAAAAGAAAATGTTTACCAATGGAGGTTTCCAGCACTGACTGACTCAAGTGTTTTAAAATAATTCTGCTTTCAAATAATGTTATGCAGGATTCACCAGATTCAGGAAAAATCAGAACACCAAGGACGTTGGCACCACTGAAGAGAGGATGCAGTAATGGGCTAGTCCTATCTTCTCTTAGAGCACCTTGTCCACTTAAACCTATTGGCCCGTTTCCTCAGTCAAACGACCATTGCGCAGAGGCAAAAAAGGCACCCCGAATGGCCATGCAGGAACAAAGAGACAGACGTTACAGTGAAGGTAGCCACCCCAGACAAAGGCTACGGGGTGGAGAGGACACAAATAGGGACAGCGACAGTGACAGTGATCAAGAGTGCCTGATTGACTTGCATTACCAAAGCCCGAAGGGATCACCTCACTCTGATTTTGGGGACTCGTCTGTGTTTGAGTGTGCGGCAGACCCAGAATTTGAGGTTGCCAGTGTGCATGGAGAACCTGCTGGTGTAGCAATACAGGGAGGAGTTTTTGTTAGATCTCTGTTTGATGACAAGGAGAACTGTGAATTTCGGCATGGAGCCGTTAACACAGAAATAGCAAAGGATGCTGAAGACCCTCAGATTAACTATGCAGATGGTAACCAGAAGGTTGCCTGCTTTGAAAACCCTCCAACTGATGCGTGCAGGGCTGAGCCATTCCATCCAAAGCCACATGCCACAACTGCTGACACTCAAAAGACTGAGGATGACATCAACATGGAAAAGTCACATCATGTGGTAGACAATGAAGATCTTCTAAATCCAATGGAGGATGTTGCAGTGTCAAAGGAAGAGCACGTGCCTGACGCCAGTCAGATCACAAGAGTTAAAAAAGACAGAAAAGGCAGCAGTCCTTTCCAAACTAACAATTCTTTTAATGTATTGGCATGTATAAACCAAAATCGAAAAAAATCAGTTGCTCCATTTCATGTGAAGAGTCAAGATGGAAAGCGTGGTACAGAATTAGTTAAACCAAGGAAGGGTTCTGCCGACAAGAAACGTCTTGGTCATGTACGATCACAAGGTCAAAAGCAGCTCAACCAAAAGGAGCAGATTAGACCAAAACAGCTACCCAAAACAGAGACTATAGGGACACATAAGGCCAAACCAGCTGTGGATTGCTTAACCTATAATGACATGTTTCAGGAGATTATGAAAGCAGACGATGGGCCAGCCATCTTTGAGATGTTTGCAACCCCGCTGTATGACAACCTCAGAGTAGCAAGATCTTCTGCAAGAGAGAGGCAGGTGCAGTCGGCTCCACCCACTAAGCCCCAGCTCCAAAACTTCAAGAACAGGTGCCCCAAGAAATTGGAAAGAAAGAAAAAGAAGCAGGCTGATAAGGCTAAGCAGAAGAGAAACAGGGATACTGCAGTAACAGAAAAACTTTGCAATGCTCCATCTTTAACAAAAGACAGCACTGAATCGTTATCCAATCCAAACTATATCAGCGGCACTATAAAGCCTGAGGTAATTTCATGTGCTGATGTGAATAAAGAAATGGACAGTCCCCGAGGTAAAGAGCAGACTCTGAAGGCACATGTATTATCAATAATCGAAGAGGCTCTGTCACAGACTAGCTCACTGTCACACATGCTCAGCATTCATGTGCAAGAAAGGCATCTTGATAATGTGTCTGCGGAGAAAAGGAAGGCATCCACTGAGCTATTGGGGAGTTGTCAGGAAGTCCACGAAGAATCTGAGGTGAGAGTTGATCCAGGAAATG
Organism: Coilia nasus; assembly: GCA_027475355.1. Classification (NCBI taxonomy): domain Eukaryota; kingdom Metazoa; phylum Chordata; class Actinopteri; order Clupeiformes; family Engraulidae; genus Coilia; species Coilia nasus. The sequence continues at coordinate 17,839,528 of CM050213.1, read as the reverse complement.
AGTGCAGTCAAAGTCAAGAGTTCACAAGTTCACGAGACTGTCCTGCACAGCCAAAAGTCAACACTTGGACATTAAGCAGCAAGGAGCAAACATGCCGGCGCCTGTTTGAGACATCTGGGGATCAGGGAGGGAGGGAGCCTCTCACAGACGAGTTGATGCAGTGCCTGGTGGATGAGTTAATATCCCTGGAGGAAAAAGAAGAGTCAGACCATTCTGAAAACACCAGGGGCAACTGTCATAGACAAGAGACTCCACTCACATTGCACCAGACTTTCCACAAGGTATAATTGCCAACTGACCGTGTAATCATGTTTGACTAAATACACATACCATGCGTGTTGATGAACGAATGTGAAGTCTTTGTGGATATTTCACAGGGCAGTGCGGTGGTCAACATGGAAGGGTCCAGTGACGATGAGGCCATCACATGGACAAAGGGTGAAGTTCTTGGTAGAGGTGCATATGGCACAGTAAGTGAAGGCTGTGGATATTCCCAACCCTGATAAACACAAATTACTTCAGGCGGTTAGGCTTGCCAGATAGCTGAGTGCAGATGTGGGTAAATCTGGCTTCAACGTAAAAGGCCATACCACATATCTGCTCCAACCATTCACAAAACCACCTGATTCTAAAAGTGCAACTTCTCGACCAGGTAGATGAACTAATTAATGAATTTACCTAGATTATGTACACAGGTAGAAACAATAAATGGTAGGACGTTTACTCTTTGGAACCAGGATTACTCAACTCCGGCTAAGTGTTTAAGCATCATTTCACAACAGATATTCATTCTTCAAAGATCAAGTTAGGGGCATGTTTGCTGTGAATCTGTTGTTTGTTCGTTAAAATTCTCTTGCTTGTGCTTTAGGTATACTGTGGCCTGACAAGCCAGGGGCAGCTAATTGCCGTCAAGCAAGTCCTCCTGGACGCCATGGATGCAGAGACAGCAGAAAAGGAGTACAGCTGCCTCCAAAGAGAAGTGGATTTGCTGAAGAGCCTGTGCCACACAAACATTGTTGGGTTCCTGGGAACTTCGCTGAGCGAGAGCGTCGTGAGCATATTCATGGAGTACGTCCCAGGAGGATCCATCGCCAGCGTCCTTCACCGCTTCGGACCCTTGCCCGAAAGAGTGTTTGCCATCTACACCCAGCAGATCCTGGAAGGTGTGGCCTACCTGCACAGCAACAGAGTCATCCACAGAGATTTAAAGGGAAACAACATCATGCTCATGCCCACAGGAGTGGTCAAGCTCATCGACTTTGGCTGTGCACGTAAGCTCAGCTGCCTCAACCAAACAGGGAGTCACGGCGACCAGCTGAAGTCTGCACACGGCACGCCTTACTGGATGGCGCCGGAGGTGATCAATGAGACCGGGCATGGCCGCAAGTCGGACATCTGGAGCGTGGGCTGCACCGTGTTTGAGATGGCCACCGGCAAGCCTCCACTCGCAAACATGGACAAGATGGCTGCTCTGTTTTACATAGGGGCCCGACAAGGACTAATGCCGTCTTTGCCTGACACTTTCTCCAAACACGCAAGGCATTTCGTTCAAGCTTGTCTCATCAGGTTTGTGAGTTTTTTTCCCTTTCCTTTAATGTATGTATAATGTAGGAGACAGCTAGAAAATGTAACATTTAAAATTGTGGTTGTTCTTTTGCAGTGACCAACATCAGAGGCCATCTGCAGTGCAGCTGCTGGAACATCCTTTTATTCCACATGGCCGATGGTTTGCCTGAACAGAACTCTTCATCATTTCTAAGCTGGAATACAAATCACAAAGTACCAATTTGTAATTAAAAGAAATTGCATTGAAATCAGTGAACACCTTTTGCATTCTATATGTTTTCATATGATCAGTGACTGCTTCAAATGCCACTTTTGTCCAGTAATCTACTGTATTACATTTATTACATCTGGCGGTTCTGATTTAGCTTACAGTAAAACTGTATAAATGTGTATTTGAAATTTACTTTATTTTTAACCAATGAAAAAAAAAATCTAAATATTTTTCAAGATTTTGTATACAAATGCCACAAAAATGCTCACACACATAGTTCAGGTAGTGGCAACCTTGGGATTTATTTGTACAACTTAATTGAAAGAGGGTGAGGATAGGGTGAGGTGGGGGGGGGGGGGGGGGCAGACCGGACTGGATGTTGATATGTTCCACTGTATAAACCTCTAACTCTGTACCCATGAATAAAGTAACACTGTAATCTTTGACCTCATACACAAACTCTGCTCAATAAAGTAAATGCCTTTTACAGAGATAACCTTCTATCCCACAATCAAAAAGTATGCATATTGCAGGAATGCATGACATGGAAAAGAAAAACTACTTTAATACCCCATGATTTCAACACTGATTAAATTCCCAAACAACTCTTCATGCGTCTGCACTTAACAAGAGTAATCCTACATTTTTTTGTTTCCATTAATGATTTACAGTGTCGCACACCTGTAGGCTATAGCTTGAAGCCGGGAGATTTTAAATGCACTTCACAGCAAAGGTTATGTAAACTTTAGAGTCCTCTTAATTTCTCTTCTCTTGAGGCACAACCTTTGGCGTCCAGCTTAAAGTCACCTTGGGAGGGGGGATGGGGGGGGGGGACAAACTGCAAGGCCTCTGACCAGCCAGGTGATTGGGTAGGCATGGTGGGTCCTGTCTCGACACCCATGCGGAGAATACAGGCTTTTAAGCATGTCACTGGAATGCTGCAGTCAGAATCAGAAAATGGATTCTTATCAAGTTACAATAGTCGTTTTTGTCATCATTTCATCCACATACATACGAGCACACATAGTTCGTGCGCGCTACTCGCATACACGCACACACTTTGTTATACTTACAAGCAGTTCCAAACCTGAGTATTTTTATGTTATCACTTTTTTAAGCATACAAAAATGTATGTACATTTATCTCCACTTCCTGTAAACAGCAGTCATCAGTCTTCATCCCTTTGATTGAAACATGCAGATCATACGTACAGTACAGAAATGACAGACGTCACAGGCGTCCAGCCACACAAACACACACATCCCCTTACAAACCAGGAGATAGGTCCATTTTGGAAGAGCCTAATAGTATTTATGAATTACAATTGTGGAGATATCACTTAAATTATAAATGATAAAATTATAAAAAGAAAAACAAAACAAAAATCATTGCATCATTCGGTTTTTAAGTATTTAGAATTCAACTCCATCAGCATCGAACACAGAGATTTTTAATCCATGTGAATTAGATTGCCCCCCACCAAGGAAAAAAAAAACAAAACAAAGCAAAACTTCACACGTCCACGCCACAACCCTCCACCAGGGTGTGGGGGACAGCACAGCAACACCACACACGGGCAGGGAGGGAGGGACAGCACGGGGCGCCACTGCGGAGGACTCACAGAATCAGGAAGCATTTTCTCTTGACCAGAGAAAAACATCTATACTGAAGTAGGCTTATGTTGTCTGTCTGTCTATCATTTTTGTTGTTTTTTTTTTTCTTTTGTTTGTTTGTTTTCTTTTCTTTTCTTAAATCCCTCCTTGTCTCGCTGGGAGAGGGGCTTTCAGGCGTTGGCTCCCTGGGCACTTAAGAGCGAGTCAAGCACGTCAAAAGCGTCTCTGTAGTCCACGTGCTGGCTGCTGGCGCGCTCAGGCCCGCGGCTCCCCGCTGGCCTCGTGTCCGGCTTCGCCGGGGTGCTGGGATGTCCGTAGCCCACCTGCTGTGCGACAGGGGGAGGAGGAGGGGGGAAGGGAAGGTTAAGAACAGAGCTGCGAGACTGCGACACACACACCTGCTGAACAGAAGAACAATGAGTGGAACTACCTGAGCTGCCCTTGGAGCTTTTGTTCTTTTTGGAGTGGTGGTTGTGGCTGCTGTCGAGGTAGCCCCTCTTGCGGGAGGAGGAACCGGACGTCGACGAGGAGGAAGAGGCGGTCACGAAGGAGGACGAGGAGCCGGGCGCTGCCATGGCCAGTCCTTCGACGCCGAGACCCAGTGGACTGCGCAAGAGGCCACCTCCCAGCCCCGAACCAGACCCTGCGCCCGGGCCCAGGGCCTCGTGGGCCCCTCGGCCATTGCCGGCGGCGTGGAAGTGCGAGTGGCCGTGCTTGTGGTGGTGCCGGTGGCCCGAGTGCTCCCGGTGCCGCTCCTTGCTCACCAGCGGGCTGGAATGTTTGCTCTTGGCGCCGCCCTCGTCCGAGGAGCCGTGCCGCTCCGACGACACCTTGATCTTCATCTTCAGCTCCTCCTTGCCGCCGGAGCCGCTGCCGCGCTCGCCGTGCGACTGGAGAGGAAGGCGGAGCTTAAGCGAGGAGGAGGAGGAGCTCTTGTCCCGCCTGTCCCCACCACCACTGCTGCTGCCTCCGTGAGACCTCTCCTGGCCAGGCAGGGGCAGCTTCATCTTTAGAGGAGAAGCAGTGGACAGTCCACCTCCGCTACTACTACTGCTACTGCCAGGCCCAGGCTGGCTGTGCGCATGGGCCTGCAGGTGCTTGCGGTGGTCCGTCTGAAGGGCGGCGCTACTGTGCGAGTCGCGACCCTCCTGCTTTCCACTCTGCTGATGCTGCTGCTGTAGCTGCTGCTGCTGCTCCTCCTGCCGGCGTTTCTGCACCGCCTGCTCGGCCGCCTGCTTCTCCCGGTACTTGTCCAGAGACATCTTCACCGTGGCGACGGGAGGGGGTGGTGGCGGAGGAGGGGGAGGAGGTGGGGGCGGGGGAGGAAAGGCCGTCAGCTGGCCGTGTTTCGCCCCCCCGCCGCCGCTACCTTTGTGTTCGTGTTTGACGGGGTTGAACTCCGCCCCCTTGTCGGGCCGGTGCGGGTGCGAGGAGCCGTGCTGGGCCAGCAGCGAGGCCCCCTGCTGGAGGCCCAGGGCGTCGGGTTTGAGGGGGTCCGAGCGACCCTGCTCCTGAGGCCAGTCGGTCGGGGTGGTGTACATGTAGGTGCTGCCCGGCAGGCCGGTCAGGGCGTCCAGGGACAGGTCGCCCCCACCGCCGCCCGTCAGCGAGACGGGAAAGGAGGCTGATGCCTTGGCGAAGGCCGAGTCCGCAGCGATGGCGTCGGCGAGGGATTGATCTTGAGACGTGGAGGGACAGGGGAAGGGGCTGTCCGTCACCTGACCGTCTGCCTTGGGCTTCTTAGCCGCTTGCGTGGCCTGGGGACGGATCACAAAGGTAAAAGTTTGTGTTATTATGCGCTTATATAAAAACAATGATTAGGTAGGTAAGCAGCAGCTACAATATCTGTTATATAATCACATCATTATGTAAACAAATGCATTCTTAAGTTAACCATAAAAAAATACTACAATAGTGTGATCAAGTTACGTGTATTCAAGTTACAATGTTTCTGAAATGTGACTGCTTTTAGCCTTCAGAATTAACTAAAACACAACTATCTTTTTTACTGTTCAAAACATGTAGGTACTGCCATATTCAGCCAAATGAAACGATTCCTTACCCTCCAGTTCCGAATCCTCTTCAGCCTGCTCGGTGTCTTCTCCAAAATCTGAAGGAATTCATGCGTGAGTTCTGCAAGGGGTAAAAACAAACAATTAAAAAAATATATCTGCGAACTTTCATACCATCAGATATACAGTGTAGCCAAAACAACTGTATGCTCTAATAAAATGTGTTCTTGGTGAGGAAGGCTTTTACAGATTTGCTGTTTGCTTGGGGTCGTTATCTTGCTGGAAGATACAGCGACGCCTAAGAACATATTTATTCTAATTTGAACAGTTTTTGATTTTTTTTTTATACCCCCCAATTTTATTCCCACTTTGGTCAATTTATAAAACTGTAAAACAGCAAAACTGTAAAAAAAAAATCGTAAAAACAAAAAGTGAAGGAACTTACCGTCCAAAAGCTCCAGAGTGACTGACCTATCCACGTACTCCCACCAGTGCTTCCCGTCCGTAGACACTGGGATCTCCCAGTTGGACCATTTGCAAGCCAGGTGTATGCACACGCAGGCAATGACTGTGGGCTTGTGCTGCAGGCAGAAGGTGGTGAGGTGCAGGCTGCAGGTGGGGCAGAAGAGGGGACAAGAGAGAGAGAGGGGGCGCAAGGACCGTCAGAGGCTAGGGGGTGCTAGGCGTCTCACAAACACTACACAGTATGAGTACAGTACAGCAGCAGTATGTCAACATTCAGTGACAATGTCAATATTCTACAGAAAACTGTGACATATTACAGCAGAAGTGTGTTTTCAATTGGGACCGACGCGTGTATGAACGGAGGGCCTAGTATATCTGCTATCTGCAAGATATGTGGCCATCCGCACCTCAGAAAGTAAAGGCCTTGCCATGTTTTCCTTTTGCCTGTGCACTTAACACAGGAGATTTCACTAATTAGCTCATCTGCCCGACTTAAGAAATACACAAAATAAGACAGGGTGGTCCAGCAAATAGCTGGGCATCTTTTGTGGCAAGACTTTAAATCCGGGATGCCATCCTCTTTCCTCATGCATTTCATGAACTCCTTACTCTGTGGCTACACCAGGAGTGGAACTGAAGTGGAAGCAGTGGTCGAGCATCATTGCTGTTAAAACAATACTAAGTAGTTTTTTCAACCTTAAAATAATGTTTTCAAAATTTCAAAACCTGTTTCAGTGGTTCATCAACTTCTAACTGGGCGAAGGGCACTTCTGAATTCACTTTGCCGCCCTTCGTGGGCTATAACCGCACCAAGTAAGTTTGGAGGAGTGCAGAGTGTCTCTGTTCGAATGAGAGACAATTCCGCTTCCAACCTGTAGGGCGACTGAGGACTAAAACTACTTAGTATTGCTTTAAGACTGGTCTGTTTGTGTTTTCCTCCCCGAGTGTGTGCAGTGTCTGGTCAAGCAACTTCCAATTGAATATAGTGTCATCTACTGTGACAGTGTATACTCCCCAACCACTTACACTTTAGCTCTGTGCCCAGTGTAGCCACAGCCTTAAAGACCGATTATGTCTGCTTCAATGACAGATTATGAAGGCTTAATATTTTCACTGCAACATGTGGAGACCGGAAAAATACCTCTCGTTCAAAATTAAGGACAACTTAAGCAGTCCGAGCACAGTGCGCAACATGAGGTTATGCTTGCATAATCACAACCATGCAAATTCATCACAATTAGTCTGCAAAAGAACTCATATATTCACATCAAAGGTGGCAGGAGCCACACAGCTACCATCCACATGTTCATGCGCTTTCAAATTCAAAGGAACTCTAAGATACCACAGATCCCTCGCTTGTGTGACATTAAGGAAAGTACAGAAGGATCGCGTCACACCAGGGTGATTCTCAAAATTAAACTGAATCACAGACACACTTGAATGATTAATGTGAGCATGGTAAACACTGGATGGTACCCTTGTGCCTCAAAAAAGTACAATGTCTGGGCGCTGAACCTATGGAGATGTCAAGCGATTGGACAACATCACATTTTAAAGCTTGTTTATATTAACAGCCTCCGACTACAGAGGGCATTTGGCTTTTGCAGTATGTGCACTTATTTGTCACAACTTAAAAGACCATTTATCATGACAAATGATGAACTTTAAATGTAGTCAATAAAATCAGCAAAAAAACATATGCTATATGAGACAATTGTTCAAATGCGGATACCTAAAGAAATATCAAAGACCTAACCAAAACAGTGAGTTTAAATTGCACGTCCAGGCATTGTGATTCACTTTAAAAATGCATACTACAGAGTCTTTGGGACTTCCTGGCACACAATACATATAATCTACATGGCCAATTAAACACACAATAACAATATTACATCCAACCCATTAAGGACTTTTAGCATGTCCACCGATTAAACAAATGGTAAGATAAATGGAGGGTAGTGTGTTACACCACCACTGTAGGCAAACTTAAATGACAGCTTGGCAGTTATTTTGTTAAAACTGCTAATGGCTTAGCCTTAAATCACCACTCTACAAAAATGAGTCCTTAATGGGTGAGGAGCCAAATTAAAAAAGTAAACACGAACAGATAATAGTAGATAAATAAATACTTAAACGTTAAAAAAAAAATGAAATGCTTCCTAAAAACAAACTACATATTTGATTAAATATGCCTTTTGTTGACACGCACATTGATTTGTAAAAATGTTTAAGTCAAAAAATTACAAAGTGAAACGGAAAAAATGAAGGGTCATGGTACTTACCAGATAGACTTCTATGCAATGTTTACATCTTTGTGTTATCTTTTCTGCTACTCAGGCTACCACAGTGTCTTTTTAAAAAAAAAGACAAATGCACCTCTGTAACCGAGCAAACGTGTGGGTTCAAGCGCACCACTACACTTCGCAATGTGCATTCAGCCCCCTTGGTGCCAACATTGGTCCCCCGTACAATACACCGCACTGCAGCCGGGGTCCGGACCGCCGACGCCCCCTCTCTGCCCACACACGCCCCCCTCTGCATCCGCGAGGGGGTGGCAGCATCAGAAGGGGAGGCGTTCCAGAAGCCACCGGCGCAAGGAGGGTGTTGGACACTACAAGGGTACCCTGCAGTAACGGAAGCTATAGTGTGCAGTCACAGTGCAACAAATGAGGGACAGGATAACAACCTGTTGGTAGCCATGAAATAGGATGTCTGTGCCAGATCCTTGCTTGCTGTGACAGAGGGAGGGGAGAGGGAGAGAGGGGGAGGAGGGTTAGCTTCTGAGAAAAATGAAAGAAGAAAAATAGATGAGATAAATAGGTAAGCAGAATAGATGACAGTCTGCCAATTTTACAACCAACAAAGCAATACATACAACATAGAATACAACTTAAGCCTAATAGATACTGTGCATTTAATGTGTATTCATTGCCATATTTTACATAATATGTGCTTTAATTTCTAAAAAAAAAAATTACGTTATTTTTAAAAACTTAGGCAAGTATTTTTTTGTTTATAATATGGTATTTTTGCATTATCCATCACTTAGGAAAAAAACATCTGACAGACAGGTGAGCCTTTTTACATGCACTAGAAGTATTAGCTGGGTGTAATCAGGCAGGCTTTTATCAAATCATATCACTCTGACTGGAAAACTAGTTTTCACTTTTCAGCCAAAAAAAATGCAGTCACTTGTTCACACACACCTCTGGCATAATTTTGATTGTAAGCACGCCTGACTTGACATTTGTAAAATATCATTTTTCCCTATCTCAAGTACCATTCTCGCACAAAACTACTGTCAGATAAAAGGAGAGAACTTTTACCTCGCACTAGTTGGGAACATTTCACAACATCAGTGTGTGGATGCTCAATTGTTATTTCAAAACCTGGAAGAAAGAACACATGTCCATGTTAGACCGCTGAGCTAAAATGCATGTACACACATTCATATAAGCCAGAAGTATAAATCAAGTTAAATTGCATTAAAAGCATAACTAAGGTGCAGCTCTTCAAGGTCTGTTGCACCAGAATTAACACTGACTGTACAACAAAGCCATAATGTGCATGCCGGGGCAATAGGACAACAGATGGCACTGCAAACAAGGTAGTCTCAAATGATGGAAGACTCGTGACACAATAAGTGGTGGTCTGGGTTGAATAACTGTTCACCAGGTAAACTTTAACCAACTGCACAGACTGGGGAATACATGAACATAACACCCAGCTAAAAGTTATTGATTTATTTGTTATACAACAGCCCCCCCCCCCCCCCCCAATTGAAGTTACAGGTGCATACATGACCGTCCTCTCTGGCCCGTCAGATACTTGACCTTGGTCAAAAGGGCTATACAGGGCTATACAGGAGGCGGCACCTCAGAAGGCCCAGGAGGGAGGGGGGAATACTACAAGGCAGCAGGAACACAACCTCCAACACCAAGTGTGACTGACACTCCCAATACATTGACAATGTACACTTGTATGCACTCACGTGAGACCACCTCTCTTCTCAGGGTTTGACCTTTACTTACCTAAAGTCTGCAGCACTATGGTTTCAAGTATCACCAGCTCTTGAGCTTGCTGGAGGTATGCCTGGAGTTTAATAGACAGTCATTACATGATGCTTGTAATGAGTCTCTTACCCCAAATCCAGAATGCAACCCTTTTTTTTTTTGACTTATTAGACAGTAGTTGGCAGTCCTGGTGGGTTGAGGTCGGCGTGTGATGCATATAGCGCATTACTAATGAGTCAGTGACTGTATCTGTGGCTGACCCATCCAGTCAAAAATTGCTACTGCCCAGTTTGTTTTGTGACCGGGGAATCTCTCATAATGCCAAACAGAAGCACACAGGCAAGAGCTTCTGCCCGGGTAGGGAGGTAGGTAGGGAGGGAGGGGGGTGAGAATGGGCGTGAATGGTGGGGGATGGAAGTGGTGCGTGGCTGGAAGGCTGTGCACTTACATTACTCTTTGTGTCCAGAGGAGGCTCCTGAGGGTACAGACAGGCATGTGCCACTTTAATCACATGCTCAAGCTTTCTCGGCTGCTCCTCCACTTTGGCAGCCAAGAATAAGGTGGTGGAGGAAATTATCTGTTTCGCGAAGAGACAGGGGGTCATGCATGTGGCGCACACAGTTTAAGTCTGCAATCAAAACTAGAAAAGCACTCAGAGAGCACAGGCCTCCACCAGGGCAGCTAAAATCACCACCAAAATCTAATGACAAAACTAGAAAAGCACTCAGAGAGCACAGGCCTCCACCATGGGCAGCTAAAATCATCACCAAAATCTAATGACTATCCTGAAAATTTCATAAAAATCCATCCATAACGTTTTGAGTTATGTTGCTAACTAACAAACAAACTAACAAATAATGATGATTACAATAACCAGTTTCCTAAACCTGTGCTGACAAAATGTAAATAGATAAGTACACAGAGTTTAATAAATAAGTACACAGAGATTGAAAGAGAGAGACTTTAGAGCTCTCTTTCTCTCTCTCCCCCCCCCCCTCCTGATATGCTTTCTGATCCCACACCTAAGCTTTCATAGCAATACGGTTTAGTAACACGTTACTGACACTCCACATAGCATAAATAGATTGAAATCTGAGAAAGTCATACTTACATTTCTGTGGAATTTTGTGAAAGAGTGGTACATATAAAACCTATGCATGTAAACAATTGCAGTATTTATTGTCAGTTGGGAGCTAAAATGTATAGTTAAGGAATACAACTTTAAAGATTGTGAAGCTATAAAATTATCATTTTTACCCAATATCTGATATCATCAACTCCAAAGTGGTTACACAGAAATACAGGCGAGTACAAAAGATATTACTTGTAACATGTATTTGACAGAGCAGACAAGGCCACACTCAAACCCTTTACAACTCAGAGGGAGTGGTAGGCAGCTGGCCGACTATTTCAAATTTTCACACTTTTATCACCAACTCTGACCTAAGGACAAACATACCCATAGATCAGAGCAAAGCATAATACTGTATGTAGGGACCAACGTCAGGGGCTCTGATCAACATTGCACTACGACGCTCTCTGGTGGCCAAAATTGGCCACATCTAATCAGTTAATTGAACAGAAAATGCCTGGCGTTAGTCTGTAAAAGTTAGTCTGAAAAAAAAAAACTTGGCAAAAATGATTTGTCAGTAATCAATTCCATCAATCCCACTGACATCTGGGTAATGTTCTAGACCTGATTAACGGAGTTACCCGTTATGTGAACTTGCTATGCTAAAATCTGATAATATATCAAGAGCTTGCGCATAGCCAGCATACCAATTTGACGGTCACCACCGTTTTAGCTGCCATTAGGTCCGTTTTAATAATGTGTCGTATATTTTCGACGGTTGATGTTCTAAATTAGATGCAGTTGACTACTGTATGCTGCGGAAGGTGTCTGTACACAACAGTGATACAATGTCAACAAATATGTCAATGACGGCTAACTAGCAAACCAGCTAACGGTGTCTTCATGACGCAAACATTAGCAGGTACATAGAATAAGGGCAGAAATGGTGAGTTTACGCATTGGGGTAATGTTCAAGATAACCCCCAAGTCTAGGGGTGTACCTAGTTGCATTAACTTGCATTTTCGCACATAATAGCACCTGCAATAGCAATATAACAATTTGCAAACTTCATGAAACAAGCAGGCTAATAGCTAGCTATATGGCTAAGACAGCTAAACGTCGGCGCGAAGCTACTATCCCTAACTTCACTAGAACCTTTTATTTAGCTGCATCTACTCAGCAAGGGGGTAATCTATGTGGAAAATGTTTTCAAAAATGTTAACTCTACAGTGTTTAAAAGGAGGCCGCTTCAAACTGGCCTAGGCCGCAGTTGCCCCCAGCCATCGAAGACTTACGAGACAGCGAATACCAAATGAAAAGGATACACGTTGAGTCTCTGGCCCATATCTTGAATAAGATTTGCCGATTGCTGTCGATAAGAAAGTTCCCTGTCCGGTTCTACTCCACAGCGTCGAGACGGCGTGTTTTCGAGCTGTTCCCGGGTAAAGAACCATTTCGACGAAGATCCCCGGTACGCCGCCATTACTCCGAAGTAAACGTTCAGTATCCGAACACAACAGAATGTCGACACGTCATTACGTAACTACGTGAGTCATATTTAGTAACAATGGACATTCGGCATTGTGGCGTAGAAAGAAATCACTTGTTCGAAGAGTTACATTTTATTGTAACCACTGCAACGACCGACGTAACATTGTTACCACATATATTTTCAGTTATTTTATTACAATCCGACATTTCGGCAACAAAACATTGCCCTCCAGTGGTAGGTTAGGGTATACCCAGTGGTCCTGCTAAATAGTAGATATTAGGTCTACTAAGTAAGCAGAAAAGTTGTACATTTGCAGAAGAACTTACTGTTGAAGTTATGGTCTGTATAATTGCAAATTTCAAAAACAATGTCAGTGTAGGGAAGTCAACATTAAGAATATTAGGAATGCCCATTTTAAAATCTGATATCTTGGGGTTATTATGCATTACAGTATAGCCTTTTAGTACAGTCTTTTAATATCAAATGGTCAATGCAGACAAATAGCACAGAAGCCAAATAAGTTTTAATGCAACACATATCACACTATTATTTGATGTAAAACTGCTAACTTTAAGTCACATTTGTATTAAACACTTTAACACAAGTTATCAGATCTACATTTCAGTGTAGAATAAAAAAAAATAGTATGAAGAAATAAGTGGGTTATGACATCAAAGTTATTAAGCCTACAGGTATGCAAATACATATTTAAAAAATTGAAAAACTATTCCGTCACACACTTTAGTAAGTACCATCAGAGCACATCCTTTAAATTCCTAATTTCCTTCAAATCTGGGCTTTGTCTATTGTACTTCATGCTTCCCCTATTTTTTCATAGCAGATAAAATTGAGTTTTTCCAGACAGTCCTTGTTGGTCACAGTTTTTGTCTCCCAACTGAGGACACCACAATGTAAGGGCTGAGAGGGACACTGGGGCAGCTCATTCCCTTCATACTTCCCTCCTTCCATGGGGTTCATGTCCACCCACAGCCAGTCACCAGCAAGGAATCTCAAACTGGTCCAAACGTTGGGAGTCTGGGCCTCACTGCTCAGCTGCATAGCCTGCAAAAGCTGTGACCTTATCGGTAGGCTAGCCAGGTCGGTGTGGTGAGAGCGACAGTGGATCAGTGCATCCTCCCAGGTCTTCTTTTCTCTTACCAGGATCAGCTTGTGTGTCCAGTTGAAGCAGAGGAAGTTCATTTTTGTGTTACAGTCTACATCAAACCAGAATCCATTGTTTATGAATGCACATTTCTCATTGCCATTACCATTAGGCTCGGACAAGTGCCATCTCTTAAAGGCTAGCTGTTCTCCGTCAATCCACTGCCAGCTTTCCCCAACCAGATGTAGGCCGATCCAGCTTCGACTTGGTCCAGCTGATTCAGGCAACAGTTCTTGTTCCCAGTCACTTTTGTAGGTGGATAGATCCATATAATGCTGCCTGCAATAGCTTTGAGCTTCTGACCACCTCAAAGGTTCATTGATTAAAACGTCTTTTCTGCTGTACATCTGGGCAATAGCTTGTCCGCACAGGAGGACAATAAGATAGTTAAGCAGCATGTCTGCTGTGAGTTATACAGATTCAACCTTTCACTGCTATATGGAGCTGCCAGCTCTGCTGTAGGCAAATAAGTATGAGTCCAAAAGGTTTACCAAGTAAAATACATGCAAAGGTCCTCGCACATTAAACAAATCACACCATTAATAAAATGTTGTTTAGTGCTCAGCTCAAAACAGAGTACAGACTTCAAATAGTGCTCAACTCATAATAGAATACATATTTCAATACACTATAATACAGCAAATATTTAATTAAAAGTAGACCCTGCATAGCATTCTGTGATGTGGTCATAGCTTATTTTTTGCAACCTATTTACCTGTGTGGACATTTCCTAGGGAAAAGGAGGTTTAATACACAGAACCAGCTTTGAACCTACCTCCACTTCAGTGGATGTTTGCACAGATACCCCCACCAATGGACGCTGACTGTGCATTCTCAAACAGCCATGTGAGAGAACATAATTATGAGAAGTTTAATGTGGACAGGTGATGTTAAAGAGCCTAATATCATTGGTGACAAAAAATACAAACAAAACTTTAACAGACATGGTTCAGTGGTGGACAGGCTGTGGAGTTTTGCTGGTGCCATCATTGTCCTTCTCCATGGGACAAAGTCATTGACTCACACTGCAGACAAGGCTCACACTCCTTCCATGAAAAACAGATGCAAAAGAAACAATTTTGTAAACAAAGCAATCATCCCTTCAGACAAAACACAGTGCTGTTAGTCAAATGTATTTGTAGTGGCACTCCACCTTTTAAATGCAGTCTAACAACACGTAATTGAAACGTGAGCATGTCGAGTACTATTTTTCAATGATTTACTGAGAGAAAAAACATAAAATATAAAATAATACATCGACTCTTTGTTCAGTACAGCTCGGTCAAAAAACTGTGTCGCTTCCAACGTCTCTGCAGTCAAAACTGAGTTAATTACATCTCGTGCAGTCTGTTATAAGTGACGTAACATTCTAATGGAAGCTCAAAATACAAAGCTTTTACACATATCATTATTAAAATGCACATTTAGTTATGTAATCTTATGAAATTATATTCATGAACCTTTTTACCTCTTTTTCACTAAATTATTATTTAAAAATGAATTAACCCTTATTGGCTCTTACAGTATTGATTGTGCCTAAAAAAGAAGGAAAACGACATGCAGTGACTATTGGGATTTCAGGCCTACAAAGTGCTTTGGATAATGCTGCAAAGTGGATGGCAGGTCATCTATCAGGATAGAGCATAGGTCCAAGCTGTCATTACACAGGTTTTAGCCTGTGAGATGATTCGTTAAAAACTTTTGTGAATTTCAATGTTTCAAAGGACTGTAGCAGTAAAAGACTTAAATGAGAGAACATGGTAAAAACACCTATCCAGAACCTGTTAACTTAAACTGCTTCAGGACCCCATATGATGCCAAGCACTGCAAAGGTTTGCTTTTTGGTTATGGTCATTAAACGCAAAAGCTTACAAAGTTGTGAGAGCTTGTTTTTTACCTGCTTTATCCATTTTTTTTTAACTGGGAGTGTCTGCATCCCTGCAGCTATCCTGTATAACTTCAAACACTTTGGTATTCCTCATCACCCATACTACATCGCAAATTGCCAAACACATGCTGGCTTAAAATAAAAGTCCCAGGGTGACGGAGCTGAAGACACTTTCTTTTAACATTATGACTTGATTTTATTTTATAAAGAAAGAAAAAAAGTCCGCGTCAACCAGGATTTTTATGCTCCCGCTGTTTTATTTATTTTTTTCTTCGTAACGTTTCGGGTTTGCACCCTTCTTCAGACGTAACAATACATGTGAATGACACCCCATATATATACACTTCATAGGTGATCACATGATCCTCATTGCAGGTGTTAACAATTATTATTGATCACGCTCACAACCTAGAACAATTTGCAGCAATCACATTGCAGGGCTGACAATATGACAGCCCATATTAATCAGTGACAAACTGGCAGAGACCCTAATATATACAGTGGATAGTGACATATATCGCAAAGTACAGGAAAAGGAGAAAAAAAAAAAATGAAAAAGAAAATTTTTTTTAGAAAAGAAACTTTTTCGTGTGCATATCCCTTCACCAGTATATACACAATTTGGCACAATTTTCTAGAGTCTAACCTCATAGCCGCAACAAGCAACCAATAGATTTACAATGGCAAATGTGTGATCACAGTCAAAACGTCAATGACACATGTAAGTTCAGTTAAGTCAGTCCACAGGGCCACAATGTGTCCGTCCACAGCGAAGAGAAGCAGAGCACACAGTACAATCTAAGCCACCACTTCAAGAGTCACAGGGCCAAAATGGCACCGTAGGTGTAGATACCCTCCAGAGTTTATATAGTACAGTTCACAAGAAAGGCCTCAGTTCAAAGTCTTCATTCAATCCTTTAGGAAACAATGTCCCCAGAGTGTATATCCAGTATGCTTCTCTTTTTAGTAATAAAGAATTAACATCTCCCCCACGACTGGGGGATTTGACATGCTCGATGCCTATATACCTCAAACTGGAGACGTTGTGTGAGGCAGCTGTGAAATGAATCGCCACTGGGCTTTTGTCGTTGTGGTTACGAATGTTGGATCTGTGTTCAGCAATCCTCGTCTTCAGGCTCCTGGTGGTCTTACCAATGTAGGCCAGCCCACAGGGACATCTAAGCATATAGATTACATTATTGGTATTGCAGGTTACCCTTTCACCCGTCCCTTTCACACCTTTAATATGCAACTGTTTCCCTGTGAGGGGATGATGGAAAATCTTTGTTTTTGTTGTGAAGTTGCACTGGGCACACTGACCACACTTATAGTTACCCTGCGGAATCTGGCGCAGGAAATGTTCTGGTTGGGGGGGATTGTGAGCCCTCACCAGTAAATTTCTGAGGTTAGGTGGTCTTTTGAATACAACTCTTGGGGGTGATGTAAAACATGTCAGGGATGGGTCAGATGCTATTATGTGCCAATATTGTTGGATGATGGACTGAAACTCATGACTGACAGGTGAGTATTGTACAATGCAGTTGATACGAGGTTCTGTATTGGGTCGTTTTGGTGCGTATAAACACTCCATTTGTGACATACCCTCAAAGCGTTTGCGGGCGCTGGTGATCCACTCCGGGGTGTAATGTCGGTCTTTGAAACGGGCCTCCAGGTCGTTGGCTTGTGTCTGGAAATCTTCCTCTCTGCTGCAGAGTCGTCTGATCCTGTTGAACTGTGAAATAGGCAAACTTTTTTTCAAGGATACTGGATGGTAGGACTGTCCATGCAAAATTGAGTTTTTATCTGTCGGTTTGCGGTACAGAGTGGTGCCTAAGTGTTCCCCATTCCTATACACCAGGATGTCAAGGAAACTCATTTGTTGTTTGCTATATTCCATGGTGAATCTCAGGTGTGGGTTACAAGAGTTTATGTATTCATGGAACAATTTGAGTTGATTTTCAGTCCCATTCCACACAAAAAAACATCATCTATATATCTTTTCCAGTTGGTAATATGTTGAAGATAGGGGTTGTGTTCCTCCCAGATGTGTTCCTGTTCAAAGAAGCCGCAGTAGAGGGAGGCAAAGCTCGGGGCCATCTTGGATCCCATACTAGTGCCTGAAATCTGTAGGTAGAAATC
Source organism: Coilia nasus (assembly GCA_027475355.1). NCBI lineage: Eukaryota > Metazoa > Chordata > Actinopteri > Clupeiformes > Engraulidae > Coilia > Coilia nasus. The sequence continues at coordinate 17,821,894 of CM050213.1, read as the reverse complement.
AGTCTCAAACATAAAGTAGTTGTACTTAAGGACAATCTCAATCAGTTCCACAATGCATTGTGTGGGGGGGGGGGTGCAGGTGGAACGCTGGTTTAAAAAGAACTCAGCAGCCTGGAGGCCACCATTAAATGGTACATTTGTGTACAATGACTCAATGTCCATGGTAACCAAATACATTTCTTCCACAGGCATGTTAATGTTGTGAAACATCTTAATACACTCCACTGTATCTTTGATGTAGGATGGGAGTAAAGTTACTAAATGTTGAAGAAAATGGTCAACAAATGCGGAAATGTTTTCTGTAAGTGAGCCTATGGCAGCTACAATAGGCCGTCCAGGTGGTACTTGTGTGTAGGTTTTATGTATTTTTGAAGTGTGTAAAGCACGGGTATCACTGGGTGGTTGATTGTCACGAAAGCATGCTCTCGTTTGTTAATGTGGTTGTGGTGTAGTATTGAATCCAAGTGCTTCTGAATTGTTGCTTTGAACTTTGTTGTTGGGTTACATGCCAGTTTCTTATAAAATGTGGTGTTGTTAAGCTGTCTGGCTATTTCTCTGGAGGGTATCTACACCTACGGTGCCATTTTGGCCCTGTGACTCTTGAAGTGGTGGCTTAGATTATACTGTGTGCTCTGCTACTCTTCGCTGTGGACGGACACATTGTGGCCCTGTGGACTGACTTAACTGAACTTACATGTGTCATTGACGTTTTGACTGTGATCACACATTTGCCATTGTAAATCTATTGGTTGCTTGTTGCGGCTATGAGGTTAGACTCTAGAAAATTGTGCCAAATTGTGTATATACTGGTGAAGGGATATGCACACAAAAAAGTTTCTTTTCTAAAAAAAAAATTCTTTTTCATTTTTTTTTTTTTTTCTCCTTTTCCTGTACTTTGCGATATATGTCACTATCCACTGTATATATTAGGGTCTCTGCCAGGTTGTCACTGATTAATATGGGCTGTCATATTGTCAGCCCTGCAATGTGATTGCTGCAAATTGTTCTAGGTTGTGAGCGTGATCAATAATAATTGTTAACACCTGCAATGAGGATCATGTGATCACCTATGAAGTGTATATATATGGGGTGTCATTCACATGTATTGTTACGTCTGAAGAAGGGTGCAAACCCGAAACGTTACAAAGAAAAAATAAAATAAAACAGCGGGAGCATAAAAATCCTGGTTGACGCGGACTTTTTTTCTTTCTTTATTGTGACTATTGCTTGTCCAGCTCCCAGGTCAGACGCTTGGATGTGCGAGCTTTTATCTACCTTGTTGATTTTATTTTATAGCACTTTTGAATTGAACAGTTCAGATACAGTATACAGGGACTTAGATGTAGATTGTAGATGTCAAAAAAAGTGTAAATAAAGTGAAATGATTGTCATTCAACAGCCTTCATCTTGGTTGTTCATAGTCAGTTAGAAAGAGGCAGAACATTACCTAAATAAAGTTTATTTCTCGAAACGAAAGTGCTTTATACATTTGGAAACTCCATTAGTGCTTTGTTTCCTGAGAATGTGTACATATTATCATTACACTGTCTACACTTCAAAAGATATAATTGCGCATTAACTGGAAAAAACATGTTATTACCATTGCTTACAACATACGTGAGATCTTCATTTTACACATCAATCTCCAAAATATACACTAAAAGACAGCTCACTGCAGACAGCTCGTACAGAAACCTAAGGTTTAATGCAGAACATATCTCATTGTTACTTGTTGAACAATTAATATAATACTGAAGTTGTATTAAACAGTTTATTATCACTAGCTAATATGCAAGAATAAGCTTGTTAATCATATCAAACTTGTTAACCCTCTATGTGGGCAAATATACCTATAAAATGCTGTGCTAATTCCTTTACATAAACCTTACTGTTTTGTCACACAATTTAGAGAGTACCACATCAGTCCTAGTCCCAGGGGCTAATTTTCCTTGAATCGCGGGTCTCTCTCTTTACAGGTTTAAGGTGCCCCTATCTTCCCATAACAGATAAAGTTGAGCTTCTCCAGACAGTCCTCGTTGGTTACAGTGTTTGTCTCCCAACTGAGGGCGCCACAATGTAGAGGCTGAGAGGGACACTCGGGCAGCTTATACAGATTCTGGTGTCTTCCTCCTCCCTTGGGCCGCATGTCCACCCACAGCCACTCACCAGCAAGGAATCTCAAACTGGTCCAAACGTTGGGAGTCTGGGCCTCACTGCTCAGCTCCACAGCCTGCAAAAGCTGTGACCTTATCGGCAGGCTAGCCAGGTCGGTGTGGTGAGAGCGACAGTGGATCAGTGCATCCTCCCAGGTCTTGTTTTCTCTTACCAGGATGAGCTTGTATGTCCAGGTGAAGCAGAGGAAGTTCATTTTAAGTTCACATGGTTCATCAAACCAGAATCCATTCTTCATGGCCACACATTTGGAATATCCATTGCCATCAGGCTGCGAAATATTCCATTTTAGAAAGGGACTCTCCACTGCATCAATCCAGCTCCAGTCTCTGCCAAACAAATGTAGCCCAATCCAGCTTAGATTTTGTCCTCTGGTTTGTTTAGACAACAGTGTGTGTTCCCAGGAACTTTCATAGGTGGACAGGTCCACATAATGGTTCTTGCAATACTCTCGCGCTTCTGGCCAATTCAAATGTTCATTAATGAAAATGTGATCTTTGCGGTATAGCTGAGCAATAGCCAGCTCGCACAGACAGAGGACAATAAGGGAGTTAACCAGCATCTCTGCTATGGGCTGAGCATGTATGCATAGGTGAAACCTTTCTCTGCCATATAAACCTCACAGGCCCACTGTAGGCAAATTAATGTGTGACTAAATAGTGCCATTTAAATACATGCAAAGGTTCTCAAATCAGCTGTTAAAGTCAAGTTTAAAGTTAAAGTTAAAGTTATTAAAATAACTAATACCTAAAAAACAAAATTGATGTATTTATAATACAGTGAATACTTGATGAAACCTAGATGCCCTTTATGTAATATAATCATATATAGCGAGTGAAGGAGCAACAATTTGATGAAATAAGATTTTATTGATGCAAAAACAATAATGTTATCAAGAATGACAATACATCTAGAAATAACACAAGAGGACATTTGCATGTAGTATACATATGGCATACCATATGAAACTCTAATAGTAAACATGGTGGCTTTAGAGAGTCTGTAGAGGTCTACTGGCAAAAAAAAATGCAAACAAACTTCAACGGGCGGTGGTAGTCAGGCTGGGGAGTGATGCTTGGACAAATGGATAATTAATGTCTGACACTGAAGGCAAATATCTTACAAGAATAGTACACTGTATTTCCCTTTGAAAATACATACAAAAAACTGTAGGCAAAGCATTTATGGTTTCAAACAGTGCATAGTGACTGGGATTATTAGTTGAATTTATTGATTATGTTCAAAAGACAAAAACGGGACATACCAAGTTTCTCAGCCAAGTTTTATTTTTATTGTTTTGGCCAAAACTGGAAATTACACTTCATACATATCAACTTGGTATTTTCCATGCCTCTTTGTGAAAACTGCTGTTTGGTTTTGTTTTTTTGTTGTAATTTGTTTTTATGCCCACCATGCTTTCCTGACATGGAAAAGGAAAACTAGAAATATTTAACTGTGACTACTGCTATGTCTTACAAAACACAGTAGGCCAAGGACAGGTTTGTGTGACTATAAAACACTCTTCTGCCCATATTTATTGTAAAGACACGTAATGCTTGTGTCAAAGTCCTGGAAAGAGTTCTTAACAGTTCATTCAAACTGTTGGTGCTGAAGACCTAAGAAGTCAAGAGCATTGTCCGCAAGTAGCCTTTCCTGAAACAGAATAAAGACAGTTATACATTTTCCTGTAATTGTTCATTTAAACCAGAGCATCGTGTGTCTGCTTTACCTTCAGTACATGGTCAAAGTCCTCCATGGACTCAATTAACGATCCAGGCTCCAGCTCCCCCAGTGGAAATGGATAGTCTGTTCCCAGCATAACCTTGTCCTACAGCCGACAGCCAATGTGATATCAAAATTAGACACAGGAAATTTCATTTTATTTAATGTTAATATCAAAACATTGTAAGGAATGAACATATATGCAGTCTACGTTGCATGGAAAAGTTTTTCATTTTCACATTGTGGTACTTGTGAACCCATGTAAAAAGGAGTGGGATACAGATTAAGGATGACACCAAAGATGTCAAAAACTGTAAAATGCATCGTTATGTTTTTTGGTCCTCTTTGGTTTACGTTTCTTAAATTGACCTGATAGAGAATTTCAGTCAATCCATATAAACATTGGTCTTCTCTCAGAAATCTACCCTGAAGTTTTTTTTGTTAATAATAATAATAATAATAATAACAATAATAATAATAATAGTAGAAGTAGTAGTAGTAGTAATTAGCATACCTTTCCTATTACATCAAGAAGTAACTTCAATGCAACTGGGTCATGAACAAGTGAGTCTGTGTAGAAGGAGCCCAGGTATTTCCGTGGATTAACTTTGTTGTCCACAGCACATAAATCTGGTCGCACCTGAAAGCCGTGCTCTATTCGGCCAACTGTGTATGGAAATGAACCACCTATAAAAGCACAACATTTCTTGTGTTTGTTATTACCACACATGCATAAGCAGAATATTTCCTTGGGCTCAATTCAGCAATATTATACAATAGTTATTTTCTTGATTCTAATTAGGCGTGAAATGTTATCAAAATACTAGGTGCTTTCTGGACAATTTTCCATACAGTTGTATAAGGTAAGTCATTTTTTTTTCATTATTTCATTTTTTTTTACCTCCGTGAGCAAAGCAAACCTTCAGTTTAGGAAACTTCTCAAATATCCCCCCGAATATCATGGAACATATGGCCATAGATGTCTCAGATGGCATTCCTGTTGAAACAAGTGTTGATTTATGTGCATTTTCACAAACACTTCAGATGCTATATAGGTCTACCCATCACCAGTAACTATTCATCATGGACAAATGTTTATTGCAAATGCCAGATAGCCATTATATTGTGACTGACTATGAAATCCCACTTATTGCTGCAAATTAATGATTCCTGTTTGGAAATAGCTTGTCTCCTGTACCTATACTTCAGATTAGATACAATGTCATATGAAACAATCCATCTAGGGTTAACCCTAACCCTAACCCTAACCCTAGTTTAAATTACTATGTAACCCATTATGGTTCATTTGACTTACCTACCAACCAAGGCAGCCAATATTTAGCCATTCGTCCATCTATCTGCATATCCCAAGGATGTACAAATATAGAGCAGTTGAGTTTCTCTGCAGCCTAAAAGAGGATTGAATAATTATTAGTGTGAATAACTCATTCTTATTATTTCAATATTCTGCTTACTAACTTCATTCTTTTTTACTTTGTGTTTATGTTTATATGTTTTATATATCTTCTTTAGCTGCCCTTTTCTTGGGCTCACTTGTGAAAAAGAGGCTTCTGTCAGAATTATTGATTATCCGAGGTCAACAAACAATACGTGAATAAAAACGAATACATAAAATTCACATTCTTTCACATTCATCTCCCATGTTTTGTTTCACATTTAGCTTTGTGTGTATACATGTGCAGGATAACAGGTCTTGTTCCTCTTAGCAATAAATACTTGCAATGCAATGAGCATTAATGAGCAATGCAATGCAATGGCTGTTTGGTAAGTTACTGCAAAATGGGTGCCAAAAATTATTACCACCTCATGCATGCTTTGCTCCAGTCAAAGTTATGCATCTGTTTTTTAGACACATGAATGACAGTAATTTAGTGATATATCATGTCCCTTCGGTAAGATGTCAAACGCATATGATAACTCCGAACCATCACAGGGAGGACAGTAGTCCTGAGCTCACTTCATAGATAGGATATAACTCGGGGGCGTTGAGGTCCCAATTGTTGATATGTGAGCCAATTTGCACACCAGGAAAGCCAAGATCCTTGACACAGCGGGTCATCTCCAGCACAGCAAGGTCAGGGGCCTGCATGGGTAGAGTGCCCAGGCCAACAAAGCGCTTTGGATAACGTTGCACAGTGGATGCCAGGTCATCGTTCAGGATACCGCAGAGATCCAAGGTGTCATGGGGCTTAGCCTGTGACATAATTGGTATATTATATAATTGTGTTGTCAGGAATAGTGGACATCCATGTTTCAGCAGACCTTAGGATTTAGAGACTGTTACAACATGGTAAAATGCATCCTACCCAAAACAAGTTAATTTTAACTGCTTCAGGGCCCCAATATGATGGAAAGCATTTTTAATTGTTCTATGAACATAGAGCTTGAGATTTAGTCATTAAACATATAGATTATCATCCTTACCCAGTAGCTAAACATCACAGGCACAGTAGAGAGAGCTTGCACCGTCACCCCTGGCAAGAAACAACACTCTCAAATAAGTTGGTCATTACCATAAAATGTAATATTTTTCCCACTCTAGTTCTTGCATTGATTCCTACCTGAGTTATCCATGTCTCGGATGCGAGCTTCAGCATCCCAGCAGTTCTCCTGTATAACTCGAAACACTTTGCCATCCTTCATCATTTTGGCCTCACCCTGGAACCCAAAGTGCCAAACATATGCTGACATATCAAAAGATTCCATGCTAACACAGATGGGGACACTTCCTTGTTAATGTCTTGGCTTTGAATAAGGCACTGATGAAAGTCACTTACTTTACAGTGGTGATGAAGTTGCACAAACCCACCATAGCCATATCTCTGAGGATCAATGAAAGATAATGTGTAAGTTAAGTGAAATAATTGTTATGAAATATTTTTCATCTTGGATGGTTATCAACTGAACACAGGCAAAACAATACTCTTAATATACTTATTTTTTGAAAGTAATGTGCTTCAGGCAGTCAGACATTTGGGTGCATTGTTTACTATAAATATGTACTAATTGAGTATCATTACACTCCAACAGATGTTGATTGTGTACTAACTAGGAATTTTCAGTACAAGGACTTTGACTTGTTTTAAACATTATACTGATGGAGCCATATTCTATTTCTATTGGCAGTATTTCTATTGGCTTCCAGTAGAAACAAGAGCCACATGCCCTATGGTTGTAAACCTGACTGTGTTAAACATGTAAAAATTAACAAGTCTGCCAGACAACCTCTGTACTATGGTGTCTATGTCTTTATTTGCACCTGTAACAGGCATTGTGTGTGTGTGTGTGTGTGTGTGTGTGTGTGTGTGTGTGTGTGTGTGTGTGTGTGTGTGTGTGTGTGTGTGTGTGTGTGTGTGTGTGTGTGTGTGTGTGTGTGTCTGTGTGTGTCTGTGTGTCTGTGTGTGTGTGTGACTGTGTCTGTGTTCAGTGTGAATTACTGGGAATTCATTTTGGCAGTTGTTGAAATGCCAAAGATTGGAACTGAAATAAAAGGCTTTTGTACGAATGGCAGATTTTATTTGGTTTGCAACATTCAGCCTTTGGGGTCAGTGTTTCAACTCTCCATGGCATTGTTCCAACTGCCCAAACACAGAGACAGCCAGAGAAAAAGTAGGCACAATTCTTGTGTTTCTGAGCTAACTGTGAAAATTGTCTTTAAGCACACCACCTTTTCAACAGTAAACAGAAGCAATATAGTACAAAACATAAGATCTCTGTGAATGTCACCTGTTCTGCCGTGTTCAAGTTGCCGTAGCAGGTTAATATTCAACAAGAAAAAAGAACCATCATGCATGAACTCTGACCACTCCTTCCTGATGTGCACTGTAATGGCATAAGCTTGACAATTGCACTATATGATGCCATTCATAGCCTAATATACCTTTCAGCAGTTTAATAGGCCTGTTTGAATATTCATGTGATCCATAGCAAAACTGACATTTGATAAAGCTTAGTTAGTTCAGAAAAATGAATGCATATGAAAGCATCTGTTATTGTACACAAACAGCCTAGTCATAACACCACTTCATAGCACAACTCTATACTTTTCCTACCTCCTTGAGATTTGGCCAGTCCTTAGGTAAAATGTGATTGTGAATATCAATCTTCATTGCACACAGCCAATGTGGACTTTTCTCTCGATATATGTGCTTCTCGTATCTGCCCGATACATTTCACAGTTTTACTCCTCCTATCTGACTCTACCCACCTGTGAAACCCAATGGAGAGGAGAGCGGGAAACAACCTAGACTTTGAACAAACAGATGTATCTCCGAGACCAGTCAGAACAGGGACCTGTTGATTTAGAGTATTTGGACTATTGGTCCTAACTGCTATTCCTTTCTAAAGGCCTCTAACTAAAAAATCATCAAAAAAGTTACCAAAATGATATTAATAATTTATAGTATTCATTATAGCTATAATTCTTGATCTGATGTCTGACAACATTAATTATGAGCTGAAAAAAATGGAGCTTGTTAAGGTTTACTGGCTGGTGTATGAATTAGTATGCTCTACTTCTTGACAGGGAAATCTGTACTCACTAAATTAAATCATGAGTTGTCTCAGGGGGCCTCTCCAGTTTACTTGTTATGCCATCTTGTGGCCATATCAAATAATGTGTATGTAGCCCATGTATGTATGGAGATGCAAGTTTTATTGGACAGTTACGCCTCAATGGAGACAGATTCTCCAGCAAAGTAAGCTAGTTTCACAAAATCTCTTAAACAGCTTAAAGACGTATGTTATTGACAAAACATGTTAATTAGCACAGACTCACGTGTGGACTCTAGCCCAGCCCAGTTCGCATTCGTAAATGAATTGTATAGGCGAACTAATCCGATTGCTGCAGTTAATAGGTCCTGGTTGCGAGCTCGTGAGAGGGTGGGGAAGGGTCTTGGTTGATTCTATGAAGATTCTTTCCAACTTCAACTTGTTTTCGTCTCCATTACTCTCATGTAAACGGAAACCAAATTTATTACTAAAAGATGATGGACTCTGTCACTTCAGGGTCTTACACAAACCCGAACTCCACGACGGGTTCGTTAACAGTGATGAACGGACAGACTTCTCTGGGTCGGAACCCGTCCAGATCGGCCTCGATGGATGGAGACTACAGGATGAAAGTCAAGGAAAGCATTGAAGGTCAAGGTAAACCAAATACTGCGTTCACTAACTAAGACATTGCTGGGCACTAGACTGCTGTTAGAAAAAAAAAATCCGACTTCTCTTTTACGCACAACTGGGCTTTGTTGGCACTGCCTGACAACTGACTACAACGGCATCAAAAGCCGGGTCTTCGAGCAGAATACTTTGACCAATACCAGATATAAAGTCAGATAAGTAAGATGGGCAAGATACGCTTTGCTTGTTGCTTCAAATAATGGGCAGAGTTGGGTTTAAAAGAGTTTGGTGTCACTCCTTAAGAAAAACAGACTTCACAGGTTTTACAAGCACACGTGATTGATAAGTCACATAGGTGAGAATTTATGATGTGATTTTTTTGTTTGAAGTAGATCTTAATGTGCCCGTGGACACGTGCAGTTACACAAGTACATTAGACTTGGACAAATAGGCGCTCCACCAAAAGGGAGAGGGCTGGCAAAGGAGAAGTGACTATTCATGGAATTTAGTATCCCACAAGCAATGTTCAAACAAAGTCATTGTATATTTTAAGGAGATTCTGACAGAGACTCTGGTAAACGTCTCTTTTAACAAACAGGTCTGAGCTGCTATTTTTCTGTACAATGGTGCACTGGTTATTTTTTTTTGCTACTGTCAGGCGCACCAGGTGCTTCTTTAGTCCGTTACACAGGTTATAATAGAAGGGAGGCAGAAAGCCAATTTTTGCGGTTTTGATGATGAAATGAATTGTGCTCAGGTTCCTGTATCTTCTCAAGCTTTGACATTTGGAAATTAAAGTTTTGGAGGTTTGTCTGTGGAACTGTGCAATGGCAAGTATGAGTACATGATCATAATATTTGATTACACAGGCCTACTGTACACCAAAGAAGATTGCTGTTTTCTAAACGTGCTTCTGTGTTTTAAAAGAGGTTTTCAGTGGGTAGCTATCAGAACACTATGTGAGTGCACCTGCAGGTGGAAGGTACCTACACCAGACATCACATCAATCAGAGAGATATTCAATTCTACTAAAATCTTAAGCCACATTTGCCACCTGTGAAGTACTGGTCAATGACATCACTAATGTGCACACCAATAGTAACTGGCTTTTTATATTCATGAAGTGACGAAGCACACAGTGAGCAGTAGAATAAACTGATAATGGATTGTTTAAAATGTATTAGTCACTTCCGTCAGGGTCATCTCACGGTCAGACATATATTTCTTAAGGATTGACACCCCACCTTCTTCGCACAGGACTATCTCAAGGGTGCCTTAAACTGCCATAGTTTTTAAGCCCAAATGGCTTGGCATCACCTTTTCCCCTTAAAAGAAAGTTTCAGTCAGAATTTTGGTTGGTCAAATGGCTAAAATACAGTAAAAAGCAAACTTCAATGTCCTCATTAAGGATTATTGTGTCATGGTGGCTGTAAGTTGAAAGAAAAATATATAGTTATAGGAAGTTCTCATGTCTTGACAAATTGCCAGGCTTTCAAGTCTTTATGTATTAGTGGGGAGGGGGGGGGGGGGGAGAGAGAGAGAGAGAGAGAGAGAGAATGTGTATATGTGAATGTGTAGATCTGTGTAATTCCTTGAAAGAGAACATTAGCCACTTGAAATACAATGTAGTATTAGCTTTAGTGGGGGTTTGACCTGGATTATGGGCTGTAGTTTACAAATGTCTGTGTAAAACTTGTGACATAGATGTGACATAATGACTTTACACAGTGTTTGCCTCATGTGTTATGAACATGTAGTTGGTTAAGTTTATGTATATGAGTGTATGAGTTCATCCTGTCTGCATGTTGTGTTTATGACTAACAGAATGTGTTATTTGTTTGGTGAGTCTTTCTCTCTCTGTCTCTTTTTCTGTCTCTGTCTCTGTCTCTTTCTCTCTCTCCCTCTCTCTGTATGCATGCTGCTTTGCATTACATACTGTGGACCACACAGTGACTTGTCTGTGTGTGTTTGTGTGTATGTACGTGTGTGTTTGCGTATGTGTATGTGTGCATATGTATGTGTGTGTGTGTGTATGGTACATGATGCCTCGCATACGTGTGCTCTTGAATATAGTGTTAAGCATTTAGTGCTCCGGCAGCACATGCTCTCGGTTGTGACTGAAAGTATGGATCATGTGAGGGGCCACATTCCCCCGTAGGCTGCTCTCCTGCCTCCACCTTAATCACACTGACCGGCTGTTGAGTCAGCCCACTCGTCTACCACCACCACCGACATGTGACTGCCTCCCCAACTCTCTCAAGCCTGCAGTAGTAGAGGGTTCTGGCCCATGGCCCAAGGCTGATGGTATTTCTGTGTGGCCATTGTAGTTTTTATCTGCCAGCTCTCTAGGTATTTCCAGCATTTGCAGTTATTTTGCTGTGCTGGGCTTGGGAGGATGGTCCGGAGGGTAATGGTAATGAACGGAGGGATGGGATCACTGAGGACTAGAATGCCTGGCCAACATGCCTCAATGAGTGGTAGGCTATTGTCAGCACAGCCACTGTGAAAAGCACATCTCTTAAAGGTCTTTATTTTAAAGGTTGAATGGACAGTGGAGTAAATTATTTCGTAGTGTTGCCATAGCTCTCATAGTGCCATTGTTCATGGCCTTGGTGTCATCATGCTGTGACTATTCTGAAGGAGTAGCCTGGTAAACCAGCCCCTCGTACTTCATTTCATTTTGTACAGAGGGTCTGGAGTCGCTGCATTGAGAAACGATTTCTTCCTGGAGGTGTGGACTCTGCTGAAGTTTAAAACAAGTGGCTCTGCCTTTATCCAATCGCTAACGTCTGGTCGTTATGTTTTCAATTAACCTTCCTACGCACTACAGTTCAAATGTAGCACAAGAAAGTCAACGTCATCGCTCGGAGTTGTTCAGTCCTCATACATGAATTTCAGCGGCACCGTCTCCAGACCCTCTGTACGAAATGAAATAAAGTATGAGGGGCTGGTTTACCAGGCTAGTGGAAGAGTACCTTTGTGTTGTAAGATGTGTACCCCACTGATTTTCACACTTATTGAAATTTTATGTTCAGATGTACATAAATCTTAACCATTATGTCATAATTAATGATCAGTTCAACAGTTAATACCTGTTACAGCTGTGTTGCTCAGGAGCACCGCATGAGAATTATCAATGTAGTTGACCCATCAACACTAATCTTAAACACATAGACCCAGTTAATCAGTATGCTGTACATGTCTTATGAAAATATGAAGTATCAATGCCTTGCTCTTTAACATTACTCACTGCAATATAATGTGCAGTAATTGATAGTGTATGTTGTTTAAAAATAGGCATTGTGAATAGAAGTGGGGGCTGTATATCAAATCAATGAAAATATGATTAACTAATACAAGTATCTTTCTCCTTTTCCTCACAGGTTTACTAGAGAGCAGCTTGAAGCTGAAGCCTTATGAGGCTCAGAAGTATCGCAGAAAGGCATTATGGGTATCATGGATCTCTATAATAGTTACACTCATCCTGGCTGTTGCTGCCTTCAGTGAGTTTTGCACAAACAAAATCTTCACTCTTAATTGATTTACAGCATCTAAAACATTGAAAACATATGAATCAATTAATTATTAATTACATCTTCTATATGAAATGAATAGTTATGCATAGTGATATACTTTTTGTGATCTGGTAACTGAACACAACTCATAATCTAGCAGCTTGTTTACATGCAAATCATTTTGTCATTTTTAAACAGCCAACTTCATAGTAGAAACAGTATGTTTTATCTCTTATATTGGCACAATTTCTGGTTTGAGCAGCAATCTGACTTGGATAGAGCTATCTTCTATGCCAGAGCCAGAGGCCTATCTCTATCTCAAAGGCCGGCTATGTACCATTTTACCTTACTTTGCCCTTCCTCCATAGGGAATAACATACCACTCATCACTATCCATAGCATTGTCACATTGCATACCGAGACATTGCTGAGACTGACTGTCTGTGTCCATCACAACGAAAAAAAAAAGTCCTGAGTCATCTGCCTTGAGCTTGTGACTGTCCCTCAGTTGAGCTTCTTGAGAGGGTGAACACAGGAAGCCGTTGTTTTGTCCGCCACTTTATCAGCACGGAGAGATTCCCTGCCTCCTGGTACCAGTGGCTTAGGAAGACACATCATATGATACGCTAGTTAATATATCAAGCGTGGTGTCATGGTCAGAGAGCCGATTCTGTATACCGCTCAAGGACAAAACCTGGATTTTCTGAGTTATTCAGATAATTAATAATGGCCCCTAATAGATGGTGCACCTGAGTCACAGTATGTGCCACATTATGGCCCTATCACACAAAGAGCACAAAGAGCTGCTGGGTTCTGTGTGCAGCAGACAGAACTCGGAATTTAAAATGTACAATTTAGCCAGTGAGTCAGCTAATGGGATAGGATTTTCTGCCTCGCTGCTAACCTGGCATCTGTCCATGCAAGGAGAGGTCTGTGTGACGATAGATTTGCAGCTGTGAGACTGGGCTAGCAAGGTCTTCCTCTAATAGTTTAACAGTATTTCACAGAAAATGGGAGCTGATTGACAGAAGCAGCCACAGGGTCAACTAAGACTGTGGAATTTGATGTATATATGTAAATGAAACACTATGTAGCCTGGGAAGTATCCTCCCTTAAAAGCATATACAATAACACATTCACAAACATAATAGAAGAAAACTGAGAGCAAAACTAAAAGAAATGAATAAAGGGAAGAACTTTTCTGTCAAGCCGTAATGGGGTAAAAATGTGTGCAAGTGCGCTCTCTGCTGGTAAAATGCTGTAATGACAGATGAAAAAGGTCTCGTCAGGGCAATGTCTTTCACATAACTACCAAAGCATCTCACCCTGGGGTAAATTATGTTTTGCCTTGCACTATGTAGTATAGATGACATGCGCATAGATTTTTGAATCAGACCTGCCTCTCTGATTCTTAAACGAGCTTTCTCTGTTTAAGATGTTTGTTTTCAGCATTTCTAGCACAAATTTACAATATTGCTATTTTTACCCTTATCAGTAAGCATATGTCAGTTGCTTATGCCCTTGTGCTGATCAACCAGGCTGACATTTCCTCTCTCCATCTGCAATGTGGTGGGAATTGCAGTCATTGGCCAGGAGATAATGACACAGAAAGATGGTAGTAATAGTAGACATTAAGATGAGCAGCAGATTATTTACCACTGGGCCTCTGACAGCTTAAACATACCCATTCTTCATCAGACAAGAGGTCACTGAGGAGGTCTGCTGCACAAGCTTGTTTATGGAGAGTCAGTGTGAAACACACAGTATTGCAACACACTGATTCTGCTTTGTAATGTTCTGTTCATTAAAACATATTTCCTCTCGGCTGTGGAGTCTTCCATAAGCACATTTTAAGTAGTCTGCTTGTAAAATAAATAGCCCAGGTGTTTAGCAACTAGTGCAAACTGTCAAACGCTTTGCTTTTTCATTTTCTGCCCTGTTTGCACAGTCACAAACAACCTGTAAACTAACTCTCTCTATTCCCATAATCCAACCTTTGTCTCTCACGGAAACACTCAAACCCCCAATCCCAGCCCAAGCCTCAAAAAGCATCCTACCCTGACCTAGCTGTAAATCTAAACCTGTTTTACTGCTTACTGTCAGGATTGTTTATGAACTGCTTAAATAAATTGTGCCTAATTTGGGGCGCAACAGTAGTGATTAGGTTTGTTGTGCTGTGGTACCAATCAAAATTTCAACACACGCACAAGTGACGGCCCCAGTCCGCCTGCCCTGGGCTTGCAGCTGTATGTGGTTTTCTCAAATTGACTTGCTTGGGTCCTGCTGGGAAGTTATCTGAGAATCTTGCCTTCCCCCCCGCCAATTTTGGTACTGCATAAGAGCTGGCTATTAGTGTAGAAAGATCCAGAAAATGATCAACTTCAGCAGTGGCCTCGAGGCAGTGAGGTAATCTTTCTCTGCATCAGTGTGCATATCGTTCAGCTCGTCACACAGCCATTGTTTGTGAAAGAGACTGCGGGAGTGCAAACTCATATTATGCCCAAAAAACAGAGGCTTGGAGCTATTAAATGGCACACACGCACGCACGCGCACACACACACACACACACGCACACACACACAAAAACACACACACACACAAACACACACACACACACACAAACACACGCACAAACATGCACACCCACACATGCATGGACACACACACGCACACACACACACACAGACACACACACACACACACACACACACACACACACACACACACACACACACACACACACACACACACACACACACACACACAGACATAATGTGTGATGGAAAACTCCCCACCAGTAAGTAGCCACTGGTTGTGTTGGTCATGTGCTACACTTCCTGATCTGGTTCTTGTGATCTGCTCCACTGTACGCATGTAGCCTATGGAGGTTTCACCCTACCACCTACTGAGAGTGTCAGCCCCACCTCCACCTCTAACTCCAACCCCATCCCCCCAAACACTTCATTTTTCTTACTGGTGGATATGGCTCTGGAATGTGTTCTTGACAGTCATACGTACAGGCTTAAAATGGCCCAGTTCATTTTGAGTTGTCTGCTTTTCATGAGTGTGGACACCTGACATTTTTATTCATTGGTCTGAGAGCAATTTTTATCCCTTTGTTTCACTGAACTTTCAGACTAGATTTTGTTACATGGTGCCATAATGTGGATATTTCTTTATTGAAATAGTATAATTACGTTGTTATTATTCTGTATGTGTAAACCAGCAGTGATTTGAGCACATAATCCTGGTGTTTTTTGAGGTAACCCTAAGGTTTACCCATAATACTGTGATATGCATATATTTTTTGTAAATGGGATGCTTGAATATGATTATTATAATGTTGATGTCCAGGTGGTGTGATGACCTTATGCACGTTGACCGGACAAGGGGTACATAAAACATTAAAAGCGATTTGAGTGCATTTTAATGAGGGCTTTCCATCCAGATATTGCGTCAGGCTGGGGCTAGCTAAGGCCAGCTCTGCCTATTACAGCGCAGAGGCAGAAAAACATGTTTACTTGCCAAGGGCTATACGACTCCACGGTTCACTTTTGTGGACGTTTGTTGTGTTATTGTGTGGAAACCACAGTTTTTCTACTGGCAAAGAACAGAGATGTGCAATGTATGCAGTGTGACAGTTTACTTACTCTCTAAAGTGTTGTTTTCTCTCTCTCTCTCTTCAGCTGTTTCCGTCATGAAAAACAGTGTGTCGGCCTTCGGGTTTGGCGTAAGTTTCATTTACATGCATTGAGAGTTTCCAAAGATGAAAACATAAATCTCATAACCAAATATGCAATATTGACACAGATGTGATGGTTTCATTGGATAAACAAAAAATGTGACAGGGTGATCATGTCAAGGTCATCAGCATTCCTGGTCATTTTACTAAAGGCAGCCCAGCTTTTTTAGATTGATTAGTCCTTTAAGCTAGGCTCTATTTGATGAGGGTCAGGGAGCAAGGCATTTAACCGCACATTGCTCCAGGGACTGTAACTGAAACCCTGTACCTAAATAACTGTAAGTCGCTCTGGATAAGAGCATCAGCCAAGTGCAATGTAATGATGTGTTTGGATAGTGATAACTATGTGGCACAAGATACTCCTCTCAAAACTCTCAAAAGTGTTAATGTATGCTTAAGCAAACAACTTAATGAAGGATATTTAGAGTTTGTTTTACTATGAGAATGTTAGCACACATTGTGGCAACGATGCAGTTTTCTTGTAGGGACTTCATGCTTGTATATTTTTTTACCTCTCTCTCTCTCTCTCTCTCTCTCTCTCTCTCTCTCTCTTTCTCTCTCTCTCTCTCTCTTTCTCTCTCTCTCTCTCTCTCTCTCTCTCTCTCTCTCTCTCTCTCTTTGTTTTTTTCAGTTTGATGCTTCATTAGATGTGCTCTCCTCAATTATAGTGCTGTGGCGCTATAATAATGCAGCTGCTGTGCACTCGGCGTACAGGGAATGCATGTAAGTACTGAGCCTTTAATACTGTCACTCAGGTTTACACCATACAGCATACATCAGAGCGAGATGAGATTCCTTTGCAACCGCCCCACATTAGTGCAAACAAAAGAAGTTCTATATAATACAGATTAAATGATGATAAATGAAACATGAATAAGAGGTTAAAAAAATGAGGCATACTGCACATCAGGATATATATTCCATAGTAGTAGCTTGCATATTGTGTGTACTGGTGTATTGAGATAGCAGAAGGCGCAGTCCAGTGCAGTTTGTGTGTGTATGTGTGTGTGTGCGTGATTGGGGTACACAGTCCGCAGGCTTGTCTCTCCCTCTTTCTTTCTCACTCCCCTTCTCTGTCCTCTCTCATTTTCCAGGTTTTTCTCTCCTTGTCACTTACAGGGAATTACTGTGTGACGTGTACTCTTTGACCGTGTATAAACACACTTGTTTTGTGTTTTCTTAAATTACCCCCTAGAGCATGTTTGATCTTGGGGGTTGTGTTCGTCTTGTCATCCCTGTGTATTCTGGGAAAGGCTATCCATGACCTGGTAACCAAGGTCTTGCCTGAGGTGGTAAGTACATCAGAAGTCATTCATTCATTTTTACTCTGGAATTCATAAGACCCATAATCATTAACGGCATAACAAACCTCGATATCTGTATAAGGAGCTGCTCGATGGACAGGTTGTTATTTAGAGTTTCACTCTGACCTTTGCCATAAATTTGGAAACAATTTAGTGTTTTCCACAGATGCATTGTTGAAAACAATGGAAAATAAAAATGCTCTTTTCTGGCTTTGTAGGATGACTTTCTTTTTATCGTGTCCATCATGAGTGGGGTGCTGTGTCTCATCCTGGCTGTGGTGAAGTTCCTGCTGGGCAAGGTTCTCACCAGCAGAGCTCTCATTACTGATGGTACATACCTCTTTAAGAATACACATATGTGTGCACACAAACACAGACACACACACGCACACAGACTTACACTTATTTGAAGTGTACTTACTTAAATAACAATGCACATAAAATTTACAATGCTGCTTTAATAAGATGCCTATTATAGCCAGTTGTAGATATATTGTTGAATATTGTTGCTTACTGCATTGATCATAAATAATGGACTGATTGTTACAGAAACCCTTTGAATGCTCTTCTGTTTATGATCCACAGCATCTCCTCTTTGTGTAGCCAAAGTTCTGTGTTCTGGTTCTACTTAGTGTTCCTCAGAGAGTTAGAACATTCAAATATAGTGTTCCTCAGAGAGTTAGAACATTCTGATATACTGTAAATAATTGTGAGCTGATTGTCAAGGCATACCACGCTGCATTCCCAGTGAAAAAATGTTCTCACACATGCAACATCTGACAACTTTGCTTTTGCAGGATTTAACTCCCTTGTTGGAGGCGTCATGGGGTTTTCTATCCTCATCAGTGCCGAGGTCTTCAGACACCACGACAGTGTCTGGTTCCTTGATGGCACCATTGGGATCCTCATAGGACTCACCATCCTTGCATATGGAATCAAGTAAATCACTTCTCACACTACATGCAGTCATTCCCAACATAACATGTGTGCACGCACACACACACACACACACACACACACACACACACACACACACACACACACACACACACACACACACACACACACACACTCACACACACACACAGAAAAACACACATACACACACATACACACACACACACACAGAAAAACACACATACACACACATACAGTGTCACCCCTACATACTACACGCAGTGATTCCCAACATAACATGTGCATGCACACACACACACCACACACACACACACACAAACATACACACACACACACATACAGTGTCACCCCTACATACCACATGCAGTGATTCCCAACATAACATGTGCATGCACACACACACACACACACACACACACACACACACACACACACACACACACACACACACACACACACGCACACGCACACACACATACACACAGACACATATGGTGTCTTAGTGTATGATATGACATCATACTTCTACATCGCCCTTGAGACCATGTTGAAAGGGGTTGGCTCCATGCTTATGCTGTGTATGTGCCAACATACAGTGTTAATGAAGAACATAGGAAATGTGCAAATCATTGAAGTTATTAAAATCGTTCTCACAGTTCATTTTTATTAATTGTTTTCCATGCAGTGATGTATTATGTAAATGTTTTTTTCATGAAAAACAAATGTGATTTTTTTCTTCTTCTTCTTCTTCTCCTTCCTCCCTCCTTTTCTCTCTCTCTCTCTCTCTCTCTCTCTCTCTCTCTCTCTCTCTCTCTCTCTCTCCCTCCCCCCCTATGTACAGGCTGCTGATTGATATGGTTCCCAGGTTGAGGCAGACGGGGAGCTATGAGCGGTTCGAGTGAGCGATTACCCAACAGGCAGCTAAAGAGTTTCATCTTTGATCCCATGCCATTCCCTTTTCATCTTTTTTGGCCACACTAAGTCTCTTTATCCACACCCCTCTTTTATTAGATAAAACAAAGCCATTCTCTGTCGAAACAGTCCTACCATGTCAAGTCCCACTTTGGTAACTTACTTGGCAACTGGCGATGGTATGCTACTGATACTCTCTCTACCATTCACCACCAGTAGATGGCGCTTTTGACCGTTCATCAAGATGGTGGATACAGTACACCAGTCTGTAGAGTGTTCAGCCTTTTCCAGGGATAGATTTACAGAGTGAAAATAATGGTGAATCATGCATGTACATGCGTGAATTATGTATGTTACTGTATGTGGACTGTATTGCTTCACACACATGTGACCACTATGTTAATTAGCGAAAATAGGTGTCAAAGCCGAGGTCACAGGCAGCCCTTAATTACTGGTCCACTGCAGAGGTGATGTGTATCTTATTGTGTGCTATTTTTAGGAGAACATATGTCCACTAGTACTGATGTGTTGTGTTAGTGTGAATACTTCTAAGATACACACATGAGGGAAGTGTTAAATGTGTTTTTTTTTTTTGTCAGATGTCAGATGTTTCTTGTGATGTTAAAGCATCTGCTGAAAGACATCTTGGAGCTCATCATTACAGAATATTTATTGTGGTGTTTAGAAGTAGTCCTCAATAGTCCAGCTTGTGTTTGTTCCATCCTTTTAAGGTCACGAAAGAATGTTTACCAGGTAAGTGCTGAGTCATTTTGTACATATATGTATACTGTATGTATACAAACCATATATGGTACGCACAGAAACTTGATTTTCTTCTCTGTGTTACGTGAGTCGTGATGTGTCGTGAACTGTTGAACCATCAAAGCCTCCTTTTGGAGAAGAAAAGGGTTTGCACTTTTGTACACTTCAGTGTAGATATCACTGTAATTAAATGCTACTATCTTAACCAAGGCATCTTTTTGCCTTTTCACAGTTGAAGGTATTTACTGTACACATATTTCATCAAACGCTTCAGTGCATCACATGTTGTTTTGGTTACTGTAATTAAGTGAACCTACAGATTTGGTTTTGTATGTGGCTTGTATGGAAACCAAAAACATGAGCAGTTGGTTATATTGTTTTCACATGCTATATCAGTGTTTGTTAATTCAGTTCAGTTGTTTCTTCTGGGTCAAACATATTTAAAAGTATTTAATGGAGGTCAGGCTTTAAAGTGGGAAATGTTTTTATTGAATGTATTTGTCATTTGCATTCTAAGGAACCGTGAAAGACCTTAAAGGTGTTTTATTTCTGGTTTGCACAAGTTATCTTGTGTGAACAAGTTGTATTAACCCGTGAGGGCTATTTATTACAAAGGATTACTTGCTCCTGGAAGATAATAAATTAATACCTTTTTCTTTGTAAAAAAATAACCTTTTCTTTACGTGAATTATTCTCCACAGAGAATGTTCAAAATGCATTTATGAAGAAATTACATGACAGCTAGGCTATGTCATACTGCTGTACATGCATACATACATTTGCTTTTTGTATGTTATAGCATCAGGCGTGTAAATACACCCATGTGCAAGTACACAATGTCTTGCAACACACTATGAACTGTATAGGAATCACATGTGAAATCAATGAAATTCAGTTTCAGTTCAGTTGTTTTAAAATATAAAATCAACAATATTCAGTATCAGTTAAATGTTTTAACCTAAATTGAAATTTCAGTTGAAAATGTATTGGTAATTAAAAATATTTTGGCCCAAAATCTTAATGTTTTTAGTTTCTTTCCTATCAAAGCATTTAACTGTGCCACGCTTTCTGTGAGCTGTCTCTTTGCGTTCCCACATTAAGTACAGTAGATAATAAATAAACATGGCTAACTTTTGACTTACATTGGAGCCTTTGGAAGACTTAAAGAAGGGACTATATAAATAAACAAAATAAGCTTTCACCGTGTCTGTCTTTAAAATAATAAATCACAGAAGCCTCAAACAAGATACAGATTTGTTCAATCAGTAAGTCATTACTCAGTGGATTAGGAGATTGTCACTGTCCTGTCCTGTCTGTAGTTGTTTAACTCATGATCATTAACAGCGCCAGATGATGGTATGGAAAATAAATCATATTTGGCCCACCCAAACCCAGTGTAGCGTAGTTGCTGTGTCAATAGTGACTCCTCTCAAACAACATTAAATTGTTTTGCCCCTAGATGGCACTGTAGAGCAGTATTAGCTAATGACCTTCACAGCTGGCTCCTAAGCCGGACTCCCAGGAGGACATCTCGGACATGTTTTGTACCATTATAAACATCCCCTCATAACCTCTGACTCTAAACTATTTTCACTGTGGTTTAAATGAATGTGTGGAAAGGTGTTGCACCAGCTGGCCTCCAATTCCTGCCAGACCGCGTGCAAGTGTGCAGGGGCCAGCAGCTACTAATTTGCACTTGCCAGTGATAGCCTGACCCCCAGTGGGATTGTGGTGTTCCTGAAAGTCATGTATTTATACTTTAAAATGGTGTTTGTAAATGTTTAAGTCTGGTTTAAACATTGTTCCACTGTGTCATTTATACAGATAACGTTGGCTGACTTGATCTGATTCACATTCAATTGCTTGCTGCATTTATCAGCTTTTTTTGCTGTTTTCAAATAGGGGGACAATAGGGGGACAGATCTGTATTATTAGGTTCAATAAGCATTAATGTACCCCCAATGGATAATATGTGCGCCTTAAGGTACTGCTGTGAACCTATGCAGCTCTGGAGAAGGTACAAACTAGTTGTCATTTAAAAGGTACAATTATGTGCCTTTGAGGGTACTGCCAGTGTGACAAGCCTTTGTACCCCTAAAAGCACAATCCTGTACCTTCTTTTCTGAGAGTTGCATTGATGACACTGAACCACAGTGTTTATTAGAATGATAGTGCTATCCTTTTAAATTACAGAACTAAAGTGTGTTGTGTAGTGTTACATTCATTCTTGTCCCTCACATACTATACTGTATAGCAAATATGTATTTGTCCACAAAATTGTTATACTGTGGTGCTACACACCAGTGAAAAACAGGTGTCCTTAATTTAGGACAAAATCAGAAGCAGTGGCTGGTCTGGTAACCCCCTTATTTTTCAACCGAAGAGATTGGTTTAAAGAAACGCTGGCCATATATTGATTTGTTTAGTATATATTATGTATTACCTTACATGCATAATGCTGAACAATGGTGTACATGCAGACATGTAAACACTCAATAATTGCAATAATTCAGTATGTGTAATACAAAATTCATATATCGATAAAGGTATTATAAGTCTTTTTTTTTTTTTTTTTGCAGGATGTTGTTTAGACACTAGTTAGTGTTGAGTTCAAAATGCTAATATTAGCGAAAACAGAATGAGACATAAAAGCAGGATTCTTCTCTGGTTCCAGCATGATGGCAAATGGTCCTCTCTCTCGTGCTCAATGGATACTTAGCCTCTTGCGAGACACTGAGCCACTGGTCTCTGGGGTTGGGGGGGAAATGATTACAGCAACTGTAATATCGCAAAGATGCAGAGGCACTGGAATCCTTGACTTAACTGGGTGAAGGATGAGTGACAGGAATTTGTTATGTGTTTTAAATTCTTACATTTTTTTTGCATGAACAAATGAAAAACAGAGGAAAGCATTTTAGTCCATATTAGGGGTAGTTGGACAATGTCCAATGCTATGACAATGACCAATGCTATGAAAAATGCTTTCAGAATACACCTGAGGTATTGAAATAGATATTATAGATATGATATATATATAATTGTATACTTAATTTCACACAGTAAATATTAATAATTAAATCAGGACATCACAAAAACATATTTTCTTACTGATCGGAATTTCTTGGGACAGCCGCTTGTTCGGTTGGGCCTACAAAAATTAACAATGAGACAGAGCAATAGGCCAATTCATCCACTATAGCAACTACCAGATGAGGTAACTGTAACTACATATCAAAAGAAAAGCTTAATAAAAATAAAAAGCAGATCTGGGGGTCTTTTATTAATATATTAATATATAAAGTACTCAACATGACATATGAAGGAAAGAGGAGGAAATATGAGCATTAACATCATGTTGAAGTTTTCCATGGATGAACAGACTGCCTGTTGTCTGTCTCCTGCAAACTGTGTGCCTTTGTCCATGCAACTCTGATCCGACATGGCGACTCACTGGAATAACTGACAGGGTTCTAGCGAAGCCACCAAGCAAGTTTTTGCATGTGTGTGTCATAGCACGGTGTGGGAGGGAGCGTTACTGTATGTTGCCATGCGTTAAAGAAGCTGTTAATCAGCACTGTTGTGCCTTTGCGGTCAGTGTTTTTGCTTCACACAGAGATGAGTGCTTGTTGCAAAGTGCCAAGGGGGGAGATGGAGGGATGCCTCTCTATCTTTGCTTTGTGTTAGAGCCATTTGTCCACACCCACCCTTCTCCAAGGCTTCTCTGGACCACCAACACTCAGCACAGCAATCCGGCTCTGGATGTCAGACATCTGAAAAAGACACAGTCATGGTTTTTAAGCTCTGGGATTAAGGGAGGAAACTGCTTAGCAAAAAAACACAGAGAAGGTTCTCCTTAAGGCACTCCTTAATTTAAAATGTCTTTTTACAAAATGTTATGTCTTAAAAGACTAGTTAAAAATGCCATTAGCAAATCCTTTAGGACATGTCATTTTGAATAAATACAATTTGCCTTGGCCTGAGAAACTTTCCTCTCTTTTTTGAGAAATCACTATCTCGAGCAAAATGCACCCAAACCCAAGAAACCAAAAAGGTCATTTGCAACCACTGAGCTTGCCATGATCTTTGAACTGAAATGAAAAGGACTTGTGTTGCATGCGAGGCTGGATTAGACTATGGGTTGTGCCGGTGGTAACCAGTGCTTTGGGACCTCCGACTGCCAGGGGCCGCCTACAGTGTGCAGTCCAAGACCACTAAAAGGAAGTTGAACACCAGTGCAAAGCATAACTCACAAGCGCAACATTAGGCCTTTGGGTGCTTATGTAACGGGAGATATTTAAAAATGTCTTCGAATGACTTTAAAATGTGGGTTCACAACAAGGGTTACAGTTACTTATAAACAGTCTGATATTTAAGGTATACACATGCAAGTGATATAATGCAGGAAACTGTGTGCTGAATGGGAATCTAAAAACATGCCACGAGGTCTCATTAGACTGCAACCTGGCCCTGGTTGCATGTGTAATTTATTTTATTAGATAAGGCGATGACTACTAAGACAGCTGTTATTTGTCTTTCAATACAGTATGTCTGTCAATTATCACAAACCTGTACTGTGTATGCTACCAAAACAATAACAACAAATGTAGAAAAAATCCAGTCACAAACAATGGTGTGTTAGTTAGTTAGTTAGTTAGTGTTGTTGCGGTAGTGCTCACCTCACTCTCGGTGTTCTGGACCTTGGCTGCCGCCAGTGCCACCTGGTCCTCGAGGTCGGCCAGCTCAAACTGCGTGGTGGCACTCTGGCGGCGCTTCACGCTCTCCTTCAGGGGATGGGCTTGCTCTGTCGACCGGTCCGTCTTCAGGCAGGACTGTGAAAACAAATGAAACAAAAACACATGTTAAAAGTAAAAAAAAATTAAGCTCACCTCATTTTATCTGAATCCCATGAACATGAGTGAGATGCAACAAATCGAACATGTTATAATAATAAATCTAATGTAATAACTCTATAATCCAATATATCCATTATAGACTCTTATTATGTCTTTGTCTGCTGCACACATGTGAAATTCCTCAATTGCATCATTGACCTGGTCAGGTTCACAGAGCAGCACCAAGTGATTGGAGATGACGAGGCCAAGTTCTGTTTATTTAAAAATGGAAGACAAAACCACGAAATGCAGTGTCCTGGGTTGTGTTACTCTGAGGAGATGTGCACCGCATCTGTGAAAGCCACACTGTTTACCTTATAAGGCTCAGTCCTTTGTGGAGAATCAGTCTTTCGAGGAGATTCATTCTTTCGTGGAGAATCCAGTCTTTTTGGAGAGTCTGTCTTTCGCGGGGAATCCATCCTGCGGGGAGATTCTGACCTCCTTGGGGAATCCACCTTCTGGGGCGTATCTATCTTTCGGGGTGTATCTATCTTTCGGGGTACCTCATACTCATAAGTCTTGTACTCATCCTCGTCCGAGGAGAGACCCTTATCACTGATGTTGCCTGTCAGTTCATTGAGTTTCTTTCTCAGCTTTTCCTCTTCCAAATCTGCCACTGTTGGCTGAACAAGCACCTGACAATTGCAGAAATTAGCATGTTACTTACTTAGCAATTAGCATAGCACTTAGCATGTTTTTTTCAGTACATTGCTCTAAATAAGTTTACACATCTTATTATCGATGTGTGACCTAGATGTGAACTACAGCGCAATACTATACATTAAAAACAGAAAAATGGTTCTGTTTCACATAGAAATCATATCCAAGAATCAGACATGAGTTACAACAGATTCTCAGTCAAATATTCTTAGTCTCAGAATGCCATTACATAACAGTTACAAACCGGTGGTACATTTGTAGTCATTTTGTGCTCCAAACGGTTCAGGAGGCTCTCGATAGCTGACATGCGCTTGTTGAGCTCAAATATCTTGAAAACATGGAAAGAACAGACAGAATGATTTTTGGCTATAGCAATGAGAAATAGGTCATGTGGACAGAAAAATCAACATGATCTTCCTGTAGTTTTGACCATAAAAACATCTGTGAGTAGCCTGGCCTCGTCATAACTCCCACCACTACTTTATGATCAATGATGTGTGTGAGTTTTAATGTAACTGTAAGCTTTGAGATATAATAAAATGCACCTGATATGTTGTGAAATGTATGCAGCTATTTGCCAGTGTTAGCAACACTCAGCTTTGCAGTCTTTGGAAAGGCATAATGGACCATTAAACATATCGAATGTGTAAGAGCAATGAAAAAAAGAACTATGGTTAGAACATATGTGGACCAGAGATACGCTTTTCTGCAGATGATGTGGATTTTGCGTGGCCTAGGTAGTCTGTGGAGCGTTTGTTTGATGAACAACCTAACAAACAATGTCATAAGCAGACCCAAACCTTGAAGACAAATAACAAAAATATGGACGCAATGGACATACAAAAACACTAAAGCAGAAGCCTGAAGGTGTGACAGACTTTTGAGAGCAACGACCCCAGAAATGAACCGCTGGCTATGCATATGTTATTCCTCCATCCTCACAGTTCTGTACTCTGTGCTCTTTTAAGGAAAATAAAAAAGGAATTGTTCTCAGAGCTGCTTTGATAGCCAGATTTGCATCCAGAGATATTCTCAGAGAGCTGTCTTTCATAGAAATGTTTTGGAGACATTTCCCTTTTTGTAATATGTGCATGTGTGTCTGTGTGTGTGAGTCTATACTGTACATATGTTTGTAAGTTTCGGTCCTTATGCGGATGCATGCACCTGCAATGAATGTGTGAATAGCACATGTGTGACTGTATGGTGCAAGTGAGAGGAAGTGTGTCTGTGTGTGCACATGAGTGTGTATGTGTGTGTCTGTGTGTTAGTGTGTATGTGTGTGAGAGTGTGTGTGTGTGCGTACATTCTTGTGTGTGTATATGGATGCATGTAAGTGTGAGTGTGTGTGTGTGTTTGTGTGTGTGTCTGCATTATGAGTCTATGTGTGTGTGTGAATGTGCATGTGTGTGTGTGTGCGTTATGAGTGTGTGCATACTATATGTGCATATGTGTGTATGTATCCAGATGGAAAACCTGTTGCGGAGGCACGTGGTCCTCCTCCAGGGATGCTTGGCTGCTCCTGTGTGAGAGTGGTTGATGCAGATAAACATTATCTTCCTCGTGCGACGGCTCGTCTAAACTCTGGGATGGCTCGTAAAACTGAAGGTAACTGTTGCTTCCGCAGTACGAGTGCCTGTGCTTCGGGTAGGGCTGTGTACGCTTTTTTCTGTGCTCAGGGTACACGCCGTCATCTGTTATAAAATAGGAGAACGAAAAAAAAAAAACAGTTGGTGTGGTGGCACAGAGAGTTCAAGTCCGGTGTTTCATGGAAATAGAAAGTTAAGACCAATGTCCTGAATTAGTTCATATTAACAAAATTTTGTTAGAACGTAAATAGATTGATTATACTAAAAAATTAATGGATGTGGCACCTGACTGGAAATAACTGTACCTTCAGTAGTAGACTAACTAAACTCTACTTTACAGTGAAGCACATGATTTCTACAGAGTGATGTAAACCTGTTCAGCTCCCACTGTATCAAAGAGGTTATTCAGTCACCATTTTACTGTAATGCACCATAAAGACAAACCTTGATTCACTGTGCATGCAACTTTTTAGAAACAGCAATGCTGTGTCCCTACAGCGACACAAAGTGAAGACATTACATTACACTTAGCTGATGTTCTTATCCAGAGCAACTTTAGGTACAGGGTACAGTATCTGGAGCAATGTGGGGTTAGATTAGCCTGGTAAACCCGCCCCTCATACTTCATTTCATTTTGTACAGAGGGTCTGGACCGGAATCTCTTGAGGGTCATTTAGCAAGTCGAAGCAAGACCGATCCAATCAGCGAACAGAGGGTGTGTTCATTAGCCGTGACGTTGACCTTATGTGCTACATTTGAATTGTAGTGCGTAGGTAGGCTAATTGCATACGTGACGACCAGGCGTTAGCGATTGGGTAAAGGCAGATGCACTTTTTTTTAACTTCAGCAGAGTCCACACCTCCAACAAATAGTTTCTGACGGTCTCTGTTCCAGACCTTCTGTACAAAATGAAATAAAGTACAAGTGGCTGGTTTACCAGGCTAGGGTTAGATGCCTTGCTTAAGGGCACTTCAGCCGTAGATCATTAGCTGCAACCCCCCAATCCCAGGTTCAACTCCTTAACCATTAGGCCACAGCTGCACACGTTCAGCTGCCCAGCTGAAGACATTCCCATGTGTTTTGTGTGCCTGAGGCAAAAAGATGTGCACATCCCCTGGACTGCTTACCATAGTGTGACATTTTGTCTCGATCCCACTGGCTCTCATAGTCTGACCCGGGGCCAAAGCAGTTCTGGATCTGTTCAAAGACCGATGCCAAGTCCTTCTCCACATTTGCTGACTCAGGGGGAGCCAGATTCTCCAGGCTCCCATTGTCCTACGAACAACATAAATATTCAGACTGTCATATCACTGACTTCTTCAATAACAACCCCTACAGGACCACAATTCTAAGTAGTAATGAACAAAGCCAGAGACAGCTAAAACTCTTAATACTTGATCAGATTGAAACAGTTAACTTTGCTGACTCTGAAACAGTCTGATTTTGCTCTGTTTCAGTGACACAGATATCTATTCCTATTCCATAAATTCAGCTTTTGAAATTAATGAAGCATAGCATGAAAACGCATGCATTGTTTCAGTCAATACTGAATTATGACAATGAATTATGCAGGATTTACTAAGTGAAAGATCTCGCACACCTGATAAGACTGGCGTCGGGAATAAGTAGAGTATTCTGGATCAAAATCAAGAGGGTCCACAGGGAGAAGGCGTTTGGATTTTCTTTTCTGAAAAACATGATAGAGAGAAAGAAAGCAAGAAAGAGAGAGAGAGAGAGAGAGAGAGAGAGAGAGAGAGAGAGAGAGAGAGAGAGAGAGAGAGAGAGAGAGAGAGAGAAAGAGATAAAAAGAGAGTGACTTGGTTTTAACCAACTGAATGTCAAGACGTTATGAACATTTCATTCACAAACTAATTAAAAATAAAGCACTGGCTCTATTTGAGGAAATGCCCAGCAGACTAGTCATGACATCAGTCAGAAAGGATGCCCTCTGATTCATCTAGTGCTCCGCCACCACAAATAGAAAGATGTTTTCAGGACATTTGCATCCCCATACCCTGTTTGTGAGGTAAGACCTGGGCTTAGTGGCCATGGAAAGAAAAGTGTTTTGAAGGCCCGTTAAGCAGCTGTGTCATTGGGTGTTTCCTGCCTGGGCAAGGGAGAAGGAAACCCAAGCCCATGGCAAACCTACATGGGCCACAGCATGACTCTAAATGTGCATACATGCTTTAATTTACACAAATGCGCTCATCCATGATGACTGATTTATGTTTTCGAAAGCGACAGACTGGCTAGTGTGTGGGGTTTTTCTTTACTGAGGAAAAGCTTGGAGGACAGAGGAAGGAGTGTATATGTCATACCAGCTTGCTTGAGCCTCTCTCCTGAGTGTCAGAGTGGTCTTCATCATGGCCATATGACCTGCCTGTACAGACAGGAAAGGACAGAAGTTACAGCGATGATGTATAATAATGTCTATGCTACAACTATGAGTAACAGTAAGAAGATTAATTACACAGGGATAACAGCTTATCTTAAGATTGCCTTTCTTTACCTTTTAGAGGGATAGTGCTGAAGTGCTGTTTGCTTTGTCTGAAAATTCTGCCTGAGTAAGGCAGTGTACAGCCTTTCTATTTCTGCATGTGTAACTATATACAGGTCAATCAACTATGATTACATTACATCCTTTTGAAAACATTTTACTTAGTACACAGCCCCCCTGAACAATTTTTACTATAAAATACATTGTGATTTGTTTCTTACAGTCTGCTTGTCCTGTGACAAACAATGACACAGGAGTATGACTGCTGTTTTGCCTTGCTGTGTAAGTGAAGACACCAAAAGTCTACTTTGCTTCGTCCAAGTACACATGGACTCCTTGAAACATTTTGTTCCTGTGGCTCTTATTAAATTAATTAGTAAAGTAGGACAGAGCCACAGTGAAAGCGAGAGAGAGAGAGAGAGAGAGAGAGAGAGAAAGAGAGCAGAGGAAAGAGGAAGATCAACGCTGTGAGCATGAGTGACGACATAAGAGAGGGAGAGGGAGAAAAGGCAAAATAAATACTTAAAAAAAAGACTCTGAACAAGAGAGCTGATGCAAGAGATGATGCAATTAACTGAACAATGTTTTCCCATGGGCATAGTTTTATAACAAACCCATACAATGGTTTTCAATGAAGATATGACAATGGGTATTATGTCTTCAGTGACCTCAGTCCTAATTTCTCTCTTTGCCTAGTGATCGATGCACATAAACTGGACACTGTGCTTACCGTAGACGTCTGGCATACTATGTGTGTCATCATCACGGACCTCTGATGAAAAAAAACAGTGACAAACATGATTAAATTTATTACATTTACAGTATAATAAAAATAATTATGACAAAAGGGTTTAACACTTAGTTTAGTTTAGAAGACAGAGTAAATCTGAATCTGACCTAAAACACATTTGAGAGATCTTATCCAGGTATAATCTCATTAAAAAGAAGAGATGTGAAACAATTTAATGGCAACTCAGGAGACAAGTAGACCCACCCCTGAGGTCAATCTCCGAACGGGTGCGTTCTGAACCCGAACTTAGCCTCTTGTACAGGGATCGCATCACTTTCGCACTGCCAAAACGCTTGAAACGAGATTTCACATTCTCATGGTACCAATCCAGTGTTCCAATTTTCAAAACTCTGCAAAGTACACAACAAAACAGTATAAGTCACTTTCAAGACATCTGTTTATCCATCATCTTTTGATTATGAAGTATTTTTCCTTTACTGACACTAAGGTCTTACTGCACTGCATTCCGTTGGTTTTTTAATAGTGATGAATATGTATTGCCTGAGGGTTATTATCATAAGTATGAGTCTACCTGGCCATTCGACAGGGATCACACACCCAGCCCCGCTCCTTCTTGTTGTATCGGCTGCAGACTTTACAGGTAAAGAGGTGGCAGTCTAGGCACTGGCGCTTGCTGTTCACCAGAAACTTGAAGGGTTGAAGGCATCGTATGCAGAGAGACTCTGAGAGGTTCGACTGGGACCCCAACAGCTCTGTTTTGGTCTCCTCAGTTTTGATCCGGTTCTTCAGCTCTCTGTAACACATGCATGTATTCAAGAGTTGCGTAAACAGGAGGATGCAAGAATATCTTGAAGGATCGTAATGCTTGGCTATCTACATTTCAACTCAAACAGAAGCACAATAAGAGAAATGAAATCTCGGCATCTGTGATCCAATCATAGTCCAGCACTTCAAAGTACCCCTGATCTCTAATAGCCCTTATTCCACTTTACTTTACTTTACACATTATTTTACTTTAGCTGTCACGTTTGAAATATCTTTTTGAGAGAGCCTTACCCGAGCCTGTGCTCCTCTTTCTTGCGCAGGTTGAAGTCCCTCTGTACGACGTGCCAAACATGCTTAGCCTCCTCGTCCGTCAGCCTGGACAGGTCCAGCTTCCGCCCTCCTCTACCGGTCGCCATCATGTTCATGATGAATCACTTTATGTGGATTGACCGATGCTAATGGTAATGTTGGATTTTTGCTTAACACAAAAATGATTTTTGCATAACACAAGTCATATAAAAACAGAGTTTGTTTTTATGCTCAGTGCCAGGGCAGGACGCAAACTAATTTTTACAACAGTAAAATGTCATATTTTCCCACTTAAACATTACAACCCACAAAGAATAGAGTACACTTGTTATTCCAACATACATTTGGCTATTCGGGCTAGTTCAGGCTGTTTGTGAGTTACAATTCATGAGCATTAGTAATTTTAGATATTGTTTGTTTTTAAGTTGTGAGTCACTGGAACGACGATTGAATTCAGGTAAGCTGAATTCCAAGTTTTCTTTTCTCCCATTAAGAAAGATAAGCTTTACGGGGAGAAATGATGCAATCCTAGCACCTCTCTCTGAAACAGCCAGCCATGTGTTTTGAAGGGGCTGGGGCTTGGCTGGCTGGTCACTTGACTGGAAGGGAAGGCCAGGCAGGGAGTGAGGAGGAATGCAGTCCGCATCAGGGGATAGCGAGCGCTGGGAGGGTGCTAAGCTCTCATAAACCCATATCTTTCAGCTGGGTTCACCACACATTAGTGAGGGGATAAAACATTAGGTCCTAACTTTTGTCGCCTTCCACGGATGTTGAGAAAGCCAAGATTAACTGAGGTTCGGCAGAGAATTGCCCAGTTAAACAAAAATACAATTCCGATCTTCAAGTGACTCACTAATGAGGTTAACATTTATTCTGGCTTAAGAATTTTGTACAGTCAATAGTCAGACCAGACTGCCCTAGTCTTTGGATATTCCAGAATATGCAGGCTAAGAAAACAAATATCAGTTGCATTTGGTTTTTAGTTGTTTTTTTTTTCAGAGCAAATTATTTCCCGTTGCAGGAAACAAGTTACATGGGTACTCATTGTTCATTCTGTTTTTTACCTTTCTTTTCTGCTTGTTTACATGACAGAATAAAACGTGTTGTAGTAACCATAACAGAAAACGTATTATTTGGCAAAGGTTCATTTTCTTCTGTCTGAATGCTCCTGGAAGAATTAATAAATACAAATAAGGCTCAGAAAACCTCCTCATGGTCCAAGTCAAACAGCACAATGCTTCCAAAATCAACTTCAGTTGTTGGACTGTAAGTTGGACCATAGCAGCTCTAGGCCATTTATTTGTTTGACCGTTACAATCCCCATGTGCTACAGCACTGAGCTCACACCCATTCATGTTAAATCAGAGCCCAACATCAAGCATAGAGAGTCTGACTTTAATTAATGTTTCCATGACAACACTTTCTGTAGGCTTGTTCAGGAGTTGTTTACTTTTTCTACAAACTCTGCGTTTGGTACGGCAGATCATGTAGGCTGGCTGTCATAGCTACTTGGACCTTGAATAGGCCAACAAGACTTGGCGGCAAAATGTACAAAGATTTAGGAAAGTATTTGGAGTGGTAACTGTGTGTCACACTACCGGTTTGCCCATGACAGGCTGATGGCTAATTTAAGGCCTGTGTCCTATTCTGAGGTTTTTTTTTTCATTCTTCTGTTCAGCCCAGAAAAGGTGAAAGACACCATGGGACCGCTTATTACTAACTGAAGTCATTGAAGGAGTCCATATATGAAATATGTCTTGCCAAACACTTGAGATGTATTACCATTTTGGGTTACCACTTCATTCTTAATTCAGAAACATTTCTGCGTAGCCATCAATCTCCGCTTCCCCTTCAGTTCCTGACCGAAGCAAGAAACATGCAAAACAGTCTGCAGATCTGTGCAGCTGCAAACTTCATTCCTGAACCCTCAGAAAGCCACCAGCACTAAATCAAGTGTCCATGGCTCGGCAAATTTTACGGCAACCGACCTTGATTCCCAGTTGGCAGATTTAGAGAGCCTGGGACGGAGCCGTCTTTTGTTACTATTCATCTGCTATGTGTTATTAGCCCATCTCAATGAGCCAGTGTACACATTAGGAGTGAGATGAGGCTGAAGCAATGGGAAATGAGTTTTGCTTCTTTCTGAAACGAAACTCACAAACAACAACAAGTCAACAGGCATAATTCAATTCCTCTTCGAAACTGAACAACCACTCAGAGGGCCTTATGACTGAATGTGGGGCTGAAAAACGGGCTGCAAAAGTAAACATTTGTCATCTTTAAACTGAGAAGATACCATGTAGGAGTTGCATTACATTCCTTCTCAAAAAAAGAATAAAAAAAGTCAAAACAATTTGTTACTCTCCTGAGGGCATTTACTGTACGATGTTCAAAAAATCTTACCAGCTGACAACTGTTAGCCTGCAACAGTCATGCAAACACTGTACTTGCAATGGTCTCAGTAATCTTCGCTTCTCACGACACAGTGTTCACAGACATTAGTAATAAGTTGAGTGACTGTTAGCATCTGCTCTGGCATACTGTTGCTTGCAGATGCAGTGTCAGTTTCAAATCATCATTCCACTCTGGAGTGTCCAGCCACATATCACCCTTTCAGTTAATGATGGAGAATAAATACTAGCAAGTATAGAATATTAGAAATGTGAAATAAGACTGACAGGTTTACATACATAATTACATTTGCTTGTGAGAAAATTTGACATTGGAATATTTAACTGAACTCCAGCTTATTAATAAATATTGGAACTGATGTAGTTTTACCTTGGGCTTCCCTCTGGGGCTTCTGTGCAAATCCTCTGAGAGTGCGTCTGAGTGAGGGCAGGCAGTCTGGATGACCAACCACTGGGCTGATCACATGTCCAGTGAATGGAGGTGGAGGAAGACAAAATTTGTTTACTGTGATCTCAGCCCCTCTGAGGCAGAAGAAAAACTGATTTATCCATGGGGGAAATTGCCATCAAACAAACAAACCTTGCATGGAGACTCTCAGCCACATACAAACTTAGCCATAAACCCTATGGTACAATAACAGGCATACAACAGCAACATACACTAAGTAGAATTAAAGCCGTATTTACATCACACCCATAATTAATACATCAGTATTTGGTATGACATTTGTTTGCGTTATATGTGCACCAGGTGTCTCAGGTGTCTCTTAGATAGCAGATAGCAGACCCAACCAAACACAGGAATGCTAGCAGAGCTAAGGGGGAAAGAGAGCTCAGCCAATGGAGAGCCAAGCCAGGGAGAAGAGCGCAGGCAGAGTTTAGAGCAGGTCACTCCCCCTCCCCGCTGTGTAAATCTGATTTCAACCAGCATCACATGACGGCACTGCGCTGAGGGCTGGGACAGATGCTAGGCCGCCCTGGCAGGGAGGTCTACAGGCCCCGCACTGACTCTAATTTAGCTTTGGCCGCGGACATTCACATGACACAGGAATCTAAGCTAAATATGATCAAAACAGATTTAGATAGAACAGCCCACTTCAAAAAACTGTTCCTCCTGGATTCTTTCCTACACACGTAATGGTTCATTTCCACCAGCCTTATTTAGTGGTGAAAAAAACTTTTACTGAAAATTAAAATGCGGCAAGAAGAATAACTAATTTCTTTTATAAGTTTATTACGACACTGTTCCATTTCATTTGACTCACTGTGGCAAGACAAAAGGAAGAAAAACATAAATCTGTCTGGACTCTTGGAATGTCATTTTTGGGGCAGACACACGGGCTAAAAGAATTCCAACAGCAGGCTTTAGTTCACACATTGGGAGTCTATGACCATAGTGTGTGACAGCATTGCACACAGCATAACATAAGACACTGTACATTTCACAGGTACATGACACAGAACAGTACGTGAAGCAGAGGACATTCCTGGTGTAATCTAGTTGAGTTGAGTTAATTCAGTCAAGCAGTTAAAAACTGGTTTGTTCATACCAGAATAGACTGCAGTGTCTAACTTTTGAAGATTATAAGGGGGAGACACTGAAGTTGATACACCTTCAGCAAAGATAAATCTGTTTGACTGTGTGGTAGTACTTAGCAAGATTGTCAGATGTTTCTGCATTAAGATATACTGAATATTCTCATAATTACAGGTTTTATGATGAGTCACATATAAACAGGAAGTTATGCTATTGAC
Organism: Coilia nasus; assembly: GCA_027475355.1. Lineage (NCBI taxonomy): Eukaryota > Metazoa > Chordata > Actinopteri > Clupeiformes > Engraulidae > Coilia > Coilia nasus. The sequence continues at coordinate 17,786,079 of CM050213.1, read as the reverse complement.
ACTGATATTGTAAAAAAAATATTTGTAACTTTTTTTTTTTTTTTTTTAGAAAAAACTGTAACCTTTTCTAGGACAAATATGAAATAGCCTACATATGTCCTGAGGGTACAACAGGTACAGGTAATCATTAACAAATTCACATTATCTGCACATCTACTATTAAATCAGAAGCTATCATAAAGTGTCTATTTATATTAGCATCTCAGGTACAATAATAATGCACAAGTGTATTGTTTTCATATAATAATTCACATTAACAATATACTGCCAGCTCATTCAAGTCCAATATCAGAGTCAGTCAGTACCTTCAGCACATAAAAACCTTAGCTGCTGAGAAAAACTACATGTGCAGATAGCAAATAATTGAATTTATCATTTTCATTTTTTCCTCAAAAGAGCATATTGTCAGTTGTCATACCAGAGTTAGATATAGCACCATGTGATCATTTTCACTATAGAAACTAACTTAAATGAATGCTAAATAAAAGTTTATACCGATATGAATTGTACCACAGTATACTGTACAGTCTAAGAAGTCTAAGATTGTTATACTGAAAGTTGTGCATACAAAACATATAATACACGGCATTGCAAACTTTGTCAATCCCTTATTTCAATAAATAAATAAATAAAAATTAAGAAGTATGTGTTAAAAATACATACTATATGATACCATGGTACCATGGAGGCATATTCATTCTGTCTAGTAAATGTTATCTACAGCCTCTAAGGCAATAAACTGAGATAATAATAATAATTCCATAATTAAATGACATCTACAACCCTGGAAGCAACTCATCATTTGCCCTAAATGAAAGCCAGCGACACCCAAATGTCAGGACAAAGACATCACTACATCTCATTGTTGTTCTATGCAAACTCACCTCTCACCAATGTAGTGTCTACCCATATAGAACTCATGGATAAATTGCCCAAAATACAATATGGACAGTGTTACGTGTGTCACACAATGTGTTTACACTGTTAGCAGATTTCTAAAAAGTTTACATGGTTTGTGACTGGTTTGTGAGTAAAGTATCAACGCGTGGGTTACTGCAAATGCTGCGTGATACTTGGTCACTGCAGTGGCGACTGAATACTGCAATGGTCGTTGTTTGGTACTGCGATGGTGCTCAAGTCAACAGTTTTTCATAGCGGATTGAAACGGTCCTTACAACATGGGAAAAACATATGAGAGGAGAGCGGATGTAACTGACCACTCACTTGTCAGTCACCTCTGTGAGATGCATTAGTGGCAGAGCCATCCTTTTTACAGCACATCATGCGTTACCCCCATGACTCACGAGTCCATGTGTAGCATACTCCCCCTGCAGCTCACACAAGAGCACTGCATGAGTTACAACATCACTTTTTGACTTACCACTTGAAAGCATTGTTAAAGGGCAGTAAGAATGTCAATGTTGGACTTAACATTTCTTTTTTCTCCAACAAAATTTTGTTAATTTCCTGTTTAGTAATAGTACTATAAAAGTTGCTTGACATTAATACAGAAAGACGCAAAGTATAATGGGCAATACCTAATCTCCGAAATGTGGAAACAAACTGAAAAAAAAAATGGCCCCTTGCAACACATGTAGTACACATGTGGCTCGACTGGAGGAGCACTGCACCGGCCCACTGACAGGCTCACTTCCCAGGATGCAGAAGTACAACAAGACTGGTAAACTCATCAAGCACAGCACACAAGGCCTGGACTTGTTCAGCCGGGAGACAGGCAGTCAGGCTATTCTCCTGGCTCTGGTCTAACCAAAGCATTGGGACTGTGTGTGTGTAAGAGAGAGAGGGAGAGAGAGAGAGAGAGAGACAGAGAGAGAGGACGAGAAAAAGAGAGAGAGAGAGAGAGAGAGAGAGAGAGAGAAAGAGAAAGAGAGAGTGTGTGTAGGTGTGTGAATGCGTCTATGTGTGTGCCTCTGCGATGGGGTTTCCCTTGTGTCACCTCCACCCCATCCCCACCATGCCATCACCACCACCACCACCAATACCACTGCTAACGGTCCTCTGGTTACACAACTGCCGGTGATGAGAGCGAAATTTCACACAAGTTCTGAGGCACATCGAGTGTACAGCTGTGCTCTAGCGTGTCACTGCAGTTTAATGTGTTCCCAACCATCTTTTTATTTGCAACAGCTTCTAGAGTGAGGTCTGAGTACGGTTTGGTAAGTGTGCTGTTGGGGGGACAGAAGTGGCAGTTACAGCTCCCAATGGGCTATCTGTCTCACCCGGTTCGCCAGGCTTAGCTCATGCTCCCCGCACAGCTATGATGTCTGATTGGTGGAACTGTGATCCAAATGAAACACTCTGCAAAAATAAAGTGGGGGGCCATTGCGGCCATACATGTTTTTGTGGCATGCATGATTTATTGAGAATGCTTCTTGATGGTCTTCATTTTATATCACAATGTGCAATATGTTTCAGAGTAGCGTAAGGACGTAAGTAAATACTCTACTCTATACTAAGTAAATAAATATAAATATTAAATGCATACTGAAACAGAAATGTCAATATGTTGCTGACTTGAAAACAAATAATATATGGAGTATCTCAGGGCTGATAGTACAAAAAAAATCCTGACTTTGAACTTTTACTACACTCGGTCTGGCTAACTACTTTTTGGATTTGATAAACCTTACTGGAGTGTTATGTTAGCATTTTGTCAGCCTAATGTTTCTTTGGTTCAGCGCAAAAGCTGGGTTCCTGTTATTAGATCTCATGGGCGACAACATCCCAGCACTGAAAAGCTTTTCCTATTACATATTGTCAATGTACACCTATATTGTTTTCTCACAGACAAACACCACCAAGCCTGAAATCAGGCATGGTGTCTGAATACTATCAACCCTGGTATCTACAGGACGAAATCAAGCCTTTCTAGCAGGTTCAGCATCAGGAAGACGCCTCCTTCATTTGGCCATGCCAGTCAGAAATCAGTTGCCAGACAAAACAAGAGGAAATTACAACATTCCTTTGCTGGACATAACAGTCCAGTTTGTTCTGTAATGGTGACTCACGAGTGCAAATTGTTTGACATACAACGTCAAAGTGTAAAGTGACACAATTTCATGTTAAATGTCTAGAGAATTAATTTCAACGTGGTGTTTTTACAGCAACATTCAAAGAAGGATGCAGTGTTTATGCTATATCTGTTTTAAGTTTTTGTTTTGGCGAAGGAACCATTTATTCCATTTTCCACTGGGGATTTACCAACAAGTCCTGTGGCGATAATCTTGTGTTTGGGTAGAGGAACCTATTTGCATAATGGGTTGGGAGTCATTCGAACTTCCCCACAGATTCCTATCTCAGTAATTGCTTCCCTCAGCTTGGCCTAATTGTTCGGCAGATTCCCATTGCCACCAGCATCCTTATGTATCCTGATGGATCACATCAGGACTTTCCCAACAGCAGGAACAGGTTAGACTGTCGAGCTCACCACATTCCTGGACTGGTAGTTGCTGACATGCAACACAACTGCACAATGTGCAAGACACTGAGGAAGCGCTGAAGATGTTTTTCTCTACCTCAAACACCTGCATCTGAGTACGTGTGACCTGAAACGTGCTTTGACTCAAAACAACTCTCTTGAAAAAGACTCATTGGCCAGAACCATTACAGCAAACTTTACTGTGTTAAATTCCCCCTTTTTTGGTACTGATTATAAGTGACATCACAGTGTGCTATATGTCATTTATGTAGTGTTGTCTATTATCTGTTTTTAATGTACTGTAAGGGGCATTACATATGTGTGCAGCAAATGACCCCAGAGCAAATTTCCCTTCGGGATAATAAAGTATTTCATATTCTAATCATATTGTATCATATCATATTGTGTTGTATTGTAGTCAACCTACGAGTCCTTGATGTGATGGCAAGAGTACAGTGCAGGTTAGACTAACACCTAGGTCAGCTAATGGGATTGAGCTGTACTGTAAGGACTCTCATATGCCCTATGGAACAGTGAGTCAGTCAGAGGCCCAGGACAGTGGCTGCACTCCAGAGCTATTAAGCCTGGCTTCTGTGGGATTTGGCAGGGGAGTCTTCAGTGGAAACGTACTTTGCGCTTGGCACGGCGACAGGCCTCGGTTTCCACATGTGAACAGGATGCGGGTGGGATTATGGGGTCCTGCGTTGTGATCTTCTGCCATTTGTGTCTCAATCGCACACAGATGTGGTGCAAGAGAATTTGCCTGAGTCTGCCTGTCCTGTGATTGTTCTGACGAGCCCTGACCCATTGGTGACATTGTCAACGGGTTGAGGAATTACATGCTGCTGTAACATGTTCGGCTAAATATGGTTTTATTGGGATGCCGCAGTTGAACGTAACTCCCAGTTGCAGGCTGTTTATGTAGCTCTTCAGACTCCTGCAACAGCATCTGTTACCCTAAATGACTGGATGTGATCAGGAGTGAGTCTGATGAAGTTTAAAGAAGAGCTTGCAGCATTCAAAAAGCTTTAAAATGTAAAAAACATTTTACTGTGACAGGGCTGTCACCTCCTTAATAAGAAGACTGTCAGAACAACAATCTGTTTTAAAAACTATAGTTTTCTTCAGTATTAGTGTTAACATTTCTTCTTGTTTTGATTGTCAGCTGTTAAAAGTTACCTCACATAGCAAGCCAACTCCCTTTCCCAAGTCCAACAAGCACATTTCAGGATAGGGTAACCGAAATCCACAATTACAATTAAAAATGTACATTTGGGGAGGATCATCTGTCTATACAGCTTAAATGAACAGTCATACCTACCACAATGCATCACTGGTGTATGCCATTTGGTCATCACCGTGGTTACGGTGTGGCCATGGGAGCTAAAGAGTCGGGCAACATGGAAACAAGATGACACAGCTGGAGACAGAGAGCATTCTCTGGAGGGAAATACACCAGGAAGCCTCAGTGAAGCAGCATATTTGAAACCGATCTAACCACGCACATCATAAAGGGACTTAAGGCCGACCAGATGTTGGGTCATACTGTATTCGCACAAATATATAGAAATGACCCTGACAACCACAGGGAAAGTTTTCCTCACTCATCCACCAAAATGTAACATGTTAGGAGAAGAGAGATTACGTACATATGAATGACAGAGGTTCTCTGAAAACTCGTTTTTGGTGTTTCAATCTCCAAGGGCGTAAAACTGAAAGACACCTCTGGCTGTAATGAGATGAGCACACGAAGGACTGTTTTTTGAAGCTTGTCTATGACTTTGAATGAGTTAATAGTACACTAATAAAGGAACAGTCTTATAAACAGTACTTTTTTACTGTTGGTACAGGATACGCTAACCAAATGATTCTTTTGTGGTTTTCTTTTGTGTTTTTTTTTTTCCGTGGTTATGCCATTGTGTGTTCACTTACAGATGATTTGGGAAAGACTGTTTGGAGGGAGTTAGCCATCATTACCAGTTTTTTTCTCCAGCATGGCTTATAGAGAAGTAGGTGGTCTGCAGTAGTTGGATACGTAGGTAGTTTCCAGCAGCTTGGCTTGTTATTACTAGACTTTACAAGACTGAAAATGAGTTTAATGTGTCGGAATGTATTTGATGCCCCGTACTTACTGCTTTTAAATGTAACAAAAAAAAAAAAACACAGAGTGTAGAACAGAACGTTTACTTTAATTCCTTTAAAACCTGAGCCTATACATTTAAATAATATCTATACAGGGCTGTGTGGTTTAAAAAAACGTTATGACTTTTCCCCTCATTAAAATCAAACAGGAGTTTTTTACCGTTAAACTTCGCCCTCCCTCTCCAGTCATCTCTCCCTCTGTTTACTCTAACATGCTTGAAAAAACGCACCAAAACTCCTTCCAGATGGACCCTTTGACTGTTCATTTATTAAAATCATGGAAGTGATGATCACTCTCCTGATGCTAAATACAGCTCCTGGCCCCGGGTGGAAAAACTGACTGTGTGATGACTCATTTAGCCGTTGCACTAAGGAGCCCTCAGGAGTTTGCCCACTCACTTGCCCCCATGCTAATGGTGGTTCCTCAGACCCACATGTTCATTACTGCAGCCTCTTGCATGTAGAAAAGTTCTCACATGGCTTTCAGGAATGACTATGCTCCATGTAGTACGTGTGGAGTGGTGACCATGGTTACCAGGCTCAGTAATAATAAACATATGTTGTAGATCCATTGAGATTTCAAAAGCAGGCATTGTTCAGTTGGTTTGGTGAGTCATAGAAGTACAAGGGGAGGGTCCACTGTGGCTTGAGCTTGGCAGGAGTAAAGGGAGATGTGATGCAGAAGAAGCAGCTAAGCCCCGTTTTTAGTTCAAGTGGCATACAGTAGCCCTAACAAGATGCATAGCTCTGTGTAGGAAAGAGGAAAGTTACCTCTGACGATAATCGGGAGGGTCCCTGGAAGAAATTAGACTTTCTGGTGGCTATAGCAGAGAGTATTGGTCAAAGACCTGTTGTATTTTCCTAACTGAAGTTTTACGATGATGGCTTTGGGAATTGTAATGAAATGGAGGTTTAGCACAGTTTATGCAATTTATTTTTTGTGTACATGCATGTGTCTGTGTCCGATTAAAACCATTTCACATATAGACTATTACAACACAAAAACAGTTACCAGGCCTCTAGGCTTCCCTTTTTTTCTCTCTTTCAAGGCTGCCAGTGGGCTCCACATGTTCCAAATGTTCCCCACTTTGCATTTACAACTGCCCCTCGAGTAGATGAGCACAGAGACGTGCCTAATGCAGAACACAACATTTATCCCTTTAATTTAATCTCAGATATCCCCACAGTTTCAAAGCCATCTATGACTGGCAGTGAAAGCATTTGAACTGTGTGCTTTTACCAGTTTTATGTTTGAATTTGTGGGCACACAGGCTGCAGTCTGTTGCCTACACCTAGATGCAACACTGATGCAGAGTCATCTGGTTATTAGGTCAGAGTGGCCTAACATTTAGAAGTCACTGTAAAGGTAAGTTCATATAACTTGAGTTAGAGAGGAAAATGAAGCATGACCTAACAACTTGTGGAAGTTTAATGTTGGTTGAGGATCTTCATTTACAAATGGTGTGTGGTTCACCTAGCCTATAGCAACTTATTTGTGGAGGCCCACCACAATATCAGTATTGACTGTGCCACACATCTGTCTGTTACTTATACATTTATTTAGTTTATCAGCATATTGTTTTTTTCAACTCATAGCTACCTACTCGTGTGGCGTGCAGTGCACGCTCAAGCTTGGTTTATACTTACCGCGTCTGTCATGGTGCACGCCATGTGTGACGTCACCGATGTGCCCGACCCTTTCATACTGGCACTGGTCCTACATGTGTGATGGATAGCCCAATCTGGCCTCAATGAATATGTTCTAATACCTTAAGGGCAATGCCAGGTGGGTATAAATCACAGCTGGACTCCAAAAGCTTAACCTCACTTATATGTTGATGGAAAGCATTATCGCTGAGCTATGCAAGGAGGAGGAGGAATTATAAAAGAAACTGATAAACTAGAAACAGACTATGCTATCAGCTGGCCAATGTAATAATGAAAAAAGAATGGACAAAAATGTGCGTTGCACTTGAAATTTCGTATACACCCTCTTCTTTTGATTTCGTTACATTAAAAGGGAATAAAGAGGACATTTTTAGGGTATATAGTACATCATATCTTCAACATATGGTCCGTCTTCTATCCAGATGAAAAAAGTTGGTACAGCTGTTTTACAGTACCTGCATATTTAAGTAGCCTAAGCAATAAACCACGAGAGGCCGAGGGTTATGCTGGTTTTATCACGGCTAAGGGCTAAAGCACGACCTGGAGCGTAGCAGACTGGAGTGTCGTTAGACCCCCTTAGCCATGGTAAAACCAGCATAACCCTCGGCCTCAAGTGGTTTATGGCTTTTATAAAACTGTTTCCACATAAGATTGATAATTTCATAACATTGAGACCAAGTAATGAGAGAAGAAATTTATTGACGAATAATTCTTCTGCTAATGAATAAAGTTCTTGAAATGGTTACTAGGTAACGCTGGACACAAGCATTAGAGTGCAGAGCTCCACAGCCAGTGAAACAAATTATGCGCATGCAGGGCTTCACTGCCTGACATTAATGTTTCCAAAATTGTTTCAGTGGTTCATTAACTTGTAATAGAATAAAAGGCACTTCTGAATTTGCTGTGCCGCCCTGCATGGGCTATAACTGCACTAAGTAAGTTTGGAGGAGCGGCCTGTCTCTCTGTAGTTCGATGAGAGACAATTCTGCTTTCAACCTATAGGGCGGCCAATGATGAAAACTACTTAGTGTTGCTTAAAGGGTGTTGGTTTGTATATAGCTGGATATCACCATTTATTGTACAGCTATTAAAGAAGTGATCAATTGTGTTAGCACTCCTCTTTGACTTAGCTTTCAGCTTCGTGACTGCAGCTGAACCACACCTCTGAAGATATCACGAAAAACCTCACGGACATGAGTGTTATATTGCTTAATTTTATGTAATCAAACGTGATTCTGCCAGTCACAATCAAGTGTCAGAAGTATCAGTTTTAGAATCCAAAGTTTGCAACTGACCCCATCTGTAATAAATAAATAAATAAATGAGATGAAATGATTGTACATTCATATACTGCTGTCTCCTTGATAAACTCCCAAAGGTGAACAAAAAGTCAGATCATGAATAATGCACTGCAGTGTTTACATTTGGGTTCAGCTTTCATGATCACAAAGTGAAGATAAATTATGCAGGCTGATTACAATGCTGTGGTTTCATCAGTATGACTAGCTCTGTGTCTGTCAAAATCAGGATGTGTAAAAATGTAAAGCATTTATTAATTCTTTTGGGCATATAAACAAGGAAAGACCTGAATATGTTACACCAAATCTCTAGAACTAATGGCATGTGACATCCCAAATGATGTACAGTGGGAATTAGAGTAGGCTATCTAACAGATCATTTACTATAACTAAACATTTTCTGTCTGTGCAGTCAGATGTTGCAGAACACAGAAAAGAGATCGCAAGAGATTAGTGAAAACAGAGGAAGACTGCAAAACATGTCGAAACTATGATGAAAACTGCAAAACATGTCATAACTATGATAAAAACTGTAAAATTAATAGCGTTAACCACAATTCCATGGAAATATTTAAAACTGAATGCCAGTTTCATGACAGAGTACAGCTGGAGAAACACTGAAAAACTTCAACAGACACAAATAAAGTTAGACAAAGACAAGACATCTGTCTCTCTGCAAATATGGACCAAACATGAATATAAATTAGTTTCAGCATCCCTCTGTTGGATATGCGTTTGTAATAATTCACTAAGATTATGACAAATATTCACGAAACTGATTAAATCCCCATCATTCTGCTGTTGCCTCTCATTGACATCAAAAGATATGAAAAGCAGAAGTGACAGGAGTATTAAACACAGCTATAATTGTACTCAAAAGCACAAAATTGATGATTTTGTCTGTTTAAAGATCCCTTGCAGAGATGTTGTATATCTCATATGATAATTAAAAAACAATGGAGTTGTTGTATTCCCATTACGAGTGAATAAAAAGTGTGAAGTGAAAAAATGACTGAAATACACGTATGAGCTCTGATCAGATTTTTTTTCTATTTTGAGCTATTTTGAAAATGCCTAACCCTAAAGGATGCCATCTGGCCTCTGCAGTGCTCCAAGGAATGTAGTGCTCCATATTTTATTATGCCATACCGTACTGTGGATTATTAAACTATCAATACAACTGACAGGATTTTGTTAGTCACACTCCCTGTTTAAATTCTGTGTTAATTTTACAACTAAAATCTTCCATGATACTGTATCTACAGAGTAACCAATCCAGGGATGTGGTTCTGTCCACTTCAAACCGTTCTTTTTGCCCGGTGCATTTTGTAATTCCTCTCTCCAATACTAGCTGACTTTGCTCTAAATTATAACATAACATACAGCACACGCATTACCAGGAATGTCACATCTTGCATCCTGCACCACATGCGGATGTACTGCGCACAAGGACTTCTCAAGCCCACTCTCCATCTCACCATACAGTACATTCTCAGAGATGTACCATAGTGCCAGTAATACACACAGGCACTTTCTGTAGGACCATCAGGGCCTCACAGTGAGACACGTGAACCACTGGAGTGCGAAGAAGCCACCGGAGTGCAAAAAGCACTCATCAAAGGCCCAGGAAGGGGGAAAAAATTAAGCGCGGAGACTGCCAAAGCTCTGCTGACCATCTGGACTAAAGCTGAGGAGGCAGAGAGACTGGGGGCGATGGTAGAAACTCTGCAATCAAACAAGTAATGATAGGATCTTCAAAAAGGCAGTCCTGGGGTATACAAAAGTATACAGTGTGCAAAAAATGATTTAATTTCTGATGCCCTCTGCGTAGAATATCCCACAGTCCTATGCCCCACACCACGGTATGAGGAAGGAAAAACATACCAGATGTTGAAGGCCTTACCATATGTTTCCTAGGGTTTGAGAAGGCCACTCTAGTTGCAGGAAATTAGGGCTTTCTGTGTCTTATGACCTAATAATGCTGCCTCCGAGAAAAAAAAAAAAAGTGTCTGAAACTGACTTATAAGTAATGCATTGTCACTGTGAGTTTTTTATTAAGAGTGAATTGTTTCAGTTAGCAATGGTCTCATAGTGATGACTCGCCACAAAATTTTAAAATGAAGTTTCATAAAAACAGCTTGGGATGAAACATTTTGTTTTGTACATGGACATGTTGAGCATGTTCTGCATTGACCTACAGCCTGAGCAGAAAGGGTAATCTCATTTGGACCTAGGGTTGGGCAATAGAACGATAATAAGGTATCCTGCGGTATCTAGCAACAGTATCAGTTTCATTGCCGTCATTACAAAATCTGCTGTGCATAAATGTATATATGTAATAGCTAAATAAAACCGCCTGTTGTGTCAAATGTGTTAATACTCCTCCTCATTAGGTGGCAGACATGGTAGTCCTGGCTGAGAATTACAACATCCTTCAATGCAATTCCTTTGAGAAAATCCCATTCAAACCAAATAAATGAAAGTAGCAGCACAGCTAATCAGAGCTATAACCAAGGGGGTAGGAGCATAGGCGGAAGTTGAAGCAACCATGGGGAAATCCCGACCCGGAAAGGGCCCAATAGCCTTTAGCATTCTGTTGACTTCCATTCATTTTACCGTCACTTTGAAATCAAATAACTTTACATGAGAAGGACTCTGTGTCTTGATATTGGCATTGTTCTAAACCGGAGAAGACACAGCACAACATATTTGCTTCAATCGGAAATCTGTCATGTTATTGCCTTGTAAGAAACGTTTATCTGAAATTGTGCTAAAAATGGCGTCACAAATCATGCGACGGCTAGTGAGTTTCTGTCACACAGAAGAAAATTTACCGTACTGTTTGCCTGGTGACCAATTAAAAATCTCGAAATCGTGCTTCAACGGCTCCCATTGAAAACGACGCCATCCCACGGTCCATTCTCTTCTACTGTCTATGGCTTCAACGGCCCCCATTGAAAACGACGCCATCCCACGGTCCATTCTCTTCTACTGTCTATGGCTATAACCTCTTAGTCCTGAAGTGAGTTAATCACGCTAATACCGTATACCCCGGAAAAATGTGGAGAAAGTTTACCCCCTAACCGTAATTGGACCTGAAATCGCAGCCTCAGTCCTTGGATTGCTAAAATGCCTTCATCATGGAGGCGATGAGAAACTACAGCAAGGTACTGCTTGTCAAAACTGTTTTATTATTAAATGTTGTGTACACTTTCAAAGTTCTCAGTGCCTCGTTTTTAATGTCAGGGCCTTTGTTGTACTACCGATGGAGTGTGGAGTTTCTTCGAGCTGTTTTAATGGTTTAAAAATAGCGTAGTCGTCATGCTTCGTCTGAGGGCACCTACCACTTCCATTGTTAGCCTTCTGGGACAAACGATAAAAAATAGTTAAACTCTGAATGCAACAGGCTAAATCAATTTTGCTCCTCAGTACACATACCAACTCGGTATGATGTTTTAACATGCCAATTTTCATTTTACACCGAAGTTCTCCTTTAATTCCCCATGGGACATGAGACTTGACACCAGGATATACCGCAGACCTTAGGGGACAGTTGAACCAAAGGGACAGAAAATCAGGGCCATCTGTGCTGCAACATGTCTGCATCTTAATGCCTATGTTAAAGCTCTTCGTCACAAACACAGGAAGGGAGAAGGTCACCGGGGGTGAGTGAAGGCTTTGCCTTAATCCTTGTCGACATAAATGTGTAATAGACACTGCTAACAATGTGTTGGTTATAATGACATCACTGTCAGATTACCTAAATGTGGCTTTTATGCGTTGGTTGTTTTCACTAATAGTTCTCATACACGCCAGGCACTCCACAGAGGTTGCTTTGAAAGTTGCTTTGAAGCAGCCATTGTCTCAAAAGGGTGAGTTTCATTGTTTACATATTGCTTATTCTAATTCATGACTTATATTAACTTGAAACACATTGTATCAAGGAATGGCAACAACACAACAATAACAACAGCAAAAAATACGACTTTTATTTGTTAAACAAACATAAAAACCAAACATTCTAGAGCACTTTGCTATATTACAGTCTTTGAAGCACTCAAGTCAGAACCACCACCACGATCCCACCCCCATTCCCCCTTGACCTTATCCTTTGAGCTGTCAAGGTATGGATGCCCTTAAACCAATCCATTGCACTCTGTCCTATGTGTGCCAACCTGCAGGGCATAAGAAAAAAATGTTCTTTACAGTCACCAAAGTTGCTAGTGTACTGGACAGAATGCCCTACACAGTATAGGAAGCAGGACTGCTTTCGGAAATTAAGAGAAAAGGGTGAATAGGATGGCATCATGGGCTGTTAGTGTGACAGAGGGGTGGAGTTTGGGGTATTTTCCTGTTTCTGTGGAACCTGGGAAATGGCATCCATTACTTTCCAGTAAACTAGGGTGTGAAATAATGTGCTGGCCTGTATGGGTACAGACAGGCAATCTCCATTAAATATGGAGAAATGTAAATGTAATTATTATTATTATTATTATAGTACAAATAAGCCGCACAGCTTTCACAGGGAGTGCCTGCTGAAATTACAAATGAGCAATACAAACATTTTTACAGAGAGTGCGAAGCAAGCCATTTCAATTCATTCTGTTTGATTTTGCTCTGTATAAGCTGTTGCCCATTATGAAGACAGTGCAGAACCATATTGTTTTTATTAACAATAGTGTAGAGCCAATGAAAATTCTTCCAGAATACCCTTCAAAGACTATGACATATGTGCATAAAATAAAAATGTCCTCTTGGAAGTTAAGAGAAAAGGGTGAAGAGGATGGCATCATGGGCTGTTAGTGTGACAGAGGGGTGGAGTTTAGGGTATTTTCCTGTTTGTGTGGTATTTGGAGAACGGCGGCCATTACTTTCCAGTAAACTAGGGTGTGAAAAAATGTGCTGGCCTGTATGGGTACAGACAGGCGATCTCAGTTAAAGATGGAGAAATTTAAGTCAGTACTAACTTGGAGAACAGTGTTGCTGGACAAATACCATTATATTACTTTTGTGTTTATCTGTTTATTCATTTATTCACTTAGCTCCAATGAATTATTATTATTATTATTGTTGTTGTTATTTTACCTTCATTACTACTGTACTAGTACAAATAAGCTGCACAGCTTTCACAGGGAATGCCTGCTGAAAATACAAATGAGCAATAAAAAATGAGCTATAAATGTTTACAGAGGGTGCCAAGCAAGCCATTTAAATTCAAATGAAAGAGAACAAACTCTCTTTTATGTTATTCCATATATGCTGTTGCCCAATATGAAAACAATACAGAGCCATAATTCACTTTTTTGTACGGTAGTGTAGAGCCAATGAAAATCCTTCCAGAATAGTTAGACCCTTCAAAGACTATTACATATGTGCATAAAATAAAAAAGTGCCTAAATGAGTATGCCTAGCTTTTTTTTTACACACATCTAAGGACCTAAGCCATAAGTGGTAGAGGGCACATTGTTTGTTTCTTATTATTAAACAAATGCATGTTTGGTGGTTAATATAGTTCTGTGGGGTGAGGGCAGTAGAAAGGGCATGATGGCCTTGATTAAAAGCCCCTTGTCCTGCTCTGGCTCAGGAGGGTGTGAAAGGCACATTGGCTACTGTGTGGCCTTTCCACGTATACCCGTAAAAACATAGGTAACATATTTACCCTTGAAGTTGAACAGCTTGTGTTTTCTAAGCTTATGCTGATATAATACTGAAACTGGATGTTCTGTGGTCCACATGAACCAGTTTGCACCAGTAATGTGGAAAACCAGAATCTGCAGTGAGGATTGTTACATAACCAGCTGAGAAAATGGACAAAAGTAAATGGTGTGTAGAACATCTGACAAATGTGACTGTACTGGCATATGGGGGATATGAGACATACTGTAAGAGAATGTCAGGTTCGGATGATCAGTTGTACCTTGGGCATTGTGTATAATCTGTCACCAGGAGGGTGACACAGCTGCAGCCGGAGATTGTGCTAAATACAAAAAAATCAGTCTTTGTAGTTGATTCATTTTTCATTCACACAGAAATTTATACAGCACCCCCTTTTTAAAAAACACTGTTTTCTTTGCATTGCCTGAAAAGAAGTAAAATGGTGGGATTGGGGGGGTGGTGGTGAAAGAATTTGTGACATCATCCTTCCCACTGCAGACTTCCAGACCAAACATCTGTTTTTCATTTTCAGACTTCATCTCCTTCTTTTCATTTTTTTCCCCCTTCTTTCTTTCCCTTTTTTTCCAGAAGAAAGAGGGAGGTGCGGAAACTCTGGGATGGCCCTGCTCCAGGAGTTTGTGAGTTTGTCCAGTTGCAGCCTCTGAGACAGTGCCACAGCTCCACTGGTGAGCTAACGGGAGGGTGTCTCAGAAGTGCGCCTCGTGTGTCTGCCTGCGTCCCACCGACTCCTGTGCGCGCCCAGCTAGCTATCGGCCCCATCTCATCCGTGCTCCTTTGCCAGGACCACTGAAGAGGGAAATACCAGAAGGATAATGACCCAGCAGTTGCACAGTTGTAGGAGTGCAGATATCTAACTCAAGACTGTGGAATAGTACAATCGATCCGAACTCAGGGTAGGAGAACTTTTGTCATGTTTAGTTGCTAACGGTGTTGTTTTTGAGAAAGTCCTAAGGGTATAGATACAATATGTGCATCTGAGAAATAGTTTTTTTTACATACATCCTGCATGTTGCATGCTTCTACCACGTGTATTCTTAAGTTAAAAAACGTTTACTACCACACCCATAGTGAATGTGTGTGCTTTTAAATCGTGCTCTCTCCAACCGAGTAAGTTTCCTCATTTAAATGTAACTCGAAAGTACCAAAGCTGAACCAGGACAGAGGCCATGTAAGAAGTTAGGCATGCTCTCAAGCTGTCTGCTCAGCTACACTTCTTTGTCAGTGTAGGAGAAAACACAGTAACAGTAAAATGAAGGATAACAGGATGCCTGCCAATACTTTTCAAAAGTTTATTTTTAAAGGTGGCTGCATGTCATGCATATTTGTGTGTAATGTAATGAAATGTATTTTTATGTATTTGCAAGATGATTTCCTCTGCCTGCACTATGAGTGCCTGCTAGTTTGCCTTACATGGATAGGAGATGAAACCTGGTTGTCTGTGCATATGTGTGTTTCTTGCTGGTGTGGGGAAGAGCTCACAAAGCCACTCCCTTCACTGGGAAAGTAGACGCAGGAGGGCTAAAGTGAGGAGGGTTTTCCATTCTTTTGGCCAAACGGAGCGGCAAACCTGAGCAAGTTCAGAGCCAGGACCTTAAAACCCAGGTGTTAGGCATTAGAGATGTCTTCAGTCAAATGTCACGTCCGTCTCCTGGGAAGGGTTTCTGCAGGAGGTGTGCATGGTCTTGTAGCAAGCTGTGGATTTGCATATTGTTGTTTCTTGTCTTTTCCTTTTGTCTTTAGTAAAAAAGTTGAGTTTTAGTGACTGTCATGGTAAATAGTAAAATGGAAAAAGTTCAGTTTCATTCCAGTTAGTTTTTTAACAGTGAGTATGCTGATGGCCCAATGCCATATGAGAATTCCTGTGTCTGCTGATAATTAACAGCAGTTTGTTGAACATTCGTTTTGTGTCCTTTCATCTGAAATAAAAGAATAGGCCTATAGAGAATATGAATAGAAATATTCAGGAGATCCTAATAACAGCCTTTGATGTTATTAAATCAGTCTGAGAAATATTCAGTGATGTAAGCTCTCCTCTCTCTATCCATCTCAATAGCTGTGAATTCACTGAACATTTTTTTCCGCGTCTCTTCCATTTGCCCTTCATTTGATTTGTCTTTATGTGACATTTGTGATGGAGAAGCTTTGAAGTAGTTTGACAGCACTTGAGTCACTAAAGTCTACTGTTAGATTTAGGTGCTTTTCAGACTGGCTTTTCAGCTAAAGTCTTTGCTCACCTTAATTACGTTGCGTTTTCTAAATAAGCTAAGTAGGTTTGGTACCAGCCGGCCACTGCACTGGCTAGCTGAGCTCAGTCTAGGGCCTCATGCTGCATCTTCTGTAACTGGGCAACAGATGGAGCTCCTGAACTGCACATCTCCTAGCTGGGTAGCGAGGGGGAAACTGAAGGGGGGTGTTGGACTGTGAACTACCCAGAGAGGGGAGTAGTACAGGAAAGGAGAGGTGTAATCTAAAATTAGTTGCGTAGACCTGTAGGGGGATGTTGTCACCAAAGTTTCTTGTATTCAAAGTATGTCATACTATGAGATTATATATTTTGCCGGAGGTCTCCCTCACCTGTTGCATTATTCTTTTTGATTTGGTAATGGTACCTGCTTTAGATGAGACTTGATTTTGATGTGTTTCATCATAAACAGCTAGCTAGGATTACGTTGAGCTCTTAACACCTTTTTTTGTAAACTGTGATTAATCTGAATTAGATTTGAAACCAAACGGTCCAAAAAGAAAAAAAAATGGAAATAAATGAGGAAATGACACTGAGTCTAGAGTGAGGCTTAGGCAGGGAAAATGTGCAAATCTGATTATCTGCTTCTATAAATGGTTCAGTGATGTTATGTGTAGACCATCCTGTGGGCTCAGCAGGGAAGCCTGGTGCGTAGGGACATGGGTGATATCCAGTCTAAACCCAGAGCAGTGCCCCTGTGGCTGACTAATACCCCCCCACATACAGCACGTCATGCACTTTCCCATTTGTCCTCTATTTGCATAATCTGTTCATTTCCAAGTTCTTCATTCAGTAAACCACAGAACAGTATCTACAATTAAGCTAAATTGGTTAGGAGGAATAATGTGCATTGCAGTTGTTGCTTTTTATGGGAATAATGTGTGAAATTAAAAATTTGGTCAACTGTTAATGGTTACGGTAAATGGTAATGGTTTGATAATGGTGGTAAAGGGATATCTTTTGTTGGAATTTTTGTTTTTAAAAATCAGTTATAAACAAAGCCTATTGCAAATTATACACTAAAATAAATACTTGAATGTTAAATTTAGCTAATGTCATTTAATTGTTTAACTGGAACTCCACTGTAGGGAAAAGCTAAAAAAAAATACAAGTTTATATTTACCGAGCTATTTATTTTGTACACATGATACATATTTCTTAGATATACGTATGTGTAAGCTATTTAACACGAGTGGGAGTGAGGGTGTTCCCCTCACGGGTGTGGTTACCTACAGCATTCAGGCTTCAGCTTCGTGCCTGCGGCCAAACCACATCCGTGAAGATATCCACGAACAAGCTCTTGATATTTTTTATTGCTTTTATCTAACATTTCCATTGCCAACACAATTAGTTCATGGACACATTTTTAAATTTGTTTTTAAAGTTTTATTGAATTGTATTTCAGTTTGCTCCTGTCTCCACTCCACAAAATAGTTCCAGTTAGAGTTAACGGCATCTGCGATTGCTAGGCAACAAGTGTCTATTTATGCAAATTGACTTGGACATTCCCCTGTATTGTGCAGCTGTGTGGTTGTTGTTCACAGTCTGAACTAGGCCTAATGCACAGCTGCTGTTCTGCAGTCTTGGGTGTCTTGTTAAAATCTGCCATCGCTTATGAATTCACTCGATTTAATTTTTCCGTCTCTCTCGCTTGTTTATGAACTAGATGGAATGGAATGTTGCTGTTAAGTTTTAATGGTTACATTGCATCTTTGGCAGAGTGATTTTTAACTGTGAAGACTCACCCATGGTTTACCATGGGATAGCCTATTCTCACTCCTAGTGATGCGTAGAACACGTCTTGTCCAATCAGAAATTGCTAAAAAGTTCGACCCGACCTAATTATACTGTGTCATCTGTGTATTTAACATATTGATTTGTTGTAGAGATCTCATTTTTTATTGTGTGCTTGCAATAATTATTAAATGAAAGCCAACTATTAACTTCCAAATGTTTTTAACGTTTAATACATTTTTATGGTTTTTTTTTTCCACTTCCAGGTGCCTTATTTGGTGGTGTATTTTGAACGATGAGGAAGCGGCAGGTGCTGCCACCGTGCGCCCTCCTGTGGGTGCTTCTGGTGTGCTCTGGCCCGCTGCCCCACACCTCTGCCCAGGATGGTGAGTGCTGTCACAGCTCGCTCTCAATACTGCTCATTCCTCATCTTACATGGATTACTGTGGTGTCAGAACAACAAAATCAACCCAAAGTGCTGTGTGACAACATATCTCTGCTTGTGGAGAAATGGATACTGGCCGATTGTATGCCACTTTTGGGGTGTGTCTGTAACATCGTTTCAGTCGTCCTTCTAGTTCTGTTAAGCTCTGTTGAACAATGCTGCAATGCAACTGAGATGCTAGTTTCAGCTTCCTTTGAAAAAGCCAGCACATGAAATGCAGAGTGCAGAGTGGCTGTGCAGAGCGTGGTTATGCACTCCATTGAAACAATGTAAGCAATCAGGAAGATTTCTCCAGCAACTTTTTCACTAGCTACCTAGTTTTCCCAAGATTCCCATCCCAATCCCAACTTGTCCTTATACAGATGCATAACACTTGTGTTAACCAGTTCATCCAGGTTTTCAAATAAATATGTGAAATAACAGACTTTTAGTAATATTGAAGAAATCTTCAAACATGTTTTCCGGCAAGTCTTTTTACGTAACATAGGAATGAGGAAAGGGTTGAAACTCTAGCATTTTAAGTTGATATGCAGCCTATGCTGCATTTGAAACTACTTGCTCCAGTCCTGAAGGTTATTACCTTTACAGAACAGTAGCTGTCTCATTAGGAATGTGCTTATGAAAATCAGTCAGGATATCACAAGACATTGCAGTATAGCTTTGCTAATATGATTTCAGTCCTTCTTGTTGGTCCAACTCAGAATCATGACTGTCAAAGTACAAGTAGCAATGACTTGGTTGGTTCTCAACTTTACAGCAGACATTTTTACAGTGCAGGTGTTTTCACACCATTGGGATTCCCATCATATCTAGCTGTACAGGTAACAGAAAGGTCTCCCCCCTGCCCCCCCTCCCCCAACTAAGTGTTTCATGGTTTTTTTCTTTCAAGTTAGTCTCTATCTGACATGTCTGTGGTATAGTATATTTTATCACAGTAATGAACTGTAGCTCCCATCACAGGAGGCTCTGTTGTTAAAGTGTCTACGACACGTATATTGTGTTGCATGTACCAGATAGAGATTATATTGGAATAAAAAACTCAAAACACCATGACCATCAATAATCATCTAGGCACGCTGTCACCTTCACACAGTTCATCATTTTTCCTGAGCACACCATGACTAAGATAGTGTGTGTTTGCATGTTTTAATTAATTTATTAATGCATTAATGAAATATTAATGCCTTTTCATGCCGATACATAAAACCTTTTACCCTTTTGAAATTGCTGTCCTACTCTTGTCATAATTTCATGTTATCCAAAAGAAGGTAACATGTGAGAGTCTTTCTATCTCTTCACTACACCTATTCATGTCATATAGCGGTTTAAAGTTCACCTGTAACTTGGTCCTAAGTGAGGAAAACTGGCTTATGACTTTTTTGAGATTAAAATAATACTGATCCAAAGGATCATTATCTCCATTACATCCTGAAGCTATTAATTATAATAGCTAAGCTTTCATTGTCACTGCTTGCATCTTGTCAACACAGTACACCTTGTTTTTGTGTGTTTATGTGTAACTTTTTGTGCACAATTTGTGTGACGATTTAAACAGTGATGAACCTGCCTGAACTCATACTTGACGCTGCTGTAAAACCTATGACAAAATCACTGACAGTATTATGTGTTCGAATGCCCATCCATGTTATTCACACAGACAGCTAACAATGGATATAGTGCGCTGAGTATTATGTACATGTGGTTGAACCTTAAATAAAAAAACTCCAGTTGCTTACAACTTAGCTCCTTTGACAACCTTAAATAAGTTTTACATGTTTTTTTTGTACACATTTCAGTTTATAGTAGTTACAACATTTAAATCATGGGCTAGAACATACCGTTTAGTAAAGGTCAGTAAGAAGTTTTTGTAATAAAAGTACCATAAACCTGCCAACTCCCTTTTTTTAAGTTTAGTCTTGGCAAAAAAATTATCAAATAATGACTACATATGCACTGTATTACATCAGTTAATCGTGGAATCATACAGCAGCCCACATCAATGATGATAATTTCAATGCAAATGTGGTTATATATACAAGCCGTCATATAAGTTCTCATCAATGTATTTACATGCAGCAGCAAGTATGAGACACAGAGTCATGACTGGTACTGTTATCACTGAATCTTGTAACATGAGTCTGCATGGAGTGACTGAGCTCAAAACGAAGATGAGATTTACACTGTACATTTTTCCCCTCACTCCAAAACAGTCTGTTCCACATTGAGGATATTGCTTTCGACAGACAGCAAATATTGGAAACAGACCTTTTAAAATTTAATTTGAACTCCCCTCCATCCCACCACCACCACCTCCAGTTTCTTTTTTAAAGCTCACATGTAGCCTACACTGTCCATACCACACTACATTTGATATAAAAGAGAGCATCTTCCTTGGCTCAGTCCACATGCAGCATGACATGCTTTTGTTTTGATGATGAATTTTGCTGATGGTTGTGAACCAATGTGTTATGCTTGCCTTTTTTCCTCCCTCTTTTCCCCCCCGTTTTAACAATCACTTGATGCATTTGTGTTTTGTCTGTCCCTCTCCACTCTCCCTCTCTCCCTTTCCTCTCCACCACTGAAGCACAAGAGAACGCTGACCTAGTACTCTTAATTGATGGATCAGAGAACGTTGGAGCTGCCAACTTCCCTCGTGTCCGCGATATGGCCCTGAAAGTGATCGGAGGGCTTAATGTGGGCAGGGATGCCGTCCGAGTGGCCCTGGTGCTATACAGCGCGGACCCCGAGATTAAGTTCTATCTCACTAGCCACGACAGCAAAGGGGCTGTCCAGACCGCCATACGGGGCCTGATGTTCCCAGGTGGCGATGAGGCTAATATGGGTACCGCCTTGGATGAAGTAATTGAGAGCCTGCTGGTTCCTGAGGCAGGTAGCAGGGCAGAGGAGGGCGTGCCTCAGGTCCTTGTTGTGATCAGTGCAGGGCAGTCCACTGACGATATTAGTTCAGGGGAGCAGGCCTTAAAGGAGGCCAATGTCTATACGTTTGGTATGGCCATTGGTGAGGCCGCAAGAAGCTCTGTGGAGCCACTGGCGTCCGACCCAAGCTTTGTGGTAAATGGCCCTGATCTGACAGCTGTGGATAGCATGGCTGCACAACTGATCCCATTCCTTAATGGTGTGGCTCAGCGGCAAATTGTGTTACACACTCAGGTCACTCAAGGTATGTAATCATATGCATATGCTCTTATGTAATCCAGATGGGGTATACAAACACAAAAAGTGTATGTCACTGACAGTTTTTCTATATTCCGACCCAGGTTGCGATTCGGACAAGTTGCAGCTGATGTACAGTAATGTGCAAAAGTTTTAGGCAGGTGTCAAAAAAATGCTAGGAATACTAATGCCTTCAAAAATGGAAGTGTTAATCATTTATGTTCATCAATTGACAAAATGCAGTGACTGAAACCTAAATCAAATCAATATTGAAAAAGTAATTGAATAATTGAATGAATATATTGAATATAGAGACAAAATGTTATATATATATATATATATATATATATATATATATATATATATATATATATAACCAGCAAAATCAAAACTTTGGTTTGAAAAATAAACTTTATCAAAGCTATGGACACACTACGTATAGGAAGGTTCTCATCTGGAGACTCCAGGTCATCTTTGATTTGCTGCTTAGTCTTACTGAACCTACTAACTGTAATACATTCTTAGTATTTATTAGTATACTACAATATTTGTCATCTCACACCACTCTCTGGCAAGTACTCAAGTTCCACTTAAACAATTGTACACAGCCCCAACCACTGCTGTGGGTTTCTGCATTAAGTGTTTTCCAATAAAATTCATGTCTACTAACCAGATTGTAATTCATTTGAAATGCACTTGAAATCTAATAATAATAAAAACCCACATGTTACTTGTGTCCATAAGCAAATGTCATCTGAGATAACAGTACACTCGAAACCTGGCAGTGGGACAACACAGTTGCTTTCAAAATCCAAATTCCCCCAAATCAGTGTTTTCACAGAATCTAAATATGGCTGTTAATTATTATTATCATGTGAACTATCATTAAAATTTAAACTTAGTAACTTCAAGCATGTTTAACAAGCGCAATCAGAGATAGCAACCTGGTGCCCCATATGGGCGGACAGACAGACAGACAGACACACACACACACACACACAGACGGACAGGGTCATCGCAATGCCTGGTCAATCACTCCAGGCACCAGGTAAAAATAAAGCAGATAACTGAGTGAGTAAAAGTTTTCCTCTATGCTGAGGGTGTTTGCAGTATGATCAGGTTTCAGTCATATTTCAGGTTCTAAAATGTTTATTCACAAAGGCTATTTGATTATGGACTTATAGTAAAATTGCAATGTGTTTCGTTATGTTTTACAGCCTTGCAAGTTGGGAACAGGGACATCATTTTTCTTGTCGACAGCACTATGGGTAGCACTGGTCTGAATGCTGTGCGTGAGTTTATCAGGAAGTTTGCTGAGTCCATGCCAATTGGACCTGACCAGGTGCAAATTGGCGTGGCGCAGTTTGCCGCATCCCCCACTTTACTGTTTGACCTGAACGCGCACAGCACAAAGGAAAAGGTGGGTGAGGAACTGGCCAGGATTCGGCCCAGGCCCGCCACGCAACCTGTGAACTTAGGTGCCGCCTTAGACTTTGTCAGGACGAACATGCTGAGGGCAGAAAAGGGCAGTCGAATCCAAGATGCAGTGCCCCAGCTCCTGTTGTTGTTCACCAGCAAGAAGTCGAGCGACAGTGTGGACCAAGCTGCCGAGGGGCTCCAGAGGCTGGGAGTCCTCACCATGGCAGCGGGCGCAAAAAATGCAGACGAGGCGGAGCTTCAGAAGATTGCGTTCGATTCCAGCTTGGTGTTCATACTAAAAGATTTCCGTGTCTTGTCACGCCAACCAAAAATTATAGTGTCCCCACTGACTACTTTATCAGGGGTCGTTATCACCGAGGGACCAACAGAGCCAGGTAGGTTATCTGCTACAATGGCAAATTCTTCAACATTTTTAAATATTAACTTACTCACTGTTTATTGAAAAATGTTTAAGTCTATAAAAAATATATTTTTCCCCTATATTAATTTCTGTTAACTCCCTTTAGTGGTGGAGACAACAACGATACAGACCCAGAAGGTGGTTAGAGATATTATCTTCCTGGTGGATGGATCCAACTATGTTGGCGGAAACCTGCAATATGTCAAGAACTTCATAACTGGTATTGTTAACCGCCTGGATGTGAGGCCTGACCGTGTGCAGATTGGCCTCATGCAGTATACCGACAGAACACAGACAGAATTCCATCTGAACACTTACCAGACAAAGCAAGACGTTCTTGATGCCATTTCACGATTCCAACTGATGGGAGGTAATACTTTGTACACTGGTGCTGCTCTTGGAGATGCCCTTGCAAATAATTTTCAGCCTTCTGTTGGGTCTCGTAAGAGATCAGGAGTCCAGCAGGTGCTTGTTTTAATCACCGGAGGTCCATCCCAAGATGAAGAGAGAAAAGTGGCAGACAGATTGGCTGTGGCTGGAGTTTTAACCTTTGCAGTAGGTGCAGGCCAAGTCGAAAGGCGCTTTCTTACCAACATTGCTTTTGTGCCACAACTGGCCTACTATGAGGACCGTTTTGATTTGCTGCCAGATGTTGTCGAACAGATATTTACACCGCTGATTACAGTGGTTGGAGATACAGAGAATATAACACCACCTCCACCACCACCTGGTGAGTTAACATTTTTATGTGATTAGCTGACTTCATATGGCCAGTGCACATGCGCATTTTAATTAAGTATAATCAATTGTGTGTGTGTGTTAAATATATATTTTCACTATCTTTATAAGTGGAAGCTGTACTGCAAATAAAAGCTCAATATTGTATTCTGACTACTGTGAAAGGTTGCATGACCTGGATACTCACACAATGGCCTTTATTTATCAAACAAATGTAGAAATCAGCGTGAATTTGATCAGAGAAATCATTTTACTCTGAAATGGACAGCTGTTCGCAATGGTGCACTTTAAACATTTTTTTTTTAAAATAAACTATTAATTGATATTGGTTAGTCAACACAGTCCTGGCTACATGATGAAATACACCAAAAACATAGGCTACATTCAGGAAAGGTGGAAAAATTTTGTCCAATATAGGTTACTATGTATGTAACTTTACAATTTTCTGACTGGAGTACTGCGTTGTGCTGCAAGCCCCAACTCGAAAACTGCATTCACACAAGACAAGTCGTGAGATTTTATCGCAACCTTCAAATTGGTAAATACCACACTTTGTGTAAGATGTGCATCCATTTTAAGCTCATTTTCTGTTGTATGCTCATTTGATAAATAAGGGCCACTAAAAAGTCATAAAACTCCATTTCAGCACCCCTTAGCTACTGTAAAGCTAATGTAAAGGGTTAATTCTAATAGAATTTGATAGACTATTTATATTGTGTGACAAAATTCTGAACTACATGACTAACACTAGAAGTCCCAGAGAGGGGCCATTTGGCCTTTTTACCTAGAAAACCCACAAGAGGGCCAATTGGCCCCAAGTCCCCCCTGTGGACACTCATTTTGTTATGGAAATGTGGCTGTTAGTGGCACACGGCCGGAGCCACTTGAACCTGTGTGGGGGAGGGGACACACCTTACAGCTCAGGAGGTTCTTTTGAGAGCAAGCTTTAGTTCTGAGATGGATAAATACCTCAGTGAACATAGCCATAAAGACTTAAACTGGACTATGAGCTGTATGCAGTGGAAAGGATCAACAGGAAGGAAGGGATCAACACACTGACATTTATTGTTAAAAAAAAACAAAACAAAACATATTTACAAAGAATGAAAAAGCAACTTTTTTTTACCAGTTTTGGTGTGGAGGGTTGTTGCAGAAGTAATTGTTATTTTTGTGTGCTAAAAAAATGTGTGTGTGTGTGTGTATAGATGTGTGTGTGTTATATTAATGTGTGTGTGTGTTCATATTTGTATTTGTAAATGTGTGTGTGTGTGTGTGTGTGTGTGTTATGAATGTATTTGTATATATATATATGTGTGTGTGTGTGTGTGTAAAAATAGTAAAAAAAAAAAAAAAAAAAGAAACCCAAGCATATTTACAAAGAATGAAAAACCAGCAGTCAACACAGTGCACAGTTGCATGATTGTCCTTACATTTAATTTTAGCCTGACACTTGGCTCTTTTTCCTAGTTGTGGTGTGGAGGGTTTGTTGCCAAAATAATTCTTCCTTTTGGGCCTTTTTCATACCCACATTTTAGAATAGAATGTGTTTTTATTCTTCATTCCCACATTCACACAGAAGTAGCCAACATGACTTCACCACTATAAGGTCTGACCCCCTCACCCCACACACTGCCACTAACAGCGTCATTACCATAACAAAATGAGTGATTAGTGTATTCGGGAAAAGCGGTCGGGCCAAATGGCCCCTTTGTGGGTCTTCTAGGTAGACAGAAAAATGCTGGGACTTCTAGTGCTAAATGTGAATGCCTGTACATTATTAAATTATCTAATCTTTATGTTTAGAGAAGTGAGTTGGTTTTGAGAAAGCAATGCTCTAACATAGATAATGAGCTGTTCTTGTAGCTTGACCAGAGTTTTTGATACGTTTCATGTCTTTTGTTTTGATTGCTGGTTCTTCTTGTTCTAGGAGGAGAGAGGGATGTGGCATTCTTGATTGATGGCACTGATGCTGTCAGAGCAGATTTCCCCTACATCCGTGACTTCATCAGGAAGGTCATAGAGCCTCTTGACATTGGCATTGACAGAGTTCGAATTTCAGTTGTGCAACACAGTGAGAGGCCCTCACCAAGCTTTTATTTGAACACCTATTCCACAAAGGATGAGGTGCTCAGAGCTGTCAATGGCCTCAGCTTGGCAGGAGGACGGAGTTTGAACACTGGAGTTGCTTTGAAGTTCATGAAGGACACTATCCTTTCACCATCTTATGGCAGCAGAGCAGCCCAAAATGTGCCACAGTTTTTGATTGTTCTGACTGGTGGCAGATCACGAGATAACGTGAGGGAACCAGCTGGAGATCTGAAGACAACAGGAGTGGTGCCATTTGGTGTTGGTGTAAAGGATGCAGACCCCAAGCAGATTGAAGACATTTCTCACAATCCATCCTTCGCTTTCAAAGTGGCCGAGTTCAGTGAGCTTGACAGCGTCCAGGGAAAGCTCAACCAGATTGTAAATCTTCCCAAAGAAGAACTGCAGGTTGTTCTACAACAAGGTAAGGCAAACTTCTCTTTTAACGTTTGAAAAGGCTGTGACTTGAGCTTTGTGCCTCAATGCTTTCAATTTTATGTCTTAGTTCAAACCTCTGATGTAAAGAGAGATGTTGTATTCCTGCTGGATGGTTCTGATGGAACAAGGGATGGATTCAGAGATCTGGTTGACTTCATTCAGAGAATAGTGGAAACTCTCAATGTGAATGAAAATGCTGACAGAGTTTCAGTGGCCCAGTTCAGTGGAGACCAAGAAACGAATTTCTATCTGAATACGTATTCTAACAAAGATGATGTGCAAAATGCCATAAGAAGTCTCAAACACAAAGGTGGAGAGAAAAGTAATATTGGATCAGCACTCACCTTTGTGAGGCACAGTATATTCACAGCATCTTCTGGAAGTAGAAGACTAAAAGCGGTCCCTCAGATTCTCATTCTGATAAGTAGCTCACCATCTAGTGATGGTGTTGAGGGTCCAGCAGAGGCATTAAAAGACCTCGAAATACTGCCAATAAGTATTGCTGTGGACAGGGCAAATGAAAATGAACTGGAAATGATTGCACTCACACCAAATCTGGTGCACAAGATCTCTGAGTATTCTTTACTACCCTTAATTGAGCCGGAGGTTGTTGCTCAACTTCAAAGAATTTCAAAAACCTCCATGGAAGCCATTGGAGACTTGCCTGAGACTATAGGTAAGACATGTATGCTGGGTTAAAACATCTGAATATTTTAGAAACATATTATATTGTTTTGCTTTGATGCCAGGAAATACATTAAATATACCCATGGTACATCTGATGCAAAGAAATAAACATTCTGTGTTAAGGTGTATTTTACAAAACAGGATTCATATATACTTTAAGGCATATTACATGTAATGAAATGTTTTAAGCTGAGACCTTGCACAACTAATGAGCAGGAACACGTTTAGACATATCCTGGCACAGTGAGACATGTGTACGCTCACTTTTCAGGTTGTACCTTGGTTGTCTTTCATGTATTACCTATTACCAACACATCGGTTGCAACATACAGTACACACACTTCATGCAATGTTAATGTTAATTAGATGCTGACTAAGATGTTCTGCTGTTTTCCATTTAAATGCTTCAATTTCTTAAGTTGTGGGTTTTTAACAACATTACATCTTTTCAAATGAAAAGATGACTTCCGTTCGCTCAGCGTTCAGTTCTGGTCTTTTTTTGTTACTTATCAGTTATCTTCAACTTCTTGAAAATCCTCAGGTATGGAAATTAGGGGTGACCTCTCTGAATCACATCTTAACATTATTGATAGTAAAGCACCTTGTTCCTTTTCTGTTTGTCCTGAACTCTCAGTTATATCCGACGATTTGAAAAGGGATATAATTTTTCTCCTTGATGGCTCTGATGACTCACGAAGTGGATTACCAGCCATGCGAGAATTCATTAGAAGAATGACTGAAAGGCTTGACATCGATGAGGATAATACTCGTGTAGCTGTGGTGCAGTACAGTGACGACGCTTTACCACATTTTCTACTTAATACGTACAAAACTAAAAAGGAAGTTATCTATGCCGTGAGAAGTCTTCGACCAAAAGGAGGAAAACAACTTAATACTGGTGCTGCCTTACAGTATGTCCGGGACCATGTCATCGTGCCATCTTCAGGAAGTAGACGTCACATCGGTGTTCCTCAAGTGCTGATCGTTTTGACGGGTGGAATATCAAGGGATGATGTTGTGGGCTCTGCTGCAGATCTTAGAAGAATGAAAGTTCTTACTTTTGCAATTGGAATGAAGAATGCAATGCAGTCTGAGCTACAAAAAATTGCATATTCTTCTCGGTTTCTTTTCAACTTGCCCTCCTTCGGTGAACTTTTATCAATACAAACGGACATCCTATCCTTTGTCCAGTCCAAAATGGAGATTGAGCCCCCTACCATAGTTGGTAAGAATTGCATCCATTTTCATAACGGCCTATCCCCTTTCCACCAAATCCATTTTGTCTCAAATGAAACTGTATCTTCATTTGATGGCACAACTTCAGTTTCATGAAAGCATCTGCTGTGCTGTGAAGCTACACCGCATGGATTCGTAAACATCTGTTATCAGATTCATAATGATTCTGTCATTTGAGTCTGCCTTTTTTCTTATGTTCTCTGGTTGAGAACCTTCTTTATTCTGGCCTTAGATGACTTCAGCTTATGCTCTTCCTTGAGCCAATGATTTTTAATCATTGCAAGCTTTTGGCAGCTTTCCTGCTTGATTCCAAGACCAGTAGTTCCTTTGGGAATGAAAGAATGTTTTTCTTAGTGTTTGCCGTGGCTTTGAAGCAAACCTTTGATCTTTTCCCGCTGATGGAATATAACATGCCCATGAAGCTAAGACAATCTATAGCTAATTTCATTTAAGGATTAGCTGTCACACTTGCAAAACTGTATTAACCTTAATTATTTCTACTGTTGTTGTTATTATGAATGCTGGATGTAGTAGTAGTTGTTGTCATAGTAGTAAAAAATAGTGCTGTGTTAATTAACAAGCTCTTACTCTTGCGCATGTTGTAAAAATTTGTTGTGATTGTTTATGAAAAAGCACTGTTGACGTGGCTGCTCAATGTTTGTTTTAGTGGAATTAGACGCAGCACAAAGAGACATTGTTTTTCTGCTGGATGGATCTGATGACACAAGGGACGGATTCCCTGCTATCCGGCAGTTTGTGGAAAATATGGTGGAAAAACTCAGTGTGGATCAGAATCATGACCAGTTGTCTGTGGTCCAGTACAGCCAGGACCCAGTGGTTGATTTCCATTTAAATACTTACACATCCAAAAGAGATGTCATCAGTGCTATCAGGAACCTACTACACAAAGGGGGAAGTCCACCAAACATGGGAGTAGCCCTTGAGTATATTAGGCACAATGTTTTTTCCCCCTCTGCTGGAAGTAGACGTCTTGAAGGGGTTCCCCAAATTCTGATTGTTTTGACGGGTGGAAGGTCACGGGATGATGTTAGGCAAGCAGCTTTGGGCCTAAAAGAGGAGAAGATTATATCATTCACAATTGGAACACCAAATGCAGATATAATTCAACTACAAACTGTTGCTCACATCCCCAGCTACACTGTTTCCATTCCAAGCTTTGGAGACCTTCAAACAGTTCAACACAAACTTATGTCATTTGTAAAACATGTCCCCCGGTCACCAAGATTGCCCTCTCCACCTGTTGTAGGTAAGGAAAAACTTATGTTTTATTATTTTTTTGGTTGAAATATGAATTGGACTGTATGAATTATCTGTTTGCTGTGGAAAGAATTTTGTTTAAGCACTTCACCAAACTAAATGTTGTCCCTGAATATATTTAGTACACCTGCGTAATTCTAAAATATCTCTCTGATAAATGTGATGAGTTAGTTCTTCTGTACAGGAAATTCACTTACACCTTATATGTTCCTTGCAGAAGATATTGGGCAAAGTGATATTGTGTTCATGATCGATGCCTCTGATGACTCAGAACAGTTTCCAATGTTTAGAGACTTTGTACTCAGAGTGGTGGAGAAACTGGAATTTGGACCAAGTAAGTGTCAGATTGCAGTTGTTCAGTACAGCGATCAGGCATCAGCTTCCTTTTTGCTGAACACACATTCCAAAAAGGATGACATTATTCACAATGTAAGACGGCTGACACGGAGAGGTGGAAGGCCTGCAAACATTGGGGCAGCTCTTCAGTATGTGAGGAATCAAGTCTTTTCTGAGTCCTTTGGGAGCAGGCAACTTGAGGGTGTCCCTCAGTTGTTGGTTCTCTTCAGTGATGGAAAGTCTAGTGACGATGTCACTAGTCCTGCTGCCTCGCTGAAAGCCATGGGAGTAATTCCCGTGAGCATTGGTACAGCAGGCGCAGACACACTTGAGCTGCAAACAATATCACAAGAACCAAACTACTACTTAATGATGAATGACATTAGTGACATTCCACCTGTACAAAAGCAGCTCTTGTCTTTGGTGAGGAGTACTGCTCCTCAAAAGAGGCCAACTGTGGCACCAGCTTCGTTTGGTAAGATATTCCTTTTCTCCTCTAAGATGGTATAGTTTGGTTTGTTCACAGATTTTGGTATAAAAATCTCAACGTCATGATATTGTGTTTTTATGATTCATTCTCCACAGAATCTACCCAAAAAGACATTGTGTTTCTTCTTGATGGTTCTGAGGATACTAGGGTTGGTTTTGAGTGGATTCGTGGCCTCATTAAAAAAATAATCGAAAACCTCAATGTAGAGGAAAATGGTGACAGAGTTGCTCTTGTTCAGTACAGTCGGGAAGCAAGAGCCAATTTCTACTTAAATTCATACTCCTCAAAGAATGACATGCTCAATGCAGTCCAGTCTTTGAGACACAAACGAGGAAGGCCACTTAATACTGGAGCAGCTCTACAGTTTTTGAAAGATAGTGTCTTCATTGCTTCTGCTGGGAGCAGAGCCTTGGAGGGTATACAACAGATACTTTACATATTTAGTGGCGGAAGGTCTAATGATGATGTGCGAGCAATCTCACAGGTTTTACGAGACAGCAATATCAAAACAATAGCTGTTGGGACATGGAATGCTGATACTCTAGAAATGCAAACAGTGGCTTACACACCTGCTCATGCATTTTCCGTGTCTGACTTCAGCAACATTGGAAATGTCCATGGAAAATTAATATCATCAGTGACATACACACCAGAATTTGTGGAACCCACACCAGCCATTTTGGGTAAGAGTCTGTTAAAACAGCTGTTGGCAAAATCAACTTGCAATGTTGACTTGTTTTGTTTTCTTTTTGCTTACATCTTTATTTATTTATCTATTAAACTACTTTTGTCTCAGCCTAATCCCATTGCAAGATAAATGTGAAATCATAAAATGCTCCTATTTTCCTCTCACTGCACTCTGTTTTGTATGAAGTAATTAGACATCAAGATGCATAGTGTTTTCATTTCACACACTGTGTTGATGTGGTGGTTCCTGTCTTTTCCATACCAGATACAACTACAGGCATGAAAAGAGACATTGTGTTTCTAATTGATGGCTCAGATGATGTGAGAAATACATTTTCTGCCATTCGAGCATTTGTTGGGAGCATGGTGGAGAAGTTTGAAGTGAACCAAAATAAGGACCAAGTCGCTGTTGTTCAATTTAGCAATAACCCAGCAATTGAGTTTCCCCTGAACACCCATAGATCAACAGAAAGTGCAGTGAATGCAGTGCTTAACATTAGACCAAAGGGGGGAAGGCCACATTATACTGGAAAAGCCCTTCAGTTTGTGAAAGACAATATTTTTACCCTGAGAGCTGGGAGCCGACACCTGGAGAATATTCCTCAGATACTTGTGGTAGTCACAGGTGGAAGGTCTAGAGACTCCCCTCATGGCCCAGCAAGGGTTTTGAAAAGAATGGGTGTAAAGATCTTTGCAATTGGCTCACAGCCCAGTGACCGGGCAGAAATGCAGGTCATTGCTTCTCAGTCTCAAGATGCTTTCATATCACCCGGCTTCTTCGACTTCAGAAATGTTCAACAGAGTTTAATGAGTACAATTTCTATCATCAAGGAGAGTGGAACAATTGAAGTTGATGGTTGTGAGTATAACTGTAAATCAATATTGATATGCACGTACAATAAGAAATGTTACATGAGAATTGATTTTTAAACAAGAGACACTCTGTTTTGTTAAAAAAACAACACTTTTTATATGATTAGTTTTATTTACAGTTTATGATCATGAAATCTGTATTTTTTGCCATACTTACTTTTATACATTTATATTTCAGTTGAACATGATGTGACAAAAAGGGATGTAATCTTTCTTGTGGATAGCTCAGACCACACAAGAAGTGGATTTCAAGCCACACGAGATTTCATATTCAATATTGTGACAAAGCTTGATGTGACAAGCACAGGAGACAGAGTATCGGTGATTCAGTTCAGCAATATAGCTGTGCCCAATTTTTATCTAAATTCTTTCTTTAAAAAGCAAGATATTTTGAATGCTATTAAAGGACTTACACATAAAGGTGGGAGGCCCCTAAACATTGGAAGAGCCTTGCAGTTTGTGAAAGATAATATAATAAACACTCTGTCTGGAAGCAGGTACGTGGGTAATGTACCACAAATATTGGTTTTGTTGATGGGTGGAAAATCCAGAGACAGTGTTGAAGGACCAGCTTTGGCTCTAAAAGACATTGGGGTGCGAACATTTGTTATTGCAACTGGGAGTTCCGATAGAAGAGAAATTGAAATGATTGCTGCCAGACCTAATCATGCATTGTTACTGAGAGATGCATCTGGCCTCTCAAGTATTCAAGACCAGCTGCTGTCAGCAATGGATGATCATGAAATTGAGACCAAACCAATGTCACCAACAGTGATTGGTAAGCATATATATAAAAAAATCAAATTTATTATAATCAATTTCGTAAATTATTTTATAAATGACAAACTCATTAAAAATGGTTAAAAAGACTTAAATATGCACTGCAACACACATTTAATATTTCTTGAAAAGTACAACTTTAAACTAGCATACTAACAAACATCATTCTTCATACAATTTTAACATCCTTAGTTGAAAGAGAAATGCCTGGAAAAGATGTGGTGTTCATGTTGGATGGTTCTAATGGAACAAGGAACGTGTTCCCAGCAGTGCTTGACTTTGTTCAAAGAGTGGTAGAGAAACTAAATGTGGGTGAGAGCAAAGACCGTGTCTCTGTTGTCCAGTACAGCAGAGAACCAGTGACACACTTCTACCTGAACACCCACTCAAGGAAGGAGGACGTTCTTGAGAACATTAGAAATCTGAGACATAAAGGAGGGTGGCCCCTCAACACTGGTGCAGCCCTCCAGTATGTGAGGGAGAACGTGTTCACGGCCTCTTCTGGCTCTAGACGCCTGGAGGGTGTGCCACAGATGCTGATCCTGCTTAGCGGTGGAAGGTCTTTTGACAGTGTTGACGCTCCAGGCGCAGCTCTGAAAAAGCTGGGCGTGCAGATCTTCCCAATTGGAAACAGGAACTCTGACAGCAAAGAACTGCAGAGGATTTCAAATGACCCTAGGAACGCACTGTCAGTGTCTGAGTTCAATGACCTTCCAAGTGTTCATCAGCAACTTCTGTCTGTGGTGAGCACTGTGGTAGTGGAGGCAACTCCTGTAACACCAACAGCCACAGGTAAGAACGCATTTGTCTGTTGTGTCTTGTTTTGTACCATGCTGAAGGATGATGTGGTAGTGTTAGTGACAGATGGCAAAAAAAATATTACGTTTTTTTTACTCAGTTGGACACTAGGTCTAAAGCACGTGTTGATACCTAAGGAATTAGCTGCAAAGTGTTTTTTGGCAGTGATAGATTGCTCTTTTGACATGCTTCATGTGCTACAGCCGAGGGCGAGGCTACCAGGAGAGACGTCGTGCTCCTGCTTGATGGTTCAGAGGGAAGTAGGAGTGGATTCCCCGCCATGCGTGACTTTGTTGTGAGAGTGGTGGAGAAACTCCATGTGGATGAAGGCAGAGACCGCGTTTCTGTGGTCCAGTACAGCCGAGAGCCCGAGGCTAATTTCTATCTGAACACCTACGCCACAAAGGACGAGGTTCTGGAAAATGTCCGCGGTCTGAGGCACAAAGGAGGCAGACCCCTCAACACCGGGGCGGCCCTCCAGTATGTGAAAGACCGTGTACTCACCGAATCCTCTGGCAGTAGACGCCTGGAGGGTGTCCCACAGATACTGGTTTTACTGAGTGGTGGAAGGTCGTATGACAGTGTGGATGCACCAGCCTCTGCTCTTAGGGAGCTCGGAGTGAAAATTTACACCATTGGCACCAGATATTCCGACAGCAAAGAATTGCAGAGGATTTCAGATGAGCCTAGCAATGCGCTCACAGTCTCTGACTTCAGTGAGCTGCCCAGTGTTCAGGAGAAGCTTGTTGATTCAGTAGACTCCGTTGTCGTCCGTGTCACACCAACCACGCCAACCGTCATAGGTATGTGTACATCAGTATGACTGCCCAGCACTTTCAGTCTTTGCCTTAGGGCCATACTTCCCTCGCCAGTATTACTAGGTCTTTTCGCATTCTCCTGTAAGAATAAGCCAGATTAGGCTCGCGTAGAAATGCTCAAGGCATGGGTTCAGGCAGCCTTGTAGAGAGGGGGTTGGGGTGGGGCTGAGTTTGGCTGTAGGCATGTCCGTTCATTTTTATGTTAGTACTGATCTGAGTAATTAGTCCAGTCATTCTACAGGAAATAGGGGGTCAACCCACCACAAATTGCAATAGTAATGATTGTAGTGCCAAATTAATCCTTATACACCAGAGAATCTACCATGAAGTTTCTCCTAAATTTTAAGCATTGGAACATGACCTAATTTGCATAATCCAAGATGGCGGACCATAAATATCACTTTTACTGAAATAACTCAAAAACTATTAACTTTGGATTACATAGTTGTATTGAAGTTGAATATAAACTTGTGCATTGTGGACATTTTGGTACTAATTGTATTTTTCTATCAGCAGTACTTTCTGAGATATGACAGGGTTGAAATAATGAGTCTAGATTCAATGTTGAGTAAAATACGAAAAAGATTACATTGTTTCCAAGATTGCTTCAAATTTTTGGTTGTCTTGTGCTATTTTACATTCAGCTTTATTTAACTCTTCCCAAAGTTCAGAAAAATACAAACCTTTCTAATAATGTAGTCAGTAATCTATGGTCTTTCGAACTTTGACTCGCTTAGAAATGTTGCCACTCGTTACTGATTGGAACCTCGCAGGAAGCTGCCTTCCAGTCCGAAAGTTTACTGAACAAACATTGTGGTACACTGAATCTGCAGCATGGAGGTCGTTCACACAATCAATTCAATCAATTCAATTCTGGCTCTGACTTTTGTTGCCCACTCATCATTTCTCTGTATACAAATGTCATGTATACAATATTATTTTCTTCTGAAAATCATACGTCCTGACTTGGATAAGTAGTGTGTCTTTGACTTTTCCAGCATAGGGATCGTCCTTTCCACAGAACAAATAGTGTTTGCTGAAGATAAATGGCTCCTCTAATGAACGCAGAGTATGAACAAGGCCCAAGAAATTAAAAGAATCAGAATCAGCTGCTTTTCTCTTGAATGCCTCAATTTCGCGTGGGTTACAGAATTTACTTCTGCAGGAATTATGAACATGTTCTCCAGGTTTCACAGAACACTCACCACCTCTTTCTGCATTAGCTTTTGTTATGGCATCACATCTGGGTCAGTTTAGAACTTAATTGGTTGTAAAGTATTGGTTCTCTACACAGAACACACATTTCATCCATTATTCAGATTCTTTCAGTCTTTCAGACTTAAGGACATAAGGGTTTCTTAAAACGTACCAGAGGTTGACAGTAACTAAGTAAATCTACTCAAGTACTGTACTAAAGTACAATTTTTGAGCATCTGAACTTTACTTGAGTATTAAACATTTTGGCAACTTGTGACTTTCACTTCGCTACATTTCCAAGACAAATATTTAGGGCTGGGTATCATTTAGGATATGGCGATTCGATATGATTTTCGATACAGGGCTCATTATATGATACGATTTTGGATACAGTGCAATTTAATTCGATTTGATTCCAATACCGATACATATTACTTTATAATTACTGTATTACTCAATGTAATTCACCCAATAAAACCAGACAAATATTGTTATGTTCAATTTATTGAACAGGAAAGTCAATGCTTTTTACTGAATATGTCACAGAAAAGGTGCCCAGTCTCACTAGATACCTGTAGTCAACTTATAAAACCATTTGTGCAAAAAATGTACTCAACAAAGTACATTTACTACATTTTTGTTTAGAATCACTAGTGCATTCCTCTGTGCAGTAGCTACTGGGGAGTGAATTGATATTAATAGCCAGAATATCGATATGATATAGTTTTTACAAATATCGATATATATATATATATATCTCGGTATCGATTTTTTTATCACAGCAGTACAAATATTGTACTTTTTACTCCACTACATTTGAAATGTGGGCATCGAATACAGTACCAAGGGCGTCGCCAGACAGATTTCACTGTGACACGTATTGGTCTGTAGTGCCCCAGTATAAATTTCACCAGTAAAAAACAAATATCATTATTGTTTGTTTTTACCTTTGTGTCACCATTTCCATGTGGATGTAAATGTTACAACTTTACTTTTTACATGTAATGTGTAAGGCAGCTAGCAGAGGTAAACTTTCCACAGCCGTCTTACGAGCTAGCTCAGGCTGTAAATGGAAGTAGCCTAGGGTTAGGGTGATAGTTTGATTATGCAAACTGGTCCCTTACATGTATAGTTAATTTGCAACCTTTTTAACAGTTAAGCAGGACAGTTAACAATTTTAATAGAATTTTGGGATTTTCAATATTGCTGCTGGCTAGCATGACGTTTGGGCTGTGGACGCATTGTTCAAGGTATGTGATATCTCAGAAAGTACTGCAGATAGAGAGATAAATTTGGTACCAAAATGTTCACAACAAGCAAGTTTATATTCAACGTCAATACAATTATGTACTCTAACATTAATAGTTTTTAAGTTATTTAAGAAAAAATGATTCTGGTCTGCCATCTTGGATTTATGCAAATTAGACCATGTTCCAATGTGAGGAATTTAGGAGAAACTTGATGGAAGAGTCTCTGGATCATGACAATTACTTTGGGACCAGAACTATTTCTATTGCAATTTGTGGTGGGTCAATCAGTAGAATGACTGGACTAAATGGCAAGTGGGGCTTCTGTGCTAAAAGAAAGTGTTCTACGTGCTAAACATGTTGTTTTCCTTCTAGTTGACCATGCCGCTCCTAAAAAGGACGTTGTGTTCCTGCTGGATGGCTCTGATTACACTAGGACTGCATTCCTAGCTATGAAGGACTTTGTTCAGAGGCTAGTGGAGAAGCTAAATGTGATGGAGAACAGAGATCGTGTGTCTGTGGTCCAATACAGCAGAGACGCAGAGGCCCATTTCTATCTGAATACATACACAGGAAAGGAGGAAACTCTTGACGCTGTGAGAGCTCTGAGGCACAAAGGAGGCAGGCCCCTTAACACCGGGGCGGCTCTCCAGTACGTGAAAGACAGCGCCTTCTCTCCTTCCTCTGGCAGCAGACGGCAAGAGGGTGTCCCTCAAATTCTAATTCTGCTGAGCGGAGCCAGGTCTAGTGATAACGTAGAGACACCAGCCAGCTCTCTGAAAGAGAGTGGCGTCTTGATCTTTGCTATTGGCACCAAAAATTCCAGCCGAGACATTGAGAGGATTTCGTCCTCTCTTACCCATGCCCAGTCTGTCTCAGACTTTTCGGAGCTGCCAAATGTCCAACAGGATGTCCTTGCCTCTGTAAACACTGCTGTCTTGGAGGCAACACAGATATCACCAACAGTTTGGGGTAAGACTGATTTAATGACATTGCTCTTCATCTCTTCAGATAGGCTTTTCTGTGCTGTGTGTTTTGACAAACGTCTGCCTGTCTCAACATAGCCAAAAGTGAGCTCTGTCAGGCTAGGGTGTTAGATTGGCCACACATATGTTAGACTAAAGTGTTCATGCTGGCACTTTTCAGCAGTCTGTGAAGTTTTGCGTAACATTTGTATGGAGGCATTAGCCACACAACAAGTGTTAAAACAGGTTTTGGCCCAGAGTCTTTAGATCTGGATAGGGCATCGTCTTTCCCCCGTACCCTTGCAACATGCTTAAATGTGTCATTTTGGAGGGGATCTTATGGGAACATTAAATTGCTTGAGTTTTATCCATGTTCTGCACCCGAAGGTTCTCATATGTCTGTATGTTTGTGCGTTTCAATACCCTTAGTTGACAGAGAAATTCCCAGAAAAGACGTGGTGTTCGTGTTGGATGGCTCTGATGGAACAAAGAACATGTTCCCAGCAGTGCTTGACTTTGTTCAAAGAGTGGTGGCGAAATTAAATGTGGGTGAGAGCAAAGACCGTGTCTCTGTTGTGCAGTACAGCAGAGACGCAGTGGCCCACTTCTACCTGAACTCCCACTCAAGGAAGGAGGACGTTCTTGAGAACGTTAGAAATCTGAGACATAAAGGAGGAAGGCCCCTCAACACTGGTGCAGCCCTCCAGTATGTGAGGGAGAACGTGTTCACGGCCCCTTCTGGCTCTAGACGCCTGGAGGGTGTGCCACAGATGTTGATCCTGCTTAGCGGTGGAAGGTCTTTTGACAGTGTTGACGCTCCAGCCGCGGCTCTGAAAGAGCTGGGCGTGCAGATCTTCCCAATTGGAAACAGGAACTCTGACAGCAGAGAACTGCAGAGGATTTCAAACGACCCCAGGAACGCACTGTCAGTGTCTGAGTTCAGTGACCTTCCAAATGTTCAGCAGCAACTTCTGTCTGTGGTGAGCACTGTGGTAGTGGAGGCAACTCCTGTAACACCAACAGCCACAGGTAAGAACGCATTTGTCTGTTGTGTCTTGTTTTGTACCATGCCGAAGGATGATGTGGCAGTGTTAGTGACAGATGGCAAAAAAAATATTACGTTTTTTTTACTCAGTTGGACGCTAGGTCTAAATACCTAAGATACCTAAGGAATTAGCTGCAAAGTGTTTTTTGGCAGAGTGATAGATTGCTCTTTTGACATGCTTCATGTGCTACAGCCGAGGGCGAGGCTACCAGGAGAGACGTCGTGCTCCTGCTTGATGGTTCAGAGGGAAGTAGGATTGGATTCCCCGCCATGCGTGACTTTGTTGTGAGAGTGGTGGAGAAACTCCATGTGGATGAAGGCAGAGACCGCGTTTCTGTGGTCCAGTACAGCCGAGAGCCCGAGGCTAATTTCTATCTGAACACCTACGCCACAAAGGACGAGGTCCTGGAAAATGTCCGCGGTCTGATGCACAAAGGAGGCAGACCCCTCAACACCGGGGCGGCCCTCCAGTATGTGAAAGACCGTGTACTCACCGAATCCTCTGGCAGTAGACGCCTGGAGGGTGTCCCACAGATACTGGTTTTACTGAGTGGTGGAAGGTCGTATGACAGTGTGGATGCACCAGCCTCTGCTCTTAGGGAGCTCGGAGTGAAAATTTACACCATTGGCACCAGATATTCCGACAGCAGAGAATTGCAGAGGATTTCAGATGAGCCTAGCAATGCGCTCACAGTCTCTGACTTCAGTGAGCTGCCCAGTGTTCAGGAGAAGCTTGTTGATTCAGTAGACTCCGTTGTCGTCCGTGTCACACCAACCACGCCAACCGTCATAGGTATGTGTACATCAGTATGACTGCCCAGCACTTTCAGTCTTTGCCTTAGGGCCATACTTCCCTCGCCAGTATTACTAGGTCTTTTCGCATTCTCCTGTAAGAAGAAGCCAGATTAGGCTCGCGTAGAAATGCTCAAGGCATGGGTTCAGGCAGCCTTGTAGAGAGGGGGTTGGGGTGGGGCTGAGTTTGGCTGTAGGCATGTCCGTTCATTTTTATGTTAGTACTGATCTGAGTAATGGCAAGTGGGGCTTCTGTGCTAAAAGAAAGTGTTCTACGTGCTAAACATGTTGTTTTCCTTCTAGTTGACCATGCCGCTCCTAAAAAGGACGTTGTGTTCCTGCTGGATGGCTCTGATTACACTAGGACTGCATTCCTAGCTATGAAGGACTTTGTTCAGAGGCTAGTGGAGAAGCTAAATGTGATGGAGAACAGAGATCGTGTGTCTGTGGTCCAATACAGCAGAGACGCAGAGGCCCATTTCTATCTGAATACATACACAGGAAAGGAGGAAACTCTTGACGCTGTGAGAGCTCTGAGGCACAAAGGAGGCAGGCCCCTTAACACCGGGGCGGCTCTCCAGTACGTGAAAGACAGCGCCTTCTCTCCTTCCTCTGGCAGCAGACGGCAAGAGGGTGTCCCTCAAATTCTAATTCTGCTGAGCGGAGCCAGGTCTAGTGATAACGTAGAGACACCAGCCAGCTCTCTGAAAGAGAGTGGCGTCTTGATCTTTGCTATTGGCACCAAAAATTCCAGCCGAGACATTGAGAGGATTTCGTCCTCTCTTACCCATGCCCAGTCTGTCTCAGACTTTTCGGAGCTGCCAAATGTCCAACAGGATGTCCTTGCCTCTGTAAACACTGCTGTCTTGGAGGCAACACAGATATCACCAACAGTGTGGGGTAAGACTGATTTAACGACATTGCTCTTCATCTCTTCAGATAGGCTTTTCTGTGCTGTGTGTTTTGACAAACGTCTGCCTGTCTCAACATCGCCAAAAGTGAGCTCTGTCAGGCTAGGGTGTTAGATTGGCCACACATATGTTAGACTAAAGTGTTCATGCTGGCACTTTTCAGCAGTCTGTGAAGTTTTGCGTAACATTTGTATGGAGGCATTAGCCACACAACAAGTGTTAAAACAGGTTTTGGCCCAGAGTCTTTAGATCTGGATAGGGCATCGTCTTTCCCCCGTACCCTTGCAACATGCTTAAATGTGTCATTTTGGAGGGGATCTTATGGGAACATTAAATTGCTTGAGTTTTATCCATGTTCTGCACCCTAAGGTTCTCATATGTCTGTATGTTTGTGCGTTTCAATACCCTTAGTTGACAGAGAAATTCCCAGAAAAGACGTGGTGTTCGTGTTGGATGGCTCTGATGGAACAAAGAACATGTTCCCAGCAGTGCTTGACTTTG
Organism: Coilia nasus; assembly: GCA_027475355.1. Taxonomy (NCBI): domain Eukaryota; kingdom Metazoa; phylum Chordata; class Actinopteri; order Clupeiformes; family Engraulidae; genus Coilia; species Coilia nasus. The sequence goes on along the minus strand of CM050213.1, from coordinate 17,744,519 downwards.
TTCAAAGAGTGGTGGCGAAATTAAATGTGGGTGAGAGCAAAGACCGTGTCTCTGTTGTGCAGTACAGCAGAGACGCAGTGGCCCACTTCTACCTGAACTCCCACTCAAGGAAGGAGGACGTTCTTGAGAACGTTAGAAATCTGAGACATAAAGGAGGAAGGCCCCTCAACACTGGTGCAGCCCTCCAGTATGTGAGGGAGAACGTGTTCACGGCCCCTTCTGGCTCTAGACGCCTGGAGGGTGTGCCACAGATGTTGATCCTGCTTAGCGGTGGAAGGTCTTTTGACAGTGTTGACGCTCCAGCCGCGGCTCTGAAAGAGCTGGGCGTGCAGATCTTCCCAATTGGAAACAGGAACTCTGACAGCAGAGAACTGCAGAGGATTTCAAACGACCCCAGGAACGCACTGTCAGTGTCTGAGTTCAGTGACCTTCCAAATGTTCAGCAGCAACTTCTGTCTGTGGTGAGCACTGTGGTAGTGGAGGCAACTCCTGTAACACCAACAGCCACAGGTAAGAACGCATTTGTCTGTTGTGTCTTGTTTTGTACCATGCCGAAGGATGATGTGGCAGTGTTAGTGACAGATGGCAAAAAAAATATTACGTTTTTTTTACTCAGTTGGACGCTAGGTCTAAATACCTAAGATACCTAAGGAATTAGCTGCAAAGTGTTTTTTGGCAGAGTGATAGATTGCTCTTTTGACATGCTTCATGTGCTACAGCCGAGGGCGAGGCTACCAGGAGAGACGTCGTGCTCCTGCTTGATGGTTCAGAGGGAAGTAGGATTGGATTCCCCGCCATGCGTGACTTTGTTGTGAGAGTGGTGGAGAAACTCCATGTGGATGAAGGCAGAGACCGCGTTTCTGTGGTCCAGTACAGCCGAGAGCCCGAGGCTAATTTCTATCTGAACACCTACGCCACAAAGGACGAGGTCCTGGAAAATGTCCGCGGTCTGATGCACAAAGGAGGCAGACCCCTCAACACCGGGGCGGCCCTCCAGTATGTGAAAGACCGTGTACTCACCGAATCCTCTGGCAGTAGACGCCTGGAGGGTGTCCCACAGATACTGGTTTTACTGAGTGGTGGAAGGTCGTATGACAGTGTGGATGCACCAGCCTCTGCTCTTAGGGAGCTCGGAGTGAAAATTTACACCATTGGCACCAGATATTCCGACAGCAGAGAATTGCAGAGGATTTCAGATGAGCCTAGCAATGCGCTCACAGTCTCTGACTTCAGTGAGCTGCCCAGTGTTCAGGAGAAGCTTGTTGATTCAGTAGACTCCGTTGTCGTCCGTGTCACACCAACCACGCCAACCGTCATAGGTATGTGTACATCAGTATGACTGCCCAGCACTTTCAGTCTTTGCCTTAGGGCCATACTTCCCTCGCCAGTATTACTAGGTCTTTTCGCATTCTCCTGTAAGAAGAAGCCAGATTAGGCTCGCGTAGAAATGCTCAAGGCATGGGTTCAGGCAGCCTTGTAGAGAGGGGGTTGGGGTGGGGCTGAGTTTGGCTGTAGGCATGTCCGTTCATTTTTATGTTAGTACTGATCTGAGTAATGGCAAGTGGGGCTTCTGTGCTAAAAGAAAGTGTTCTACGTGCTAAACATGTTGTTTTCCTTCTAGTTGACCATGCCGCTCCTAAAAAGGACGTTGTGTTCCTGCTGGATGGCTCTGATTACACTAGGACTGCATTCCTAGCTATGAAGGACTTTGTTCAGAGGCTAGTGGAGAAGCTAAATGTGATGGAGAACAGAGATCGTGTGTCTGTGGTCCAATACAGCAGAGACGCAGAGGCCCATTTCTATCTGAATACATACACAGGAAAGGAGGAAACTCTTGACGCTGTGAGAGCTCTGAGGCACAAAGGAGGCAGGCCCCTTAACACCGGGGCGGCTCTCCAGTACGTGAAAGACAGCGCCTTCTCTCCTTCCTCTGGCAGCAGACGGCAAGAGGGTGTCCCTCAAATTCTAATTCTGCTGAGCGGAGCCAGGTCTAGTGATAACGTAGAGACACCAGCCAGCTCTCTGAAAGAGAGTGGCGTCTTGATCTTTGCTATTGGCACCAAAAATTCCAGCCGAGACATTGAGAGGATTTCGTCCTCTCTTACCCATGCCCAGTCTGTCTCAGACTTTTCGGAGCTGCCAAATGTCCAACAGGATGTCCTTGCCTCTGTAAACACTGCTGTCTTGGAGGCAACACAGATATCACCAACAGTGTGGGGTAAGACTGATTTAACGACATTGCTCTTCATCTCTTCAGATAGGCTTTTCTGTGCTGTGTGTTTTGACAAACGTCTGCCTGTCTCAACATCGCCAAAAGTGAGCTCTGTCAGGCTAGGGTGTTAGATTGGCCACACATATGTTAGACTAAAGTGTTCATGCTGGCACTTTTCAGCAGTCTGTGAAGTTTTGCGTAACATTTGTATGGAGGCATTAGCCACACAACAAGTGTTAAAACAGGTTTTGGCCCAGAGTCTTTAGATCTGGATAGGGCATCGTCTTTCCCCCGTACCCTTGCAACATGCTTAAATGTGTCATTTTGGAGGGGATCTTATGGGAACATTAAATTGCTTGAGTTTTATCCATGTTCTGCACCCTAAGGTTCTCATATGTCTGTATGTTTGTGCGTTTCAATACCCTTAGTTGACAGAGAAATTCCCAGAAAAGACGTGGTGTTCGTGTTGGATGGCTCTGATGGAACAAAGAACATGTTCCCAGCAGTGCTTGACTTTGTTCAAAGAGTGGTGGCGAAATTAAATGTGGGTGAGAGCAAAGACCGTGTCTCTGTTGTGCAGTACAGCAGAGACGCAGTGGCCCACTTCTACCTGAACTCCCACTCAAGGAAGGAGGACGTTCTTGAGAACGTTAGAAATCTGAGACATAAAGGAGGAAGGCCCCTCAACACTGGTGCAGCCCTCCAGTATGTGAGGGAGAACGTGTTCACGGCCCCTTCTGGCTCTAGACGCCTGGAGGGTGTGCCACAGATGTTGATCCTGCTTAGCGGTGGAAGGTCTTTTGACAGTGTTGACGCTCCAGCCGCGGCTCTGAAAGAGCTGGGCGTGCAGATCTTCCCAATTGGAAACAGGAACTCTGACAGCAGAGAACTGCAGAGGATTTCAAACGACCCCAGGAACGCACTGTCAGTGTCTGAGTTCAGTGACCTTCCAAATGTTCAGCAGCAACTTCTGTCTGTGGTGAGCACTGTGGTAGTGGAGGCAACTCCTGTAACACCAACAGCCACAGGTAAGAACGCATTTGTCTGTTGTGTCTTGTTTTGTACCATGCCGAAGGATGATGTGGCAGTGTTAGTGACAGATGGCAAAAAAAATATTACGTTTTTTTTACTCAGTTGGACACTAGGTCTAAATACCTAAGATACCTAAGGAATTAGCTGCAAAGTGTTTTTTGGTAGAGTGATAGATTGCTCTTTTGACATGCTTCATGTGCTACAGCCGAGGGCGAGGCTACCAGGAGAGACGTCGTGCTCCTGCTTGATGGTTCAGAGGGAAGTAGGATTGGATTCCCCGCCATGCGTGACTTTGTTGTGAGAGTGGTGGAGAAACTCCATGTGGATGAAGGCAGAGACCGCGTTTCTGTGGTCCAGTACAGCCGAGAGCCCGAGGCTAATTTCTATCTGAACACCTACGCCACAAAGGACGAGGTTCTGGAAAATGTCCGCGGTCTGAGGCACAAAGGAGGCAGACCCCTCAACACCGGGGCGGCCCTCCAGTATGTGAAAGACCGTGTACTCACCGAATCCTCTGGCAGTAGACGCCTGGAGGGTGTCCCACAGATACTGGTTTTACTGAGTGGTGGAAGGTCGTATGACAGTGTGGATGCACCAGCCTCTGCTCTTAGGGAGCTCGGAGTGAAAATTTACACCATTGGCACCAGATATTCCGACAGCAGAGAATTGCAGAGGATTTCAGATGAGCCTAGCAATGCGCTCACAGTCTCTGACTTCAGTGAGCTGCCCAGTGTTCAGGAGAAGCTTGTTGATTCAGTAGACTCCGTTGTCGTCCGTGTCACACCAACCACGCCAACCGTCATAGGTATGTGTACATCAGTATGACTGCCCAGCACTTTCAGTCTTTGCCTTAGGGCCATACTTCCCTCGCCAGTATTACTAGGTCTTTTCGCATTCTCCTGTAAGAAGAAGCCAGATTAGGCTCGCGTAGAAATGCTCAAGGCATGGGTTCAGGCAGCCTTGTAGAGAGGGGGTTGGGGTGGGGCTGAGTTTGGCTGTAGGCATGTCCGTTCATTTTTATGTTAGTACTGATCTGAGTAATGGCAAGTGGGGCTTCTGTGCTAAAAGAAAGTGTTCTACGTGCTAAACATGTTGTTTTCCTTCTAGTTGACCATGCCGCTCCTAAAAAGGACGTTGTGTTCCTGCTGGATGGCTCTGATTACACTAGGACTGCATTCCTAGCTATGAAGGACTTTGTTCAGAGGCTAGTGGAGAAGCTAAATGTGATGGAGAACAGAGATCGTGTGTCTGTGGTCCAATACAGCAGAGACGCAGAGGCCCATTTCTATCTGAATACATACACAGGAAAGGAGGAAACTCTTGACGCTGTGAGAGCTCTGAGGCACAAAGGAGGCAGGCCCCTTAACACCGGGGCGGCTCTCCAGTACGTGAAAGACAGCGCCTTCTCTCCTTCCTCTGGCAGCAGACGGCAAGAGGGTGTCCCTCAAATTCTAATTCTGCTGAGCGGAGCCAGGTCTAGTGATAACGTAGAGACACCAGCCAGCTCTCTGAAAGAGAGTGGCGTCTTGATCTTTGCTATTGGCACCAAAAATTCCAGCCGAGACATTGAGAGGATTTCGTCCTCTCTTACCCATGCCCAGTCTGTCTCAGACTTTTCGGAGCTGCCAAATGTCCAACAGGATGTCCTTGCCTCTGTAAACACTGCTGTCTTGGAGGCAACACAGATATCACCAACAGTGTGGGGTAAGACTGATTTAACGACATTGCTCTTCATCTCTTCAGATAGGCTTTTCTGTGCTGTGTGTTTTGACAAACGTCTGCCTGTCTCAACATCGCCAAAAGTGAGCTCTGTCAGGCTAGGGTGTTAGATTGGCCACACATATGTTAGACTAAAGTGTTCATGCTGGCACTTTTCAGCAGTCTGTGAAGTTTTGCGTAACATTTGTATGGAGGCATTAGCCACACAACAAGTGTTAAAACAGGTTTTGGCCCAGAGTCTTTAGATCTGGATAGGGCATCGTCTTTCCCCCGTACCCTTGCAACATGCTTAAATGTGTCATTTTGGAGGGGATCTTATGGGAACATTAAATTGCTTGAGTTTTATCCATGTTCTGCACCCTAAGGTTCTCATATGTCTGTATGTTTGTGCGTTTCAATACCCTTAGTTGACAGAGAAATTCCCAGAAAAGACGTGGTGTTCGTGTTGGATGGCTCTGATGGAACAAAGAACATGTTCCCAGCAGTGCTTGACTTTGTTCAAAGAGTGGTGGCAAAATTAAATGTGGGTGAGAGCAAAGACCGTGTCTCTGTTGTGCAGTACAGCAGAGACGCAGTGGCCCACTTCTACCTGAACTCCCACTCGAGGAAGGAGGACGTTCTTGAGAACGTTAGAAATCTGAGACATAAAGGAGGAAGGCCCCTCAACACTGGTGCAGCCCTCCAGTATGTGAGGGAGAACGTGTTCACGGCCCCTTCTGGCTCTAGACGCCTGGAGGGTGTGCCACAGATGTTGATCCTGCTTAGCGGTGGAAGGTCTTTTGACAGTGTTGACGCTCCAGCCGCGGCTCTGAAAGAGCTGGGCGTGCAGATCTTCCCAATTGGAAACAGGAACTCTGACAGCAGAGAACTGCAGAGGATTTCAAACGACCCCAGGAACGCACTGTCAGTGTCTGAGTTCAGTGACCTTCCAAATGTTCAGCAGCAACTTCTGTCTGTGGTGAGCACTGTGGTAGTGGAGGCAACTCCTGTAACACCAACAGCCACAGGTAAGAACGCATTTGTCTGTTGTGTCTTGTTTTGTACCATGCCGAAGGATGATGTGGCAGTGTTAGTGACAGATGGCAAAAAAAATATTACGTTTTTTTTACTCAGTTGGACACTAGGTCTAAATACCTAAGATACCTAAGGAATTAGCTGCAAAGTGTTTTTTGGCAGAGTGATAGATTGCTCTTTTGACATGCTTCATGTGCTACAGCCGAGGGCGAGGCTACCAGGAGAGACGTCGTGCTCCTGCTTGATGGTTCAGAGGGAAGTAGGAGTGGATTCCCCGCCATGCGTGACTTTGTTGTGAGAGTGGTGGAGAAACTCCATGTGGATGAAGGCAGAGACCGCGTTTCTGTGGTCCAGTACAGCCGAGAGCCTGAGGCTAATTTCTATCTGAACACCTACGCCACAAAGGACGAGGTTCTGGAAAATGTCCGCGGTCTGAGGCACAAAGGAGGCAGACCCCTCAACACCGGGGCGGCCCTCCAGTATGTGAAAGACCGTGTACTCACCGAATCCTCCGGCAGTAGACGCCTGCAGGGTGTCCCACAGATACTGGTTTTACTGAGTGGTGGAAGGTCGTATGACAGTGTGGATGCACCAGCCTCTGCTCTTAGGGAGCTCGGAGTGAAAATTTACACCATTGGCACCAGATATTCCGACAGCAGAGAATTGCAGAGGATTTCAGATGAGCCTAGCAATGCGCTCACAGTCTCTGACTTCAGTGAGCTGCCCAGTGTTCAGGAGAAGCTTGTTGATTCAGTAGACTCCGTTGTCGTCCGTGTCACACCAACCACGCCAACCGTCATAGGTATGTGTACATCAGTTTGACTGCCCAGCACTTTCAGTCTTTGCCTTAGGGCCATACTTCCCTCGCCAGTATTACTAGGTCTTTTCGCATTCTCCTGTAAGAATAAGCCAGATTAGGCTCGCGTAGAAATGCTCAAGGGATGGGTTCAGGCAGCCTTGTAGAGAGGGGGTTGGGGTGGGGCTGAGTTTGGCTGTAGGCATGTCCGTTCATTTTTATGTTAGTACTGATCTGAGTAATGGCAAGTGGGGCTTCTGTGCTAAAAGAAAGTGTTCTACGTGCTAAACATGTTGTTTTCCTTCTAGTTGACCATGCCGCTCCTAAAAAGGACGTTGTGTTCCTGCTGGATGGCTCTGATTACACTAGGACTGCATTCCTAGCTATGAAGGACTTTGTTCAGAGGCTAGTGGAGAAGCTAAATGTGATGGAGAACAGAGATCGTGTGTCTGTGGTCCAATACAGCAGAGACGCAGAGGCCCATTTCTATCTGAATACATACACAGGAAAGGAGGAAACTCTTGACGCTGTGAGAGCTCTGAGGCACAAAGGAGGCAGGCCCCTTAACACCGGGGCGGCTCTCCAGTACGTGAAAGACAGCGCCTTCTCTCCTTCCTCTGGCAGCAGACGGCAAGAGGGTGTCCCTCAAATTCTAATTCTGCTGAGCGGAGCCAGGTCTAGTGATAACGTAGAGACACCAGCCAGCTCTCTGAAAGAGAGTGGCGTCTTGATCTTTGCTATTGGCACCAAAAATTCCAGCCGAGACATTGAGAGGATTTCGTCCTCTCTTACCCATGCCCAGTCTGTCTCAGACTTTTCGGAGCTGCCAAATGTCCAACAGGATGTCCTTGCCTCTGTAAACACTGCTGTCTTGGAGGCAACACAGATATCACCAACAGTGTGGGGTAAGACTGATTTAACGACATTGCTCTTCATCTCTTCAGATAGGCTTTTCTGTGCTGTGTGTTTTGACAAACGTCTGCCTGTCTCAACATCGCCAAAAGTGAGCTCTGTCAGGCTAGGGTGTTAGATTGGCCACACATACAGTATGTTAGACTAAAGTGTTCATGCTGGCACTTTTCAGCAGTCTGTGAAGTTTTACGTAACATTTGTATGGAGGCATTAGCCACACAACAAGTGTTAAAACAGGTTTTGGCCCAGAGTCTTTAGATCTGGATAGGGCATCGTCTTTCCCCCGTACCCTTGCAACATGCTTAAATGTGTCATTTTGGAGGGGATCTTATGGGAACATTAAATTGCTTGAGTTTTATCCATGTTCTGCACCCTAAGGTTCTCATATGTCTGTATGTTTGTGCGTTTCAATACCCTTAGTTGACAGAGAAATTCCCAGAAAAGACGTGGTGTTCGTGTTGGATGGCTCTGATGGAACAAAGAACATGTTCCCAGCAGTGCTTGACTTTGTTCAAAGAGTGGTGGCAAAATTAAATGTGGGTGAGAGCAAAGACCGTGTCTCTGTTGTGCAGTACAGCAGAGACGCAGTGGCCCACTTCTACCTGAACTCCCACTCAAGGAAGGAGGACGTTCTTGAGAACGTTAGAAATCTGAGACATAAAGGAGGAAGGCCCCTCAACACTGGTGCAGCCCTCCAGTATGTGAGGGAGAACGTGTTCACGGCCCCTTCTGGCTCTAGACGCCTGGAGGGTGTGCCACAGATGTTGATCCTGCTTAGCGGTGGAAGGTCTTTTGACAGTGTTGATGCTCCAGCCGCGGCTCTGAAAGAGCTGGGCGTGCAGATCTTCCCAATTGGAAACAGGAACTCTGACAGCAGAGAACTGCAGAGGATTTCAAACGACCCCAGGAACGCACTGTCAGTGTCTGAGTTCAGTGACCTTCCAAATGTTCAGCAGCAACTTCTGTCTGTGGTGAGCACTGTGGTAGTGGAGGCAACTCCTGTAACACCAACAGCCACAGGTAAGAACGCATTTGTCTGTTGTGTCTTGTTTTGTACCATGCCGAAGGATGATGTGGCAGTGTTAGTGACAGATGGCAAAAAAAAAATTACGTTTTTTTTACTCAGTTGGACACTAGGTCTAAATACCTAAGATACCTAAGGAATTAGCTGCAAAGTGTTTTTTGGCAGAGTGATAGATTGCTCTTTTGACATGCTTCATGTGCTACAGCCGAGGGCGAGGCTACCAGGAGAGACGTCGTGCTCCTGCTTGATGGTTCAGAGGGAAGTAGGATTGGATTCCCCGCCATGCGTGACTTTGTTGTGAGAGTGGTGGAGAAACTCCATGTGGATGAAGGCAGAGACCGCGTTTCTGTGGTCCAGTACAGCCGAGAGCCCGAGGCTAATTTCTATCTGAACACCTACGCCTCAAAGGACGAGGTTCTGGAAAATGTCCGCGGTCTGAGGCACAAAGGAGGCAGACCCCTCAACACCGGGGCGGCCCTCCAGTATGTGAAAGACCGCGTACTCACCGAATCCTCCGGCAGTAGACGCCTGCAGGGTGTCCCACAGATACTGGTTTTACTGAGTGGTGGAAGGTCGTATGACAGTGTGGATGCACCAGCCTCTGCTCTTAGGGAGCTCGGAGTGAAAATTTACACCATTGGCACCAGATATTCCGACAGCAGAGAATTGCAGAGGATTTCAGATGAGCCTAGCAATGCGCTCACAGTCTCTGACTTCAGTGAGCTGCCCAGTGTTCAGGAGAAGCTTGTTGATTCAGTAGACTCCGTTGTCGTCCGTGTCACACCAACCACGCCAACCGTCATAGGTATGTGTACATCAGTTTGACTGCCCAGCACTTTCAGTCTTTGCCTTAGGGCCATACTTCCCTCGCCAGTATTACTAGGTCTTTTCGCATTCTCCTGTAAGAATAAGCCAGATTAGGCTCGCGTAGAAATGCTCAAGGGATGGGTTCAGGCAGCCTTGTAGAGAGGGGGTTGGGGTGGGGCTGAGTTTGGCTGTAGGCATGTCCGTTCATTTTTATGTTAGTACTGATCTGAGTAATGGCAAGTGGGGCTTCTGTGCTAAAAGAAAGTGTTCTACGTGCTAAACATGTTGTTTTCCTTCTAGTTGACCATGCCGCTCCTAAAAAGGACGTTGTGTTCCTGCTGGATGGCTCTGATTACACTAGGACTGCATTCCTAGCTATGAAGGACTTTGTTCAGAGGCTAGTGGAGAAGCTAAATGTGATGGAGAACAGAGATCGTGTGTCTGTGGTCCAATACAGCAGAGACGCAGAGGCCCATTTCTATCTGAATACATACACAGGAAAGGAGGAAACTCTTGACGCTGTGAGAGCTCTGAGGCACAAAGGAGGCAGGCCCCTTAACACCGGGGCGGCTCTCCAGTACGTGAAAGACAGCGCCTTCTCTCCTTCCTCTGGCAGCAGACGGCAAGAGGGTGTCCCTCAAATTCTAATTCTGCTGAGCGGAGCCAGGTCTAGTGATAACGTAGAGACACCAGCCAGCTCTCTGAAAGAGAGTGGCGTCTTGATCTTTGCTATTGGCACCAAAAATTCCAGCCGAGACATTGAGAGGATTTCGTCCTCTCTTACCCATGCCCAGTCTGTCTCAGACTTTTCGGAGCTGCCAAATGTCCAACAGGATGTCCTTGCCTCTGTAAACACTGCTGTCTTGGAGGCAACACAGATATCACCAACAGTGTGGGGTAAGACTGATTTAACGACATTGCTCTTCATCTCTTCAGATAGGCTTTTCTGTGCTGTGTGTTTTGACAAACGTCTGCCTGTCTCAACATCGCCAAAAGTGAGCTCTGTCAGGCTAGGGTGTTAGATTGGCCACACATACAGTATGTTAGACTAAAGTGTTCATGCTGGCACTTTTCAGCAGTCTGTGAAGTTTTACGTAACATTTGTATGGAGGCATTAGCCACACAACAAGTGTTAAAACAGGTTTTGGCCCAGAGTCTTTAGATCTGGATAGGGCATCGTCTTTCCCCCGTACCCTTGCAACATGCTTAAATGTGTCATTTTGGAGGGGATCTTATGGGAACATTAAATTGCTTGAGTTTTATCCATGTTCTGCACCCTAAGGTTCTCATATGTCTGTATGTTTGTGCGTTTCAATACCCTTAGTTGACAGAGAAATTCCCAGAAAAGACGTGGTGTTCGTGTTGGATGGCTCTGATGGAACAAAGAACATGTTCCCAGCAGTGCTTGACTTTGTTCAAAGAGTGGTGGCAAAATTAAATGTGGGTGAGAGCAAAGACCGTGTCTCTGTTGTGCAGTACAGCAGAGACGCAGTGGCCCACTTCTACCTGAACTCCCACTCAAGGAAGGAGGACGTTCTTGAGAACGTTAGAAATCTGAGACATAAAGGAGGAAGGCCCCTCAACACTGGTGCAGCCCTCCAGTATGTGAGGGAGAACGTGTTCACGGCCCCTTCTGGCTCTAGACGCCTGGAGGGTGTGCCACAGATGTTGATCCTGCTTAGCGGTGGAAGGTCTTTTGACAGTGTTGATGCTCCAGCCGCGGCTCTGAAAGAGCTGGGCGTGCAGATCTTCCCAATTGGAAACAGGAACTCTGACAGCAGAGAACTGCAGAGGATTTCAAACGACCCCAGGAACGCACTGTCAGTGTCTGAGTTCAGTGACCTTCCAAATGTTCAGCAGCAACTTCTGTCTGTGGTGAGCACTGTGGTAGTGGAGGCAACTCCTGTAACACCAACAGCCACAGGTAAGAACGCATTTGTCTGTTGTGTCTTGTTTTGTACCATGCCGAAGGATGATGTGGCAGTGTTAGTGACAGATGGCAAAAAAAAAATTACGTTTTTTTTACTCAGTTGGACACTAGGTCTAAATACCTAAGATACCTAAGGAATTAGCTGCAAAGTGTTTTTTGGCAGAGTGATAGATTGCTCTTTTGACATGCTTCATGTGCTACAGCCGAGGGCGAGGCTACCAGGAGAGACGTCGTGCTCCTGCTTGATGGTTCAGAGGGAAGTAGGATTGGATTCCCCGCCATGCGTGACTTTGTTGTGAGAGTGGTGGAGAAACTCCATGTGGATGAAGGCAGAGACCGCGTTTCTGTGGTCCAGTACAGCCGAGAGCCCGAGGCTAATTTCTATCTGAACACCTACGCCTCAAAGGACGAGGTTCTGGAAAATGTCCGCGGTCTGAGGCACAAAGGAGGCAGACCCCTCAACACCGGGGCGGCCCTCCAGTATGTGAAAGACCGCGTACTCACCGAATCCTCCGGCAGTAGACGCCTGCAGGGTGTCCCACAGATACTGGTTTTACTGAGTGGTGGAAGGTCGTATGACAGTGTGGATGCACCAGCCTCTGCTCTTAGGGAGCTCGGAGTGAAAATTTACACCATTGGCACCAGATATTCCGACAGCAGAGAATTGCAGAGGATTTCAGATGAGCCTAGCAATGCGCTCACAGTCTCTGACTTCAGTGAGCTGCCCAGTGTTCAGGAGAAGCTTGTTGATTCAGTAGACTCCGTTGTCGTCCGTGTCACACCAACCACGCCAACCGTCATAGGTATGTGTACATCAGTTTGACTGCCCAGCACTTTCAGTCTTTGCCTTAGGGCCATACTTCCCTCGCCAGTATTACTAGGTCTTTTCGCATTCTCCTGTAAGAATAAGCCAGATTAGGCTCGCGTAGAAATGCTCAAGGGATGGGTTCAGGCAGCCTTGTAGAGAGGGGGTTGGGGTGGGGCTGAGTTTGGCTGTAGGCATGTCCGTTCATTTTTATGTTAGTACTGATCTGAGTAATGGCAAGTGGGGCTTCTGTGCTAAAAGAAAGTGTTCTACGTGCTAAACATGTTGTTTTCCTTCTAGTTGACCATGCCGCTCCTAAAAAGGACGTTGTGTTCCTGCTGGATGGCTCTGATTACACTAGGACTGCATTCCTAGCTATGAAGGACTTTGTTCAGAGGCTAGTGGAGAAGCTAAATGTGATGGAGAACAGAGATCGTGTGTCTGTGGTCCAATACAGCAGAGACGCAGAGGCCCATTTCTATCTGAATACATACACAGGAAAGGAGGAAACTCTTGACGCTGTGAGAGCTCTGAGGCACAAAGGAGGCAGGCCCCTTAACACCGGGGCGGCTCTCCAGTACGTGAAAGACAGCGCCTTCTCTCCTTCCTCTGGCAGCAGACGGCAAGAGGGTGTCCCTCAAATTCTAATTCTGCTGAGCGGAGCCAGGTCTAGTGATAACGTAGAGACACCAGCCAGCTCTCTGAAAGAGAGTGGCGTCTTGATCTTTGCTATTGGCACCAAAAATTCCAGCCGAGACATTGAGAGGATTTCGTCCTCTCTTACCCATGCCCAGTCTGTCTCAGACTTTTCGGAGCTGCCAAATGTCCAACAGGATGTCCTTGCCTCTGTAAACACTGCTGTCTTGGAGGCAACACAGATATCACCAACAGTGTGGGGTAAGACTGATTTAACGACATTGCTCTTCATCTCTTCAGATAGGCTTTTCTGTGCTGTGTGTTTTGACAAACGTCTGCCTGTCTCAACATCGCCAAAAGTGAGCTCTGTCAGGCTAGGGTGTTAGATTGGCCACACATATGTTAGACTAAAGTGTTCATGCTGGCACTTTTCAGCAGTCTGTGAAGTTTTACGTAACATTTGTATGGAGGCATTAGCCACACAACAAGTGTTAAAACAGGTTTTGGCCCAGAGTCTTTAGATCTGGATAGGGCATCGTCTTTCCCCCGTACCCTTGCAACATGCTTAAATGTGTCATTTTGGAGGGGATCTTATGGGAACATTAAATTGCTTGAGTTTTATCCATGTTCTGCACCCTAAGGTTCTCATATGTCTGTATGTTTGTGCGTTTCAATACCCTTAGTTGACAGAGAAATTCCCAGAAAAGACGTGGTGTTCGTGTTGGATGGCTCTGATGGAACAAAGAACATGTTCCCAGCAGTGCTTGACTTTGTTCAAAGAGTGGTGGCAAAATTAAATGTGGGTGAGAGCAAAGACCGTGTCTCTGTTGTGCAGTACAGCAGAGACGCAGTGGCCCACTTCTACCTGAACTCCCACTCAAGGAAGGAGGACGTTCTTGAGAACGTTAGAAATCTGAGACATAAAGGAGGAAGGCCCCTCAACACTGGTGCAGCCCTCCAGTATGTGAGGGAGAACGTGTTCACGGCCCCTTCTGGCTCTAGACGCCTGGAGGGTGTGCCACAGATGTTGATCCTGCTTAGCGGTGGAAGGTCTTTTGACAGTGTTGATGCTCCAGCCGCGGCTCTGAAAGAGCTGGGCGTGCAGATCTTCCCAATTGGAAACAGGAACTCTGACAGCAGAGAACTGCAGAGGATTTCAAACGACCCCAGGAACGCACTGTCAGTGTCTGAGTTCAGTGACCTTCCAAATGTTCAGCAGCAACTTCTGTCTGTGGTGAGCACTGTGGTAGTGGAGGCAACTCCTGTAACACCAACAGCCACAGGTAAGAACGCATTTGTCTGTTGTGTCTTGTTTTGTACCATGCCGAAGGATGATGTGGCAGTGTTAGTGACAGATGGCAAAAAAAAAATTACGTTTTTTTTACTCAGTTGGACACTAGGTCTAAATACCTAAGATACCTAAGGAGTTAGCTGCAAAGTGTTTTTTGGCAGAGTGATAGATTGCTCTTTTGACATGCTTCATGTGCTACAGCCGAGGGCGAGGCTACCAGGAGAGACGTCGTGCTCCTGCTTGATGGTTCAGAGGGAAGTAGGATTGGATTCCCCGCCATGCGTGACTTTGTTGTGAGAGTGGTGGAGAAACTCCATGTGGATGAAGGCAGAGACCGCGTTTCTGTGGTCCAGTACAGCCGAGAGCCCGAGGCTAATTTCTATCTGAACACCTACGCCTCAAAGGACGAGGTTCTGGAAAATGTCCGCGGTCTGAGGCACAAAGGAGGCAGACCCCTCAACACCGGGGCGGCCCTCCAGTATGTGAAAGACCGCGTACTCACCGAATCCTCCGGCAGTAGACGCCTGCAGGGTGTCCCACAGATACTGGTTTTACTGAGTGGTGGAAGGTCGTATGACAGTGTGGATGCACCAGCCTCTGCTCTTAGGGAGCTCGGAGTGAAAATTTACACCATTGGCACCAGATATTCCGACAGCAGAGAATTGCAGAGGATTTCAGATGAGCCTAGCAATGCGCTCACAGTCTCTGACTTCAGTGAGCTGCCCAGTGTTCAGGAGAAGCTTGTTGATTCAGTAGACTCCGTTGTCGTCCGTGTCACACCAACCACGCCAACCGTCATAGGTATGTGTACATCAGTTTGACTGCCCAGCACTTTCAGTCTTTGCCTTAGGGCCATACTTCCCTCGCCAGTATTACTAGGTCTTTTCGCATTCTCCTGTAAGAATAAGCCAGATTAGGCTCGCGTAGAAATGCTCAAGGGATGGGTTCAGGCAGCCTTGTAGAGAGGGGGTTGGGGTGGGGCTGAGTTTGGCTGTAGGCATGTCCGTTCATTTTTATGTTAGTACTGATCTGAGTAATGGCAAGTGGGGCTTCTGTGCTAAAAGAAAGTGTTCTACGTGCTAAACATGTTGTTTTCCTTCTAGTTGACCATGCCGCTCCTAAAAAGGACGTTGTGTTCCTGCTGGATGGCTCTGATTACACTAGGACTGCATTCCTAGCTATGAAGGACTTTGTTCAGAGGCTAGTGGAGAAGCTAAATGTGATGGAGAACAGAGATCGTGTGTCTGTGGTCCAATACAGCAGAGACGCAGAGGCCCATTTCTATCTGAATACATACACAGGAAAGGAGGAAACTCTTGACGCTGTGAGAGCTCTGAGGCACAAAGGAGGCAGGCCCCTTAACACCGGGGCGGCTCTCCAGTACGTGAAAGACAGCGCCTTCTCTCCTTCCTCTGGCAGCAGACGGCAAGAGGGTGTCCCTCAAATTCTAATTCTGCTGAGCGGAGCCAGGTCTAGTGATAACGTAGAGACACCAGCCAGCTCTCTGAAAGAGAGTGGCGTCTTGATCTTTGCTATTGGCACCAAAAATTCCAGCCGAGACATTGAGAGGATTTCGTCCTCTCTTACCCATGCCCAGTCTGTCTCAGACTTTTCGGAGCTGCCAAATGTCCAACAGGATGTCCTTGCCTCTGTAAACACTGCTGTCTTGGAGGCAACACAGATATCACCAACAGTGTGGGGTAAGACTGATTTAACGACATTGCTCTTCATCTCTTCAGATAGGCTTTTCTGTGCTGTGTGTTTTGACAAACGTCTGCCTGTCTCAACATCGCCAAAAGTGAGCTCTGTCAGGCTAGGGTGTTAGATTGGCCACACATATGTTAGACTAAAGTGTTCATGCTGGCACTTTTCAGCAGTCTGTGAAGTTTTACGTAACATTTGTATGGAGGCATTAGCCACACAACAAGTGTTAAAACAGGTTTTGGCCCAGAGTCTTTAGATCTGGATAGGGCATCGTCTTTCCCCCGTACCCTTGCAACATGCTTAAATGTGTCATTTTGGAGGGGATCTTATGGGAACATTAAATTGCTTGAGTTTTATCCATGTTCTGCACCCTAAGGTTCTCATATGTCTGTATGTTTGTGCGTTTCAATACCCTTAGTTGACAGAGAAATTCCCAGAAAAGACGTGGTGTTCGTGTTGGATGGCTCTGATGGAACAAAGAACATGTTCCCAGCAGTGCTTGACTTTGTTCAAAGAGTGGTGGCAAAATTAAATGTGGGTGAGAGCAAAGACCGTGTCTCTGTTGTGCAGTACAGCAGAGACGCAGTGGCCCACTTCTACCTGAACTCCCACTCAAGGAAGGAGGACGTTCTTGAGAACGTTAGAAATCTGAGACATAAAGGAGGAAGGCCCCTCAACACTGGTGCAGCCCTCCAGTATGTGAGGGAGAACGTGTTCACGGCCCCTTCTGGCTCTAGACGCCTGGAGGGTGTGCCACAGATGTTGATCCTGCTTAGCGGTGGAAGGTCTTTTGACAGTGTTGATGCTCCAGCCGCGGCTCTGAAAGAGCTGGGCGTGCAGATCTTCCCAATTGGAAACAGGAACTCTGACAGCAGAGAACTGCAGAGGATTTCAAACGACCCCAGGAACGCACTGTCAGTGTCTGAGTTCAGTGACCTTCCAAATGTTCAGCAGCAACTTCTGTCTGTGGTGAGCACTGTGGTAGTGGAGGCAACTCCTGTAACACCAACAGCCACAGGTAAGAACGCATTTGTCTGTTGTGTCTTGTTTTGTACCATGCCGAAGGATGATGTGGCAGTGTTAGTGACAGATGGCAAAAAAAAAATTACGTTTTTTTTACTCAGTTGGACACTAGGTCTAAATACCTAAGATACCTAAGGAGTTAGCTGCAAAGTGTTTTTTGGCAGAGTGATAGATTGCTCTTTTGACATGCTTCATGTGCTACAGCCGAGGGCGAGGCTACCAGGAGAGACGTCGTGCTCCTGCTTGATGGTTCAGAGGGAAGTAGGATTGGATTCCCCGCCATGCGTGACTTTGTTGTGAGAGTGGTGGAGAAACTCCATGTGGATGAAGGCAGAGACCGCGTTTCTGTGGTCCAGTACAGCCGAGAGCCCGAGGCTAATTTCTATCTGAACACCTACGCCACAAAGGACGAGGTTCTGGAAAATGTCCACGGTCTGAGGCACAAAGGAGGCAGACCCCTCAACACCGGGGCGGCCCTCCAGTATGTGAAAGACCGTGTACTCACCGAATCCTCTGGCAGTAGACGCCTGGAGGGTGTCCCACAGATACTGGTTTTACTGAGTGGTGGAAGGTCGTATGACAGTGTGGATGCACCAGCCTCTGCTCTTAGGGAGCTCGGAGTGAAAATTTACACCATTGGCACCAGATATTCCGACAGCAGAGAATTGCAGAGGATTTCAGATGAGCCTAGCAATGCGCTCACAGTCTCTGACTTCAGTGAGCTGCCCAGTGTTCAGGAGAAGCTTGTTGATTCAGTAGACTCCGTTGTCGTCCGTGTCACACCAACCACGCCAACCGTCATAGGTATGTGTACATCAGTATGACTGCCCAGCACTTTCAGTCTTTGCCTTAGGGCCATACTTCCCTCGCCAGTATTACTAGGTCTTTTCGCATTCTCCTGTAAGAATAAGCCAGATTAGGCTCGCGTAGAAATGCTCAAGGCATGGGTTCAGGCAGCCTTGTAGAGAGGGGGTTGGGGTGGGGCTGAGTTTGGCTGTAGGCATGTCCGTTCATTTTTATGTTAGTACTGATCTGAGTAATGGCAAGTGGGGCTTCTGTGCTAAAAGAAAGTGTTCTACGTGCTAAACATGTTGTTTTCCTTCTAGTTGACCATGCCGCTCCTAAAAAGGACGTTGTGTTCCTGCTGGATGGCTCTGATTACACTAGGACTGCATTCCTAGCTATGAAGGACTTTGTTCAGAGGCTAGTGGAGAAGCTAAATGTGATGGAGAACAGAGATCGTGTGTCTGTGGTCCAATACAGCAGAGACGCAGAGGCCCATTTCTATCTGAATACATACACAGGAAAGGAGGAAACTCTTGACGCTGTGAGAGCTCTGAGGCACAAAGGAGGCAGGCCCCTTAACACCGGGGCGGCTCTCCAGTACGTGAAAGACAGCGCCTTCTCTCCTTCCTCTGGCAGCAGACGGCAAGAGGGTGTCCCTCAAATTCTAATTCTGCTGAGCGGAGCCAGGTCTAGTGATAACGTAGAGACACCAGCCAGCTCTCTGAAAGAGAGTGGCGTCTTGATCTTTGCTATTGGCACCAAAAATTCCAGCCGAGACATTGAGAGGATTTCGTCCTCTCTTACCCATGCCCAGTCTGTCTCAGACTTTTCGGAGCTGCCAAATGTCCAACAGGATGTCCTTGCCTCTGTAAACACTGCTGTCTTGGAGGCAACACAGATATCACCAACAGTTTGGGGTAAGACTGATTTAACGACATTGCTCTTCATCTCTTCAGATAGGCTTTTCTGTGCTGTGTGTTTTGACAAACGTCTGCCTGTCTCAACATAGCCAAAAGTGAGCTCTGTCAGGCTAGGGTGTTAGATTGGCCACACATATGTTAGACTAAAGTGTTCATGCTGGCACTTTTCAGCAGTCTGTGAAGTTTTGCGTAACATTTGTATGGAGGCATTAGCCACACAACAAGTGTTAAAACAGGTTTTGGCCCAGAGTCTTTAGATCTGGATAGGGCATCGTCTTTCCCCCGTACCCTTGCAACATGCTTAAATGTGTCATTTTGGAGGGGATCTTATGGGAACATTAAATTGCTTGAGTTTTATCCATGTTCTGCACCCTAAGGTTCTCATATGTCTGTATGTTTGTGCGTTTCAATACCCTTAGTTGACAGAGAAATTCCCAGAAAAGACGTGGTGTTCGTGTTGGATGGCTCTGATGGAACAAAGAACATGTTCCCAGCAGTGCTTGACTTTGTTCAAAGAGTGGTGGCGAAATTAAATGTGGGTGAGAGCAAAGACCGTGTCTCTGTTGTGCAGTACAGCAGAGACGCAGTGGCCCACTTCTACCTGAACTCCCACTCGAGGAAGGAGGACGTTCTTGAGAACGTTAGAAATCTGAGACATAAAGGAGGAAGGCCCCTCAACACTGGTGCAGCCCTCCAGTATGTGAGGGAGAACGTGTTCACGGCCCCTTCTGGCTCTAGACGCCTGGAGGGTGTGCCACAGATGTTGATCCTGCTTAGCGGTGGAAGGTCTTTTGACAGTGTTGACGCTCCAGCCGCGGCTCTGAAAGAGCTGGGCGTGCAGATCTTCCCAATTGGAAACAGGAACTCTGACAGCAGAGAACTGCAGAGGATTTCAAACAACCCCAGGAACGCACTGTCAGTGTCTGAGTTCAGTGACCTTCCAAATGTTCAGCAGCAACTTCTGTCTGTGGTGAGCACTGTGGTAGTGGAGGCAACTCCTGTAACACCAACAGCCACAGGTAAGAACGCATTTGTCTGTTGTGTCTTGTTTTGTACCATGCCGAAGGATGATGTGGCAGTGTTAGTGACAGATGGCAAAAAAAATATTACGTTTTTTTTACTCAGTTGGACACTAGGTCTAAATACCTAAGATACCTAAGGAATTAGCTGCAAAGTGTTTTTTGGCAGAGTGATAGATTGCTCTTTTGACATGCTTCATGTGCTACAGCCGAGGGCGAGGCTACCAGGAGAGACGTCGTGCTCCTGCTTGATGGTTCAGAGGGAAGTAGGAGTGGATTCCCCGCCATGCGTGACTTTGTTGTGAGAGTGGTGGAGAAACTCCATGTGGATGAAGGCAGAGACCGCGTTTCTGTGGTCCAGTACAGCCGAGAGCCCGAGGCTAATTTCTATCTGAACACCTACGCCACAAAGGACGAGGTTCTGGAAAATGTCCGCGGTCTGAGGCACAAAGGAGGCAGACCCCTCAACACCGGGGCGGCCCTCCAGTATGTGAAAGACCGTGTACTCACCGAATCCTCTGGCAGTAGACGCCTGGAGGGTGTCCCACAGATACTGGTTTTACTGAGTGGTGGAAGGTCGTATGACAGTGTGGATGCACCAGCCTCTGCTCTTAGGGAGCTCGGAGTGAAAATTTACACCATTGGCACCAGATATTCCGACAGCAGAGAATTGCAGAGGATTTCAGATGAGCCTAGCAATGCGCTCACAGTCTCTGACTTCAGTGAGCTGCCCAGTGTTCAGGAGAAGCTTGTTGATTCAGTAGACTCCGTTGTCGTCCGTGTCACACCAACCAGGCCAACCGTCATAGGTATGTGTACATCAGTATGACTGCCCAGCACTTTCAGTCTTTGCCTTAGGGCCATACTTCCCTCGCCAGTATTACTAGGTCTTTTCGCATTCTCCTGTAAGAATAAGCCAGATTAGGCTCGCGTAGAAATGCTCAAGGCATGGGTTCAGGCAGCCTTGTAGAGAGGGGGTTGGGGTGGGGCTGAGTTTGGCTGTAGGCATGTCCGTTCATTTTTATGTTAGTACTGATCTGAGTAATGGCAAGTGGGGCTTCTGTGCTAAAAGAAAGTGTTCTACGTGCTAAACATGTTGTTTTCCTTCTAGTTGACCATGCCGCTCCTAAAAAGGACGTTGTGTTCCTGCTGGATGGCTCTGATTACACTAGGACTGCATTCCTAGCTATGAAGGACTTTGTTCAGAGGCTAGTGGAGAAGCTAAATGTGATGGAGAACAGAGATCGTGTGTCTGTGGTCCAATACAGCAGAGACGCAGAGGCCCATTTCTATCTGAATACATACACAGGAAAGGAGGAAACTCTTGACGCTGTGAGAGCTCTGAGGCACAAAGGAGGCAGGCCCCTTAACACCGGGGCGGCTCTCCAGTACGTGAAAGACAGCGCCTTCTCTCCTTCCTCTGGCAGCAGACGGCAAGAGGGTGTCCCTCAAATTCTAATTCTGCTGAGCGGAGCCAGGTCTAGTGATAACGTAGAGACACCAGCCAGCTCTCTGAAAGAGAGTGGCGTCTTGATCTTTGCTATTGGCACCAAAAATTCCAGCCGAGACATTGAGAGGATTTCGTCCTCTCTTACCCATGCCCAGTCTGTCTCAGACTTTTCGGAGCTGCCAAATGTCCAACAGGATGTCCTTGCCTCTGTAAACACTGCTGTCTTGGAGGCAACACAGATATCACCAACAGTGTGGGGTAAGACTGATTTAACGACATTGCTCTTCATCTCTTCAGATAGGCTTTTCTGTGCTGTGTGTTTTGACAAACGTCTGCCTGTCTCAACATCGCCAAAAGTGAGCTCTGTCAGGCTAGGGTGTTAGATTGGCCACACATATGTTAGACTAAAGTGTTCATGCTGGCACTTTTCAGCAGTCTGTGAAGTTTTGCGTAACATTTGTATGGAGGCATTAGCCACACAACAAGTGTTAAAACAGGTTTTGGCCCAGAGTCTTTAGATCTGGATAGGGCATCGTCTTTCCCCCGTACCCTTGCAACATGCTTAAATGTGTCATTTTGGAGGGGATCTTATGGGAACATTAAATTGCTTGAGTTTTATCCATGTTCTGCACCCTAAGGTTCTCATATGTCTGTATGTTTGTGCGTTTCAATACCCTTAGTTGACAGAGAAATTCCCAGAAAAGACGTGGTGTTCGTGTTGGATGGCTCTGATGGAACAAAGAACATGTTCCCAGCAGTGCTTGACTTTGTTCAAAGAGTGGTGGCGAAATTAAATGTGGGTGAGAGCAAAGACCGTGTCTCTGTTGTGCAGTACAGCAGAGACGCAGTGGCCCACTTCTACCTGAACTCCCACTCGAGGAAGGAGGACGTTCTTGAGAACGTTAGAAATCTGAGACATAAAGGAGGAAGGCCCCTCAACACTGGTGCAGCCCTCCAGTATGTGAGGGAGAACGTGTTCACGGCCCCTTCTGGCTCTAGACGCCTGGAGAGTGTGCCACAGATGTTGATCCTGCTTAGCGGTGGAAGGTCTTTTGACAGTGTTGACGCTCCAGCCGCGGCTCTGAAAGAGCTGGGCGTGCAGATCTTCCCAATTGGAAACAGGAACTCTGACAGCAGAGAACTGCAGAGGATTTCAAACGACCCCAGGAACGCACTGTCAGTGTCTGAGTTCAGTGACCTTCCAAATGTTCAGCAGCAACTTCTGTCTGTGGTGAGCACTGTGGTAGTGGAGGCAACTCCTGTAACACCAACAGCCACAGGTAAGAACGCATTTGTCTGTTGTGTCTTGTTTTGTACCATGCCGAAGGATGATGTGGCAGTGTTAGTGACAGATGGCAAAAAAAAAATTACGTTTTTTTTACTCAGTTGGACACTAGGTCTAAATACCTAAGATACCTAAGGAATTAGCTGCAAAGTGTTTTTTGGCAGAGTGATAGATTGCTCTTTTGACATGCTTCATGTGCTACAGCCGAGGGCGAGGCTACCAGGAGAGACGTCGTGCTCCTGCTTGATGGTTCAGAGGGAAGTAGGAGTGGATTCCCCGCCATGCGTGACTTTGTTGTGAGAGTGGTGGAGAAACTCCATGTGGATGAAGGCAGAGACCGCGTTTCTGTGGTCCAGTACAGCCGAGAGCCCGAGGCTAATTTCTATCTGAACACCTACGCCACAAAGGACGAGGTTCTGGAAAATGTCCGCGGTCTGAGGCACAAAGGAGGCAGACCCCTCAACACCGGGGCGGCCCTCCAGTATGTGAAAGACCGTGTACTCACCGAATCCTCTGGCAGTAGACGCCTGGAGGGTGTCCCACAGATACTGGTTTTACTGAGTGGTGGAAGGTCGTATGACAGTGTGGATGCACCAGCCTCTGCTCTTAGGGAGCTCGGAGTGAAAATTTACACCATTGGCACCAGATATTCCGACAGCAGAGAATTGCAGAGGATTTCAGATGAGCCTAGCAATGCGCTCACAGTCTCTGACTTCAGTGAGCTGCCCAGTGTTCAGGAGAAGCTTGTTGATTCAGTAGACTCCGTTGTCGTCCGTGTCACACCAACCACGCCAACCGTCATAGGTATGTGTACATCAGTATGACTGCCCAGCACTTTCAGTCTTTGCCTTAGGGCCATACTTCCCTCGCCAGTATTACTAGGTCTTTTCGCATTCTCCTGTAAGAATAAGCCAGATTAGGCTCGCGTAGAAATGCTCAAGGCATGGGTTCAGGCAGCCTTGTAGAGAGGGGGTTGGGGTGGGGCTGAGTTTGGCTGTAGGCATGTCCGTTCATTTTTATGTTAGTACTGATCTGAGTAATGGCAAGTGGGGCTTCTGTGCTAAAAGAAAGTGTTCTACGTGCTAAACATGTTGTTTTCCTTCTAGTTGACCATGCCGCTCCTAAAAAGGACGTTGTGTTCCTGCTGGATGGCTCTGATTACACTAGGACTGCATTCCTAGCTATGAAGGACTTTGTTCAGAGGCTAGTGGAGAAGCTAAATGTGATGGAGAACAGAGATCGTGTGTCTGTGGTCCAATACAGCAGAGACGCAGAGGCCCATTTCTATCTGAATACATACACAGGAAAGGAGGAAACTCTTGACGCTGTGAGAGCTCTGAGGCACAAAGGAGGCAGGCCCCTTAACACCGGGGCGGCTCTCCAGTACGTGAAAGACAGCGCCTTCTCTCCTTCCTCTGGCAGCAGACGGCAAGAGGGTGTCCCTCAAATTCTAATTCTGCTGAGCGGAGCCAGGTCTAGTGATAACGTAGAGACACCAGCCAGCTCTCTGAAAGAGAGTGGCGTCTTGATCTTTGCTATTGGCACCAAAAATTCCAGCCGAGACATTGAGAGGATTTCGTCCTCTCTTACCCATGCCCAGTCTGTCTCAGACTTTTCGGAGCTGCCAAATGTCCAACAGGATGTCCTTGCCTCTGTAAACACTGCTGTCTTGGAGGCAACACAGATATCACCAACAGTTTGGGGTAAGACTGATTTAACGACATTGCTCTTCATCTCTTCAGATAGGCTTTTCTGTGCTGTGTGTTTTGACAAACGTCTGCCTGTCTCAACATAGCCAAAAGTGAGCTCTGTCAGGCTAGGGTGTTAGATTGGCCACACATATGTTAGACTAAAGTGTTCATGCTGGCACTTTTCAGCAGTCTGTGAAGTTTTGCGTAACATTTGTATGGAGGCATTAGCCACACAACAAGTGTTAAAACAGGTTTTGGCCCAGAGTCTTTAGATCTGGATAGGGCATCGTCTTTCCCCCGTACCCTTGCAACATGCTTAAATGTGTCATTTTGGAGGGGATCTTATGGGAACATTAAATTGCTTGAGTTTTATCCATGTTCTGCACCCTAAGGTTCTCATATGTCTGTATGTTTGTGCGTTTCAATACCCTTAGTTGACAGAGAAATTCCCAGAAAAGACGTGGTGTTCGTGTTGGATGGCTCTGATGGAACAAAGAACATGTTCCCAGCAGTGCTTGACTTTGTTCAAAGAGTGGTGGCGAAATTAAATGTGGGTGAGAGCAAAGACCGTGTCTCTGTTGTGCAGTACAGCAGAGACGCAGTGGCCCACTTCTACCTGAACTCCCACTCGAGGAAGGAGGACGTTCTTGAGAACGTTAGAAATCTGAGACATAAAGGAGGAAGGCCCCTCAACACTGGTGCAGCCCTCCAGTATGTGAGGGAGAACGTGTTCACGGCCCCTTCTGGCTCTAGACGCCTGGAGGGTGTGCCACAGATGTTGATCCTGCTTAGCGGTGGAAGGTCTTTTGACAGTGTTGACGCTCCAGCCGCGGCTCTGAAAGAGCTGGGCGTGCAGATCTTCCCAATTGGAAACAGGAACTCTGACAGCAGAGAACTGCAGAGGATTTCAAACGACCCCAGGAACGCACTGTCAGTGTCTGAGTTCAGTGACCTTCCAAATGTTCAGCAGCAACTTCTGTCTGTGGTGAGCACTGTGGTAGTGGAGGCAACTCCTGTAACACCAACAGCCACAGGTAAGAACGCATTTGTCTGTTGTGTCTTGTTTTGTACCATGCCGAAGGATGATGTGGCAGTGTTAGTGACAGATGGCAAAAAAAATATTACGTTTTTTTTACTCAGTTGGACACTAGGTCTAAATACCTAAGATACCTAAGGAATTAGCTGCAAAGTGTTTTTTGGCAGAGTGATAGATTGCTCTTTTGACATGCTTCATGTGCTACAGCCGAGGGCGAGGCTACCAGGAGAGACGTCGTGCTCCTGCTTGATGGTTCAGAGGGAAGTAGGAGTGGATTCCCCGCCATGCGTGACTTTGTTGTGAGAGTGGTGGAGAAACTCCATGTGGATGAAGGCAGAGACCGCGTTTCTGTGGTCCAGTACAGCCGAGAGCCCGAGGCTAATTTCTATCTGAACACCTACGCCACAAAGGACGAGGTTCTGGAAAATGTCCGCGGTCTGAGGCACAAAGGAGGCAGACCCCTCAACACCGGGGCGGCCCTCCAGTATGTGAAAGACCGTGTACTCACCGAATCCTCTGGCAGTAGACGCCTGGAGGGTGTCCCACAGATACTGGTTTTACTGAGTGGTGGAAGGTCGTATGACAGTGTGGATGCACCAGCCTCTGCTCTTAGGGAGCTCGGAGTGAAAATTTACACCATTGGCACCAGATATTCCGACAGCAGAGAATTGCAGAGGATTTCAGATGAGCCTAGCAATGCGCTCACAGTCTCTGACTTCAGTGAGCTGCCCAGTGTTCAGGAGAAGCTTGTTGATTCAGTAGACTCCGTTGTCGTCCGTGTCACACCAACCACGCCAACCGTCATAGGTATGTGTACATCAGTATGACTGCCCAGCACTTTCAGTCTTTG
Source organism: Coilia nasus (assembly GCA_027475355.1). Taxonomy (NCBI): domain Eukaryota; kingdom Metazoa; phylum Chordata; class Actinopteri; order Clupeiformes; family Engraulidae; genus Coilia; species Coilia nasus. The sequence continues at coordinate 17,718,577 of CM050213.1, read as the reverse complement.
CCTTAGGGCCATACTTCCCTCGCCAGTATTACTAGGTCTTTTCGCATTCTCCTGTAAGAATAAGCCAGATTAGGCTCGCGTAGAAATGCTCAAGGCATGGGTTCAGGCAGCCTTGTAGAGAGGGGGTTGGGGTGGGGCTGAGTTTGGCTGTAGGCATGTCCGTTCATTTTTATGTTAGTACTGATCTGAGTAATGGCAAGTGGGGCTTCTGTGCTAAAAGAAAGTGTTCTACGTGCTAAACATGTTGTTTTCCTTCTAGTTGACCATGCCGCTCCTAAAAAGGACGTTGTGTTCCTGCTGGATGGCTCTGATTACACTAGGACTGCATTCCTAGCTATGAAGGACTTTGTTCAGAGGCTAGTGGAGAAGCTAAATGTGATGGAGAACAGAGATCGTGTGTCTGTGGTCCAATACAGCAGAGACGCAGAGGCCCATTTCTATCTGAATACATACACAGGAAAGGAGGAAACTCTTGACGCTGTGAGAGCTCTGAGGCACAAAGGAGGCAGGCCCCTTAACACCGGGGCGGCTCTCCAGTACGTGAAAGACAGCGCCTTCTCTCCTTCCTCTGGCAGCAGACGGCAAGAGGGTGTCCCTCAAATTCTAATTCTGCTGAGCGGAGCCAGGTCTAGTGATAACGTAGAGACACCAGCCAGCTCTCTGAAAGAGAGTGGCGTCTTGATCTTTGCTATTGGCACCAAAAATTCCAGCCGAGACATTGAGAGGATTTCGTCCTCTCTTACCCATGCCCAGTCTGTCTCAGACTTTTCGGAGCTGCCAAATGTCCAACAGGATGTCCTTGCCTCTGTAAACACTGCTGTCTTGGAGGCAACACAGATATCACCAACAGTTTGGGGTAAGACTGATTTAACGACATTGCTCTTCATCTCTTCAGATAGGCTTTTCTGTGCTGTGTGTTTTGACAAACGTCTGCCTGTCTCAACATAGCCAAAAGTGAGCTCTGTCAGGCTAGGGTGTTAGATTGGCCACACATATGTTAGACTAAAGTGTTCATGCTGGCACTTTTCAGCAGTCTGTGAAGTTTTGCGTAACATTTGTATGGAGGCATTAGCCACACAACAAGTGTTAAAACAGGTTTTGGCCCAGAGTCTTTAGATCTGGATAGGGCATCGTCTTTCCCCCGTACCCTTGCAACATGCTTAAATGTGTCATTTTGGAGGGGATCTTATGGGAACATTAAATTGCTTGAGTTTTATCCATGTTCTGCACCCTAAGGTTCTCATATGTCTGTATGTTTGTGCGTTTCAATACCCTTAGTTGACAGAGAAATTCCCAGAAAAGACGTGGTGTTCGTGTTGGATGGCTCTGATGGAACAAAGAACATGTTCCCAGCAGTGCTTGACTTTGTTCAAAGAGTGGTGGCGAAATTAAATGTGGGTGAGAGCAAAGACCGTGTCTCTGTTGTGCAGTACAGCAGAGACGCAGTGGCCCACTTCTACCTGAACTCCCACTCGAGGAAGGAGGACGTTCTTGAGAACGTTAGAAATCTGAGACATAAAGGAGGAAGGCCCCTCAACACTGGTGCAGCCCTCCAGTATGTGAGGGAGAACGTGTTCACGGCCCCTTCTGGCTCTAGACGCCTGGAGGGTGTGCCACAGATGTTGATCCTGCTTAGCGGTGGAAGGTCTTTTGACAGTGTTGACGCTCCAGCCGTGGCTCTGAAAGAGCTGGGCGTGCAGATCTTCCCAATTGGAAACAGGAACTCTGACAGCAGAGAACTGCAGAGGATTTCAAACGACCCCAGGAACGCACTGTCAGTGTCTGAGTTCAGTGACCTTCCAAATGTTCAGCAGCAACTTCTGTCTGTGGTGAGCACTGTGGTAGTGGAGGCAACTCCTGTAACACCAACAGCCACAGGTAAGAACGCATTTGTCTGTTGTGTCTTGTTTTGTACCATGCCGAAGGATGATGTGGCAGTGTTAGTGACAGATGGCAAAAAAAATATTACGTTTTTTTTACTCAGTTGGACACTAGGTCTAAATACCTAAGATACCTAAGGAATTAGCTGCAAAGTGTTTTTTGGCAGAGTGATAGATTGCTCTTTTGACATGCTTCATGTGCTACAGCCGAGGGCGAGGCTACCAGGAGAGACGTCGTGCTCCTGCTTGATGGTTCAGAGGGAAGTAGGAGTGGATTCCCCGCCATGCGTGACTTTGTTGTGAGAGTGGTGGAGAAACTCCATGTGGATGAAGGCAGAGACCGCGTTTCTGTGGTCCAGTACAGCCGAGAGCCCGAGGCTAATTTCTATCTGAACACCTACGCCACAAAGGACGAGGTTCTGGAAAATGTCCGCGGTCTGAGGCACAAAGGAGGCAGACCCCTCAACACCGGGGCGGCCCTCCAGTATGTGAAAGACCGTGTACTCACCGAATCCTCTGGCAGTAGACGCCTGGAGGGTGTCCCACAGATACTGGTTTTACTGAGTGGTGGAAGGTCGTATGACAGTGTGGATGCACCAGCCTCTGCTCTTAGGGAGCTCGGAGTGAAAATTTACACCATTGGCACCAGATATTCCGACAGCAGAGAATTGCAGAGGATTTCAGATGAGCCTAGCAATGCGCTCACAGTCTCTGACTTCAGTGAGCTGCCCAGTGTTCAGGAGAAGCTTGTTGATTCAGTAGACTCCGTTGTCGTCCGTGTCACACCAACCACGCCAACCGTCATAGGTATGTGTACATCAGTATGACTGCCCAGCACTTTCAGTCTTTGCCTTAGGGCCATACTTCCCTCGCCAGTATTACTAGGTCTTTTCGCATTCTCCTGTAAGAATAAGCCAGATTAGGCTCGCGTAGAAATGCTCAAGGCATGGGTTCAGGCAGCCTTGTAGAGAGGGGGTTGGGGTGGGGCTGAGTTTGGCTGTAGGCATGTCCGTTCATTTTTATGTTAGTACTGATCTGAGTAATGGCAAGTGGGGCTTCTGTGCTAAAAGAAAGTGTTCTACGTGCTAAACATGTTGTTTTCCTTCTAGTTGACCATGCCGCTCCTAAAAAGGACGTTGTGTTCCTGCTGGATGGCTCTGATTACACTAGGACTGCATTCCTAGCTATGAAGGACTTTGTTCAGAGGCTAGTGGAGAAGCTAAATGTGATGGAGAACAGAGATCGTGTGTCTGTGGTCCAATACAGCAGAGACGCAGAGGCCCATTTCTATCTGAATACATACACAGGAAAGGAGGAAACTCTTGACGCTGTGAGAGCTCTGAGGCACAAAGGAGGCAGGCCCCTTAACACCGGGGCGGCTCTCCAGTACGTGAAAGACAGCGCCTTCTCTCCTTCCTCTGGCAGCAGACGGCAAGAGGGTGTCCCTCAAATTCTAATTCTGCTGAGCGGAGCCAGGTCTAGTGATAACGTAGAGACACCAGCCAGCTCTCTGAAAGAGAGTGGCGTCTTGATCTTTGCTATTGGCACCAAAAATTCCAGCCGAGACATTGAGAGGATTTCGTCCTCTCTTACCCATGCCCAGTCTGTCTCAGACTTTTCGGAGCTGCCAAATGTCCAACAGGATGTCCTTGCCTCTGTAAACACTGCTGTCTTGGAGGCAACACAGATATCACCAACAGTTTGGGGTAAGACTGATTTAACGACATTGCTCTTCATCTCTTCAGATAGGCTTTTCTGTGCTGTGTGTTTTGACAAACGTCTGCCTGTCTCAACATAGCCAAAAGTGAGCTCTGTCAGGCTAGGGTGTTAGATTGGCCACACATATGTTAGACTAAAGTGTTCATGCTGGCACTTTTCAGCAGTCTGTGAAGTTTTGCGTAACATTTGTATGGAGGCATTAGCCACACAACAAGTGTTAAAACAGGTTTTGGCCCAGAGTCTTTAGATCTGGATAGGGCATCGTCTTTCCCCCGTACCCTTGCAACATGCTTAAATGTGTCATTTTGGAGGGGATCTTATGGGAACATTAAATTGCTTGAGTTTTATCCATGTTCTGCACCCTAAGGTTCTCATATGTCTGTATGTTTGTGCGTTTCAATACCCTTAGTTGACAGAGAAATTCCCAGAAAAGACGTGGTGTTCGTGTTGGATGGCTCTGATGGAACAAAGAACATGTTCCCAGCAGTGCTTGACTTTGTTCAAAGAGTGGTGGCGAAATTAAATGTGGGTGAGAGCAAAGACCGTGTCTCTGTTGTGCAGTACAGCAGAGACGCAGTGGCCCACTTCTACCTGAACTCCCACTCGAGGAAGGAGGACGTTCTTGAGAACGTTAGAAATCTGAGACATAAAGGAGGAAGGCCCCTCAACACTGGTGCAGCCCTCCAGTATGTGAGGGAGAACGTGTTCACGGCCCCTTCTGGCTCTAGACGCCTGGAGGGTGTGCCACAGATGTTGATCCTGCTTAGCGGTGGAAGGTCTTTTGACAGTGTTGACGCTCCAGCCGCGGCTCTGAAAGAGCTGGGCGTGCAGATCTTCCCAATTGGAAACAGGAACTCTGACAGCAGAGAACTGCAGAGGATTTCAAACGACCCCAGGAACGCACTGTCAGTGTCTGAGTTCAGTGACCTTCCAAATGTTCAGCAGCAACTTCTGTCTGTGGTGAGCACTGTGGTAGTGGAGGCAACTCCTGTAACACCAACAGCCACAGGTAAGAACGCATTTGTCTGTTGTGTCTTGTTTTGTACCATGCCGAAGGATGATGTGGCAGTGTTAGTGACAGATGGCAAAAAAAATATTACGTTTTTTTTACTCAGTTGGACACTAGGTCTAAATACCTAAGATACCTAAGGAATTAGCTGCAAAGTGTTTTTTGGCAGAGTGATAGATTGCTCTTTTGACATGCTTCATGTGCTACAGCCGAGGGCGAGGCTACCAGGAGAGACGTCGTGCTCCTGCTTGATGGTTCAGAGGGAAGTAGGAGTGGATTCCCCGCCATGCGTGACTTTGTTGTGAGAGTGGTGGAGAAACTCCATGTGGATGAAGGCAGAGACCGCGTTTCTGTGGTCCAGTACAGCCGAGAGCCCGAGGCTAATTTCTATCTGAACACCTACGCCACAAAGGACGAGGTTCTGGAAAATGTCCGCGGTCTGAGGCACAAAGGAGGCAGACCCCTCAACACCGGGGCGGCCCTCCAGTATGTGAAAGACCGTGTACTCACCGAATCCTCTGGCAGTAGACGCCTGGAGGGTGTCCCACAGATACTGGTTTTACTGAGTGGTGGAAGGTCGTATGACAGTGTGGATGCACCAGCCTCTGCTCTTAGGGAGCTCGGAGTGAAAATTTACACCATTGGCACCAGATATTCCGACAGCAGAGAATTGCAGAGGATTTCAGATGAGCCTAGCAATGCGCTCACAGTCTCTGACTTCAGTGAGCTGCCCAGTGTTCAGGAGAAGCTTGTTGATTCAGTAGACTCCGTTGTCGTCCGTGTCACACCAACCACGCCAACCGTCATAGGTATGTGTACATCAGTATGACTGCCCAGCACTTTCAGTCTTTGCCTTAGGGCCATACTTCCCTCGCCAGTATTACTAGGTCTTTTCGCATTCTCCTGTAAGAATAAGCCAGATTAGGCTCGCGTAGAAATGCTCAAGGCATGGGTTCAGGCAGCCTTGTAGAGAGGGGGTTGGGGTGGGGCTGAGTTTGGCTGTAGGCATGTCCGTTCATTTTTATGTTAGTACTGATCTGAGTAATGGCAAGTGGGGCTTCTGTGCTAAAAGAAAGTGTTCTACGTGCTAAACATGTTGTTTTCCTTCTAGTTGACCATGCCGCTCCTAAAAAGGACGTTGTGTTCCTGCTGGATGGCTCTGATTACACTAGGACTGCATTCCTAGCTATGAAGGACTTTGTTCAGAGGCTAGTGGAGAAGCTAAATGTGATGGAGAACAGAGATCGTGTGTCTGTGGTCCAATACAGCAGAGACGCAGAGGCCCATTTCTATCTGAATACATACACAGGAAAGGAGGAAACTCTTGACGCTGTGAGAGCTCTGAGGCACAAAGGAGGCAGGCCCCTTAACACCGGGGCGGCTCTCCAGTACGTGAAAGACAGCGCCTTCTCTCCTTCCTCTGGCAGCAGACGGCAAGAGGGTGTCCCTCAAATTCTAATTCTGCTGAGCGGAGCCAGGTCTAGTGATAACGTAGAGACACCAGCCAGCTCTCTGAAAGAGAGTGGCGTCTTGATCTTTGCTATTGGCACCAAAAATTCCAGCCGAGACATTGAGAGGATTTCGTCCTCTCTTACCCATGCCCAGTCTGTCTCAGACTTTTCGGAGCTGCCAAATGTCCAACAGGATGTCCTTGCCTCTGTAAACACTGCTGTCTTGGAGGCAACACAGATATCACCAACAGTTTGGGGTAAGACTGATTTAACGACATTGCTCTTCATCTCTTCAGATAGGCTTTTCTGTGCTGTGTGTTTTGACAAACGTCTGCCTGTCTCAACATAGCCAAAAGTGAGCTCTGTCAGGCTAGGGTGTTAGATTGGCCACACATATGTTAGACTAAAGTGTTCATGCTGGCACTTTTCAGCAGTCTGTGAAGTTTTGCGTAACATTTGTATGGAGGCATTAGCCACACAACAAGTGTTAAAACAGGTTTTGGCCCAGAGTCTTTAGATCTGGATAGGGCATCGTCTTTCCCCCGTACCCTTGCAACATGCTTAAATGTGTCATTTTGGAGGGGATCTTATGGGAACATTAAATTGCTTGAGTTTTATCCATGTTCTGCACCCTAAGGTTCTCATATGTCTGTATGTTTGTGCGTTTCAATACCCTTAGTTGACAGAGAAATTCCCAGAAAAGACGTGGTGTTCGTGTTGGATGGCTCTGATGGAACAAAGAACATGTTCCCAGCAGTGCTTGACTTTGTTCAAAGAGTGGTGGCGAAATTAAATGTGGGTGAGAGCAAAGACCGTGTCTCTGTTGTGCAGTACAGCAGAGACGCAGTGGCCCACTTCTACCTGAACTCCCACTCGAGGAAGGAGGACGTTCTTGAGAACGTTAGAAATCTGAGACATAAAGGAGGAAGGCCCCTCAACACTGGTGCAGCCCTCCAGTATGTGAGGGAGAACGTGTTCACGGCCCCTTCTGGCTCTAGACGCCTGGAGGGTGTGCCACAGATGTTGATCCTGCTTAGCGGTGGAAGGTCTTTTGACAGTGTTGACGCTCCAGCCGCGGCTCTGAAAGAGCTGGGCGTGCAGATCTTCCCAATTGGAAACAGGAACTCTGACAGCAGAGAACTGCAGAGGATTTCAAACGACCCCAGGAACGCACTGTCAGTGTCTGAGTTCAGTGACCTTCCAAATGTTCAGCAGCAACTTCTGTCTGTGGTGAGCACTGTGGTAGTGGAGGCAACTCCTGTAACACCAACAGCCACAGGTAAGAACGCATTTGTCTGTTGTGTCTTGTTTTGTACCATGCCGAAGGATGATGTGGCAGTGTTAGTGACAGATGGCAAAAAAAATATTACGTTTTTTTTACTCAGTTGGACACTAGGTCTAAATACCTAAGATACCTAAGGAATTAGCTGCAAAGTGTTTTTTGGCAGAGTGATAGATTGCTCTTTTGACATGCTTCATGTGCTACAGCCGAGGGCGAGGCTACCAGGAGAGACGTCGTGCTCCTGCTTGATGGTTCAGAGGGAAGTAGGAGTGGATTCCCCGCCATGCGTGACTTTGTTGTGAGAGTGGTGGAGAAACTCCATGTGGATGAAGGCAGAGACCGCGTTTCTGTGGTCCAGTACAGCCGAGAGCCCGAGGCTAATTTCTATCTGAACACCTACGCCACAAAGGACGAGGTTCTGGAAAATGTCCGCGGTCTGAGGCACAAAGGAGGCAGACCCCTCAACACCGGGGCGGCCCTCCAGTATGTGAAAGACCGTGTACTCACCGAATCCTCTGGCAGTAGACGCCTGGAGGGTGTCCCACAGATACTGGTTTTACTGAGTGGTGGAAGGTCGTATGACAGTGTGGATGCACCAGCCTCTGCTCTTAGGGAGCTCGGAGTGAAAATTTACACCATTGGCACCAGATATTCCGACAGCAGAGAATTGCAGAGGATTTCAGATGAGCCTAGCAATGCGCTCACAGTCTCTGACTTCAGTGAGCTGCCCAGTGTTCAGGAGAAGCTTGTTGATTCAGTAGACTCCGTTGTCGTCCGTGTCACACCAACCACGCCAACCGTCATAGGTATGTGTACATCAGTATGACTGCCCAGCACTTTCAGTCTTTGCCTTAGGGCCATACTTCCCTCGCCAGTATTACTAGGTCTTTTCGCATTCTCCTGTAAGAATAAGCCAGATTAGGCTCGCGTAGAAATGCTCAAGGCATGGGTTCAGGCAGCCTTGTAGAGAGGGGGTTGGGGTGGGGCTGAGTTTGGCTGTAGGCATGTCCGTTCATTTTTATGTTAGTACTGATCTGAGTAATGGCAAGTGGGGCTTCTGTGCTAAAAGAAAGTGTTCTACGTGCTAAACATGTTGTTTTCCTTCTAGTTGACCATGCCGCTCCTAAAAAGGACGTTGTGTTCCTGCTGGATGGCTCTGATTACACTAGGACTGCATTCCTAGCTATGAAGGACTTTGTTCAGAGGCTAGTGGAGAAGCTAAATGTGATGGAGAACAGAGATCGTGTGTCTGTGGTCCAATACAGCAGAGACGCAGAGGCCCATTTCTATCTGAATACATACACAGGAAAGGAGGAAACTCTTGACGCTGTGAGAGCTCTGAGGCACAAAGGAGGCAGGCCCCTTAACACCGGGGCGGCTCTCCAGTACGTGAAAGACAGCGCCTTCTCTCCTTCCTCTGGCAGCAGACGGCAAGAGGGTGTCCCTCAAATTCTAATTCTGCTGAGCGGAGCCAGGTCTAGTGATAACGTAGAGACACCAGCCAGCTCTCTGAAAGAGAGTGGCGTCTTGATCTTTGCTATTGGCACCAAAAATTCCAGCCGAGACATTGAGAGGATTTCGTCCTCTCTTACCCATGCCCAGTCTGTCTCAGACTTTTCGGAGCTGCCAAATGTCCAACAGGATGTCCTTGCCTCTGTAAACACTGCTGTCTTGGAGGCAACACAGATATCACCAACAGTTTGGGGTAAGACTGATTTAACGACATTGCTCTTCATCTCTTCAGATAGGCTTTTCTGTGCTGTGTGTTTTGACAAACGTCTGCCTGTCTCAACATAGCCAAAAGTGAGCTCTGTCAGGCTAGGGTGTTAGATTGGCCACACATATGTTAGACTAAAGTGTTCATGCTGGCACTTTTCAGCAGTCTGTGAAGTTTTGCGTAACATTTGTATGGAGGCATTAGCCACACAACAAGTGTTAAAACAGGTTTTGGCCCAGAGTCTTTAGATCTGGATAGGGCATCGTCTTTCCCCCGTACCCTTGCAACATGCTTAAATGTGTCATTTTGGAGGGGATCTTATGGGAACATTAAATTGCTTGAGTTTTATCCATGTTCTGCACCCTAAGGTTCTCATATGTCTGTATGTTTGTGCGTTTCAATACCCTTAGTTGACAGAGAAATTCCCAGAAAAGACGTGGTGTTCGTGTTGGATGGCTCTGATGGAACAAAGAACATGTTCCCAGCAGTGCTTGACTTTGTTCAAAGAGTGGTGGCGAAATTAAATGTGGGTGAGAGCAAAGACCGTGTCTCTGTTGTGCAGTACAGCAGAGACGCAGTGGCCCACTTCTACCTGAACTCCCACTCGAGGAAGGAGGACGTTCTTGAGAACGTTAGAAATCTGAGACATAAAGGAGGAAGGCCCCTCAACACTGGTGCAGCCCTCCAGTATGTGAGGGAGAACGTGTTCACGGCCCCTTCTGGCTCTAGACGCCTGGAGGGTGTGCCACAGATGTTGATCCTGCTTAGCGGTGGAAGGTCTTTTGACAGTGTTGACGCTCCAGCCGCGGCTCTGAAAGAGCTGGGCGTGCAGATCTTCCCAATTGGAAACAGGAACTCTGACAGCAGAGAACTGCAGAGGATTTCAAACGACCCCAGGAACGCACTGTCAGTGTCTGAGTTCAGTGACCTTCCAAATGTTCAGCAGCAACTTCTGTCTGTGGTGAGCACTGTGGTAGTGGAGGCAACTCCTGTAACACCAACAGCCACAGGTAAGAACGCATTTGTCTGTTGTGTCTTGTTTTGTACCATGCCGAAGGATGATGTGGCAGTGTTAGTGACAGATGGCAAAAAAAATATTACGTTTTTTTTACTCAGTTGGACACTAGGTCTAAATACCTAAGATACCTAAGGAATTAGCTGCAAAGTGTTTTTTGGCAGAGTGATAGATTGCTCTTTTGACATGCTTCATGTGCTACAGCCGAGGGCGAGGCTACCAGGAGAGACGTCGTGCTCCTGCTTGATGGTTCAGAGGGAAGTAGGAGTGGATTCCCCGCCATGCGTGACTTTGTTGTGAGAGTGGTGGAGAAACTCCATGTGGATGAAGGCAGAGACCGCGTTTCTGTGGTCCAGTACAGCCGAGAGCCCGAGGCTAATTTCTATCTGAACACCTACGCCACAAAGGACGAGGTTCTGGAAAATGTCCGCGGTCTGAGGCACAAAGGAGGCAGACCCCTCAACACCGGGGCGGCCCTCCAGTATGTGAAAGACCGTGTACTCACCGAATCCTCTGGCAGTAGACGCCTGGAGGGTGTCCCACAGATACTGGTTTTACTGAGTGGTGGAAGGTCGTATGACAGTGTGGATGCACCAGCCTCTGCTCTTAGGGAGCTCGGAGTGAAAATTTACACCATTGGCACCAGATATTCCGACAGCAGAGAATTGCAGAGGATTTCAGATGAGCCTAGCAATGCGCTCACAGTCTCTGACTTCAGTGAGCTGCCCAGTGTTCAGGAGAAGCTTGTTGATTCAGTAGACTCCGTTGTCGTCCGTGTCACACCAACCACGCCAACCGTCATAGGTATGTGTACATCAGTATGACTGCCCAGCACTTTCAGTCTTTGCCTTAGGGCCATACTTCCCTCGCCAGTATTACTAGGTCTTTTCGCATTCTCCTGTAAGAATAAGCCAGATTAGGCTCGCGTAGAAATGCTCAAGGCATGGGTTCAGGCAGCCTTGTAGAGAGGGGGTTGGGGTGGGGCTGAGTTTGGCTGTAGGCATGTCCGTTCATTTTTATGTTAGTACTGATCTGAGTAATGGCAAGTGGGGCTTCTGTGCTAAAAGAAAGTGTTCTACGTGCTAAACATGTTGTTTTCCTTCTAGTTGACCATGCCGCTCCTAAAAAGGACGTTGTGTTCCTGCTGGATGGCTCTGATTACACTAGGACTGCATTCCTAGCTATGAAGGACTTTGTTCAGAGGCTAGTGGAGAAGCTAAATGTGATGGAGAACAGAGATCGTGTGTCTGTGGTCCAATACAGCAGAGACGCAGAGGCCCATTTCTATCTGAATACATACACAGGAAAGGAGGAAACTCTTGACGCTGTGAGAGCTCTGAGGCACAAAGGAGGCAGGCCCCTTAACACCGGGGCGGCTCTCCAGTACGTGAAAGACAGCGCCTTCTCTCCTTCCTCTGGCAGCAGACGGCAAGAGGGTGTCCCTCAAATTCTAATTCTGCTGAGCGGAGCCAGGTCTAGTGATAACGTAGAGACACCAGCCAGCTCTCTGAAAGAGAGTGGCGTCTTGATCTTTGCTATTGGCACCAAAAATTCCAGCCGAGACATTGAGAGGATTTCGTCCTCTCTTACCCATGCCCAGTCTGTCTCAGACTTTTCGGAGCTGCCAAATGTCCAACAGGATGTCCTTGCCTCTGTAAACACTGCTGTCTTGGAGGCAACACAGATATCACCAACAGTTTGGGGTAAGACTGATTTAACGACATTGCTCTTCATCTCTTCAGATAGGCTTTTCTGTGCTGTGTGTTTTGACAAACGTCTGCCTGTCTCAACATAGCCAAAAGTGAGCTCTGTCAGGCTAGGGTGTTAGATTGGCCACACATATGTTAGACTAAAGTGTTCATGCTGGCACTTTTCAGCAGTCTGTGAAGTTTTGCGTAACATTTGTATGGAGGCATTAGCCACACAACAAGTGTTAAAACAGGTTTTGGCCCAGAGTCTTTAGATCTGGATAGGGCATCGTCTTTCCCCCGTACCCTTGCAACATGCTTAAATGTGTCATTTTGGAGGGGATCTTATGGGAACATTAAATTGCTTGAGTTTTATCCATGTTCTGCACCCTAAGGTTCTCATATGTCTGTATGTTTGTGCGTTTCAATACCCTTAGTTGACAGAGAAATTCCCAGAAAAGACGTGGTGTTCGTGTTGGATGGCTCTGATGGAACAAAGAACATGTTCCCAGCAGTGCTTGACTTTGTTCAAAGAGTGGTGGCGAAATTAAATGTGGGTGAGAGCAAAGACCGTGTCTCTGTTGTGCAGTACAGCAGAGACGCAGTGGCCCACTTCTACCTGAACTCCCACTCGAGGAAGGAGGACGTTCTTGAGAACGTTAGAAATCTGAGACATAAAGGAGGAAGGCCCCTCAACACTGGTGCAGCCCTCCAGTATGTGAGGGAGAACGTGTTCACGGCCCCTTCTGGCTCTAGACGCCTGGAGGGTGTGCCACAGATGTTGATCCTGCTTAGCGGTGGAAGGTCTTTTGACAGTGTTGACGCTCCAGCCGCGGCTCTGAAAGAGCTGGGCGTGCAGATCTTCCCAATTGGAAACAGGAACTCTGACAGCAGAGAACTGCAGAGGATTTCAAACGACCCCAGGAACGCACTGTCAGTGTCTGAGTTCAGTGACCTTCCAAATGTTCAGCAGCAACTTCTGTCTGTGGTGAGCACTGTGGTAGTGGAGGCAACTCCTGTAACACCAACAGCCACAGGTAAGAACGCATTTGTCTGTTGTGTCTTGTTTTGTACCATGCCGAAGGATGATGTGGCAGTGTTAGTGACAGATGGCAAAAAAAATATTACGTTTTTTTTACTCAGTTGGACACTAGGTCTAAATACCTAAGATACCTAAGGAATTAGCTGCAAAGTGTTTTTTGGCAGAGTGATAGATTGCTCTTTTGACATGCTTCATGTGCTACAGCCGAGGGCGAGGCTACCAGGAGAGACGTCGTGCTCCTGCTTGATGGTTCAGAGGGAAGTAGGAGTGGATTCCCCGCCATGCGTGACTTTGTTGTGAGAGTGGTGGAGAAACTCCATGTGGATGAAGGCAGAGACCGCGTTTCTGTGGTCCAGTACAGCCGAGAGCCCGAGGCTAATTTCTATCTGAACACCTACGCCACAAAGGACGAGGTTCTGGAAAATGTCCGCGGTCTGAGGCACAAAGGAGGCAGACCCCTCAACACCGGGGCGGCCCTCCAGTATGTGAAAGACCGTGTACTCACCGAATCCTCTGGCAGTAGACGCCTGGAGGGTGTCCCACAGATACTGGTTCTACTGAGTGGTGGAAGGTCGTATGACAGTGTGGATGCACCAGCCTCTGCTCTTAGGGAGCTCGGAGTGAAAATTTACACCATTGGCACCAGATATTCCGACAGCAGAGAATTGCAGAGGATTTCAGATGAGCCTAGCAATGCGCTCACAGTCTCTGACTTCAGTGAGCTGCCCAGTGTTCAGGAGAAGCTTGTTGATTCAGTAGACTCCGTTGTCGTCCGTGTCACACACACCACGCCAACCGTCATAGGTATGTGTACATCAGTATGACTGCCCAGCACTTTCAGTCTTTGCCTTAGGGCCATACTTCCCTCGCCAGTATTACTAGGTCTTTTCGCATTCTCCTGTAAGAATAAGCCAGATTAGGCTCGCGTAGAAATGCTCAAGGCATGGGTTCAGGCAGCCTTGTAGAGAGGGGGTTGGGGTGGGGCTGAGGTTGGCTGTAGGCATGTCCGTTCATTTTTATGTTAGTACTGATCTGAGTAATGGCAAGTGGGGCTTCTGTGCTAAAAGAAAGTGTTCTACGTGCTAAACATGTTGTTTTCCTTCTAGTTGACTATGCCGCTCCTAAAAAGGACGTTGTGTTCCTGCTGGATGGCTCTGATTACACTAGGACTGCATTCCTAGCTATGAAGGACTTTGTTCAGAGGCTAGTGGAGAAGCTAAATGTGATGGAGAACAGAGATCGTGTGTCTGTGGTCCAATACAGCAGAGACGCAGAGGCCCATTTCTATCTGAATACATACACAGGAAAGGAGGAAACTCTTGACGCTGTGAGAGCTCTGAGGCACAAAGGAGGCAGGCCCCTTAACACCGGGGCGGCTCTCCAGTACGTGAAAGACAGCGCCTTCTCTCCTTCCTCTGGCAGCAGACGGCAAGAGGGTGTCCCTCAAATTCTAATTCTGCTGAGCGGAGCCAGGTCTAGTGATAACGTAGAGACACCAGCCAGCTCTCTGAAAGAGAGTGGCGTCTTGATCTTTGCTATTGGCACCAAAAATTCCAGCCGAGACATTGAGAGGATTTCGTCCTCTCTTACCCATGCCCAGTCTGTCTCAGACTTTTCGGAGCTGCCAAATGTCCAACAGGATGTCCTTGCCTCTGTAAACACTGCTGTCTTGGAGGCAACACAGATATCACCAACAGTTTGGGGTAAGACTGATTTAACGACATTGCTCTTCATCTCTTCAGATAGGCTTTTCTGTGCTGTGTGTTTTGACAAACGTCTGCCTGTCTCAACATAGCCAAAAGTGAGCTCTGTCAGGCTAGGGTGTTAGATTGGCCACACATATGTTAGACTAAAGTGTTCATGCTGGCACTTTTCAGCAGTCTGTGAAGTTTTGCGTAACATTTGTATGGAGGCATTAGCCACACAACAAGTGTTAAAACAGGTTTTGGCCCAGAGTCTTTAGATCTGGATAGGGCATCGTCTTTCCCCCGTACCCTTGCAACATGCTTAAATGTGTCATTTTGGAGGGGATCTTATGGGAACATTAAATTGCTTGAGTTTTATCCATGTTCTGCACCTTAAGGTTCTCATATGTCTGTATGTTTGTGCGTTTCAATACCCTTAGTTGACAGAGAAATTCCCAGAAAAGACGTGGTGTTCGTGTTGGATGGCTCTGATGGAACAAAGAACATGTTCCCAGCAGTGCTTGACTTTGTTCAAAGAGTGGTGGCGAAATTAAATGTGGGTGAGAGCAAAGACCGTGTCTCTGTTGTGCAGTACAGCAGAGACGCAGTGGCCCACTTCTACCTGAACTCCCACTCAAGGAAGGAGGACGTTCTTGAGAACGTTAGAAATCTGAGACATAAAGGAGGAAGGCCCCTCAACACTGGTGCAGCCCTCCAGTATGTGAGGGAGAACGTGTTCACGGCCCCTTCTGGCTCTAGACGCCTGGAGGGTGTGCCACAGATGTTGATCCTGCTTAGCGGTGGAAGGTCTTTTGACAGTGTTGACGCTCCAGCCGCGGCTCTGAAAGAGCTGGGCGTGCAGATCTTCCCAATTGGAAACAGGAACTCTGACAGCAGAGAACTGCAGAGGATTTCAAACGACCCCAGGAACGCACTGTCAGTGTCTGAGTTCAGTGACCTTCCAAATGTTCAGCAGCAACTTCTGTCTGTGGTGAGCACTGTGGTAGTGGAGGCAACTCCTGTAACACCAACAGCCACAGGTAAGAACGCATTTGTCTGTTGTGTCTTGTTTTGTACCATGCCGAAGGATGATGTGGCAGTGTTAGTGACAGATGGCAAAAAAAATATTACGTTTTTTTTACTCAGTTGGACACTAGGTCTAAATACCTAAGATACCTAAGGAATTAGCTGCAAAGTGTTTTTTGGCAGAGTGATAGATTGCTCTTTTGACATGCTTCATGTGCTACAGCCGAGGGCGAGGCTACCAGGAGAGACGTCGTGCTCCTGCTTGATGGTTCAGAGGGAAGTAGGAGTGGATTCCCCGCCATGCGTGACTTTGTTGTGAGAGTGGTGGAGAAACTCCATGTGGATGAAGGCAGAGACCGCGTTTCTGTGGTCCAGTACAGCCGAGAGCCCGAGGCTAATTTCTATCTGAACACCTACGCCACAAAGGACGAGGTTCTGGAAAATGTCCGCGGTCTGAGGCACAAAGGAGGCAGACCCCTCAACACCGGGGCGGCCCTCCAGTATGTGAAAGACCGTGTACTCACCGAATCCTCTGGCAGTAGACGCCTGGAGGGTGTCCCACAGATACTGGTTTTACTGAGTGGTGGAAGGTCGTATGACAGTGTGGATGCACCAGCCTCTGCTCTTAGGGAGTTCGGAGTGAAAATTTACACCATTGGCACCAGATATTCCGACAGCAGAGAATTGCAGAGGATTTCAGATGAGCCTAGCAATGCGCTCACAGTCTCTGACTTCAGTGAGCTGCCCAGTGTTCAGGAGAAGCTTGTTGATTCAGTAGACTCCGTTGTCGTCCGTGTCACACCAACCACGCCAACCGTCATAGGTATGTGTACATCAGTATGACTGCCCAGCACTTTCAGTCTTTGCCTTAGGGCCATACTTCCCTCGCCAGTATTACTAGGTCTTTTCGCATTCTCCTGTAAGAATAAGCCAGATTAGGCTCGCGTAGAAATGCTCAAGGCATGGGTTCAGGCAGCCTTGTAGAGAGGGGGTTGGGGTGGGGCTGAGTTTGGCTGTAGGCATGTCCGTTCATTTTTATGTTAGTACTGATCTGAGTAATGGCAAGTGGGGCTTCTGTGCTAAAAGAAAGTGTTCTACGTGCTAAACATGTTGTTTTCCTTCTAGTTGACCATGCCGCTCCTAAAAAGGACGTTGTGTTCCTGCTGGATGGCTCTGATTACACTAGGACTGCATTCCTAGCTATGAAGGACTTTGTTCAGAGGCTAGTGGAGAAGCTAAATGTGATGGAGAACAGAGATCGTGTGTCTGTGGTCCAATACAGCAGAGACGCAGAGGCCCATTTCTATCTGAATACATACACAGGAAAGGAGAAAACTCTTGACGCTGTGAGAGCTCTGAGGCACAAAGGAGGCAGGCCCCTTAACACCGGGGCGGCTCTCCAGTACGTGAAAGACAGCGCCTTCTCTCCTTCCTCTGGCAGCAGACGGCAAGAGGGTGTCCCTCAAATTCTAATTCTGCTGAGCGGAGCCAGGTCTAGTGATAACGTAGAGACACCAGCCAGCTCTCTGAAAGAGAGTGGCGTCTTGATCTTTGCTATTGGCACCAAAAATTCCAGCCGAGACATTGAGAGGATTTCGTCCTCTCTTACCCATGCCCAGTCTGTCTCAGACTTTTCGGAGCTGCCAAATGTCCAACAGGATGTCCTTGCCTCTGTAAACACTGCTGTCTTGGAGGCAACACAGATATCACCAACAGTTTGGGGTAAGACTGATTTAACGACATTGCTCTTCATCTCTTCAGATAGGCTTTTCTGTGCTGTGTGTTTTGACAAACGTCTGCCTGTCTCAACATCGCCAAAAGTGAGCTCTGTCAGGCTAGGGTGTTAGATTGGCCACACATATGTTAGACTAAAGTGTTCATGCTGGCACTTTTCAGCAGTCTGTGAAGTTTTGCGTAACATTTGTATGGAGGCATTAGCCACACAACAAGTGTTAAAACAGGTTTTGGCCCAGAGTCTTTAGATCTGGATAGGGCATCGTCTTTCCCCCGTACCCTTGCAACATGCTTAAATGTGTCATTTTGGAGGGGATCTTATGGGAACATTAAATTGCTTGAGTTTTATCCATGTTCTGCACCCTAAGGTTCTCATATGTCTGTATGTTTGTGCGTTTCAATACCCTTAGTTGACAGAGAAATTCCCAGAAAAGACGTGGTGTTCGTGTTGGATGGCTCTGATGGAACAAAGAACATGTTCCCAGCAGTGCTTGACTTTGTTCAAAGAGTGGTGGCGAAATTAAATGTGGGTGAGAGCAAAGACCGTGTCTCTGTTGTGCAGTACAGCAGAGACGCAGTGGCCCACTTCTACCTGAACTCCCACTCAAGGAAGGAGGACGTTCTTGAGAACGTTAGAAATCTGAGACATAAAGGAGGAAGGCCCCTCAACACTGGTGCAGCCCTCCAGTATGTGAGGGAGAACGTGTTCACGGCCCCTTCTGGCTCTAGACGCCTGGAGGGTGTGCCACAGATGTTGATCCTGCTTAGCGGTGGAAGGTCTTTTGACAGTGTTGACGCTCCAGCCGCGGCTCTGAAAGAGCTGGGCGTGCAGATCTTCCCAATTGGAAACAGGAACTCTGACAGCAGAGAACTGCAGAGGATTTCAAACGACCCCAGGAACGCACTGTCAGTGTCTGAGTTCAGTGACCTTCCAAATGTTCAGCAGCAACTTCTGTCTGTGGTGAGCACTGTGGTAGTGGAGGCAACTCCTGTAACACCAACAGCCACAGGTAAGAACGCATTTGTCTGTTGTGTCTTGTTTTGTACCATGCCGAAGGATGATGTGGCAGTGTTAGTGACAGATGGCAAAAAAAATATTACGTTTTTTTTACTCAGTTGGACACTAGGTCTAAATACCTAAGATACCTAAGGAATTAGCTGCAAAGTGTTTTTTGGCAGAGTGATAGATTGCTCTTTTGACATGCTTCATGTGCTACAGCCGAGGGCGAGGCTACCAGGAGAGACGTCGTGCTCCTGCTTGATGGTTCAGAGGGAAGTAGGAGTGGATTCCCCGCCATGCGTGACTTTGTTGTGAGAGTGGTGGAGAAACTCCATGTGGATGAAGGCAGAGACCGCGTTTCTGTGGTCCAGTACAGCCGAGAGCCCGAGGCTAATTTCTATCTGAACACCTACGCCACAAAGGACGAGGTTCTGGAAAATGTCCGCGGTCTGAGGCACAAAGGAGGCAGACCCCTCAACACCGGGGCGGCCCTCCAGTATGTGAAAGACCGTGTACTCACCGAATCCTCTGGCAGTAGACGCCTGGAGGGTGTCCCACAGATACTGGTTTTACTGAGTGGTGGAAGGTCCTATGACAGTGTGGATGCACCAGCCTCTGCTCTTAGGGAGCTCGGAGTGAAAATTTACACCATTGGCACCAGATATTCCGACAGCAGAGAATTGCAGAGGATTTCAGATGAGCCTAGCAATGCGCTCACAGTCTCTGACTTCAGTGAGCTGCCCAGTGTTCAGGAGAAGCTTGTTGATTCAGTAGACTCCGTTGTCGTCCGTGTCACACCAACCACGCCAACCGTCATAGGTATGTGTACATCAGTATGACTGCCCAGCACTTTCAGTCTTTGCCTTAGGGCCATACTTCCCTCGCCAGTATTACTAGGTCTTTTCGCATTCTCCTGTAAGAATAAGCCAGATTAGGCTCGCGTAGAAATGCTCAAGGCATGGGTTCAGGCAGCCTTGTAGAGAGGGGGTTGGGGTGGGGCTGAGTTTGGCTGTAGGCATGTCCGTTCATTTTTATGTTAGTACTGATCTGAGTAATGGCAAGTGGGGCTTCTGTGCTAAAAGAAAGTGTTCTACGTGCTAAACATGTTGTTTTCCTTCTAGTTGACCATGCCGCTCCTAAAAAGGACGTTGTGTTCCTGCTGGATGGCTCTGATTACACTAGGACTGCATTCCTAGCTATGAAGGACTTTGTTCAGAGGCTAGTGGAGAAGCTAAATGTGATGGAGAACAGAGATCGTGTGTCTGTGGTCCAATACAGCAGAGACGCAGAGGCCCATTTCTATCTGAATACATACACAGGAAAGGAGGAAACTCTTGACGCTGTGAGAGCTCTGAGGCACAAAGGAGGCAGGCCCCTTAACACCGGGGCGGCTCTCCAGTACGTGAAAGACAGCGCCTTCTCTCCTTCCTCTGGCAGCAGACGGCAAGAGGGTGTCCCTCAAATTCTAATTCTGCTGAGCGGAGCCAGGTCTAGTGATAACGTAGAGACACCAGCCAGCTCTCTGAAAGAGAGTGGCGTCTTGATCTTTGCTATTGGCACCAAAAATTCCAGCCGAGACATTGAGAGGATTTCGTCCTCTCTTACCCATGCCCAGTCTGTCTCAGACTTTTCGGAGCTGCCAAATGTCCAACAGGATGTCCTTGCCTCTGTAAACACTGCTGTCTTGGAGGCAACACAGATATCACCAACAGTTTGGGGTAAGACTGATTTAACGACATTGCTCTTCATCTCTTCAGATAGGCTTTTCTGTGCTGTGTGTTTTGACAAACGTCTGCCTGTCTCAACATCGCCAAAAGTGAGCTCTGTCAGGCTAGGGTGTTAGATTGGCCACACATATGTTAGACTAAAGTGTTCATGCTGGCACTTTTCAGCAGTCTGTGAAGTTTTGCGTAACATTTGTATGGAGGCATTAGCCACACAACAAGTGTTAAAACAGGTTTTGGCCCAGAGTCTTTAGATCTGGATAGGGCATCGTCTTTCCCCCGTACCCTTGCAACATGCTTAAATGTGTCATTTTGGAGGGGATCTTATGGGAACATTAAATTGCTTGAGTTTTATCCATGTTCTGCACCCTAAGGTTCTCATATGTCTGTATGTTTGTGCGTTTCAATACCCTTAGTTGACAGAGAAATTCCCAGAAAAGACGTGGTGTTCGTGTTGGATGGCTCTGATGGAACAAAGAACATGTTCCCAGCAGTGCTTGACTTTGTTCAAAGAGTGGTGGCGAAATTAAATGTGGGTGAGAGCAAAGACCGTGTCTCTGTTGTGCAGTACAGCAGAGACGCAGTGGCCCACTTCTACCTGAACTCCCACTCAAGGAAGGAGGACGTTCTTGAGAACGTTAGAAATCTGAGACATAAAGGAGGAAGGCCCCTCAACACTGGTGCAGCCCTCCAGTATGTGAGGGAGAACGTGTTCACGGCCCCTTCTGGCTCTAGACGCCTGGAGGGTGTGCCACAGATGTTGATCCTGCTTAGCGGTGGAAGGTCTTTTGACAGTGTTGACGCTCCAGCCGCGGCTCTGAAAGAGCTGGGCGTGCAGATCTTCCCAATTGGAAACAGGAACTCTGACAGCAGAGAACTGCAGAGGATTTCAAACGACCCCAGGAACGCACTGTCAGTGTCTGAGTTCAGTGACCTTCCAAATGTTCAGCAGCAACTTCTGTCTGTGGTGAGCACTGTGGTAGTGGAGGCAACTCCTGTAACACCAACAGCCACAGGTAAGAACGCATTTGTCTGTTGTGTCTTGTTTTGTACCATGCCGAAGGATGATGTGGCAGTGTTAGTGACAGATGGCAAAAAAAATATTACGTTTTTTTTACTCAGTTGGACACTAGGTCTAAATACCTAAGATACCTAAGGAATTAGCTGCAAAGTGTTTTTTGGCAGAGTGATAGATTGCTCTTTTGACATGCTTCATGTGCTACAGCCGAGGGCGAGGCTACCAGGAGAGACGTCGTGCTCCTGCTTGATGGTTCAGAGGGAAGTAGGAGTGGATTCCCCGCCATGCGTGACTTTGTTGTGAGAGTGGTGGAGAAACTCCATGTGGATGAAGGCAGAGACCGCGTTTCTGTGGTCCAGTACAGCCGAGAGCCCGAGGCTAATTTCTATCTGAACACCTACGCCACAAAGGACGAGGTTCTGGAAAATGTCCGCGGTCTGAGGCACAAAGGAGGCAGACCCCTCAACACCGGGGCGGCCCTCCAGTATGTGAAAGACCGTGTACTCACCGAATCCTCTGGCAGTAGACGCCTGGAGGGTGTCCCACAGATACTGGTTTTACTGAGTGGTGGAAGGTCGTATGACAGTGTGGATGCACCAGCCTCTGCTCTTAGGGAGCTCGGAGTGAAAATTTACACCATTGGCACCAGATATTCCGACAGCAGAGAATTGCAGAGGATTTCAGATGAGCCTAGCAATGCGCTCACAGTCTCTGACTTCAGTGAGCTGCCCAGTGTTCAGGAGAAGCTTGTTGATTCAGTAGACTCCGTTGTCGTCCGTGTCACACCAACCACGCCAACCGTCATAGGTATGTGTACATCAGTATGACTGCCCAGCACTTTCAGTCTTTGCCTTAGGGCCATACTTCCCTCGCCAGTATTACTAGGTCTTTTCGCATTCTCCTGTAAGAATAAGCCAGATTAGGCTCGCGTAGAAATGCTCAAGGCATGGGTTCAGGCAGCCTTGTAGAGAGGGGGTTGGGGTGGGGCTGAGTTTGGCTGTAGGCATGTCCGTTCATTTTTATGTTAGTACTGATCTGAGTAATGGCAAGTGGGGCTTCTGTGCTAAAAGAAAGTGTTCTACGTGCTAAACATGTTGTTTTCCTTCTAGTTGACCATGCCGCTCCTAAAAAGGACGTTGTGTTCCTGCTGGATGGCTCTGATTACACTAGGACTGCATTCCTAGCTATGAAGGACTTTGTTCAGAGGCTAGTGGAGAAGCTAAATGTGATGGAGAACAGAGATCGTGTGTCTGTGGTCCAATACAGCAGAGACGCAGAGGCCCATTTCTATCTGAATACATACACAGGAAAGGAGGAAACTCTTGACGCTGTGAGAGCTCTGAGGCACAAAGGAGGCAGGCCCCTTAACACCGGGGCGGCTCTCCAGTACGTGAAAGACAGCGCCTTCTCTCCTTCCTCTGGCAGCAGACGGCAAGAGGGTGTCCCTCAAATTCTAATTCTGCTGAGCGGAGCCAGGTCTAGTGATAACGTAGAGACACCAGCCAGCTCTCTGAAAGAGAGTGGCGTCTTGATCTTTGCTATTGGCACCAAAAATTCCAGCCGAGACATTGAGAGGATTTCGTCCTCTCTTACCCATGCCCAGTCTGTCTCAGACTTTTCGGAGCTGCCAAATGTCCAACAGGATGTCCTTGCCTCTGTAAACACTGCTGTCTTGGAGGCAACACAGATATCACCAACAGTTTGGGGTAAGACTGATTTAACGACATTGCTCTTCATCTCTTCAGATAGGCTTTTCTGTGCTGTGTGTTTTGACAAACGTCTGCCTGTCTCAACATCGCCAAAAGTGAGCTCTGTCAGGCTAGGGTGTTAGATTGGCCACACATATGTTAGACTAAAGTGTTCATGCTGGCACTTTTCAGCAGTCTGTGAAGTTTTGCGTAACATTTGTATGGAGGCATTAGCCACACAACAAGTGTTAAAACAGGTTTTGGCCCAGAGTCTTTAGATCTGGATAGGGCATCGTCTTTCCCCCGTACCCTTGCAACATGCTTAAATGTGTCATTTTGGAGGGGATCTTATGGGAACATTAAATTGCTTGAGTTTTATCCATGTTCTGCACCCTAAGGTTCTCATATGTCTGTATGTTTGTGCGTTTCAATACCCTTAGTTGACAGAGAAATTCCCAGAAAAGACGTGGTGTTCGTGTTGGATGGCTCTGATGGAACAAAGAACATGTTCCCAGCAGTGCTTGACTTTGTTCAAAGAGTGGTGGCGAAATTAAATGTGGGTGAGAGCAAAGACCGTGTCTCTGTTGTGCAGTACAGCAGAGACGCAGTGGCCCACTTCTACCTGAACTCCCACTCAAGGAAGGAGGACGTTCTTGAGAACGTTAGAAATCTGAGACATAAAGGAGGAAGGCCCCTCAACACTGGTGCAGCCCTCCAGTATGTGAGGGAGAACGTGTTCACGGCCCCTTCTGGCTCTAGACGCCTGGAGGGTGTGCCACAGATGTTGATCCTGCTTAGCGGTGGAAGGTCTTTTGACAGTGTTGACGCTCCAGCCGCGGCTCTGAAAGAGCTGGGCGTGCAGATCTTCCCAATTGGAAACAGGAACTCTGACAGCAGAGAACTGCAGAGGATTTCAAACGACCCCAGGAACGCACTGTCAGTGTCTGAGTTCAGTGACCTTCCAAATGTTCAGCAGCAACTTCTGTCTGTGGTGAGCACTGTGGTAGTGGAGGCAACTCCTGTAACACCAACAGCCACAGGTAAGAACGCATTTGTCTGTTGTGTCTTGTTTTGTACCATGCCGAAGGATGATGTGGCAGTGTTAGTGACAGATGGCAAAAAAAATATTACGTTTTTTTTACTCAGTTGGACACTAGGTCTAAATACCTAAGATACCTAAGGAATTAGCTGCAAAGTGTTTTTTGGCAGAGTGATAGATTGCTCTTTTGACATGCTTCATGTGCTACAGCCGAGGGCGAGGCTACCAGGAGAGACGTCGTGCTCCTGCTTGATGGTTCAGAGGGAAGTAGGAGTGGATTCCCCGCCATGCGTGACTTTGTTGTGAGAGTGGTGGAGAAACTCCATGTGGATGAAGGCAGAGACCGCGTTTCTGTGGTCCAGTACAGCCGAGAGCCCGAGGCTAATTTCTATCTGAACACCTACGCCACAAAGGACGAGGTTCTGGAAAATGTCCGCGGTCTGAGGCACAAAGGAGGCAGACCCCTCAACACCGGGGCGGCCCTCCAGTATGTGAAAGACCGTGTACTCACCGAATCCTCTGGCAGTAGACGCCTGGAGGGTGTCCCACAGATACTGGTTTTACTGAGTGGTGGAAGGTCGTATGACAGTGTGGATGCACCAGCCTCTGCTCTTAGGGAGCTCGGAGTGAAAATTTACACCATTGGCACCAGATATTCCGACAGCAGAGAATTGCAGAGGATTTCAGATGAGCCTAGCAATGCGCTCACAGTCTCTGACTTCAGTGAGCTGCCCAGTGTTCAGGAGAAGCTTGTTGATTCAGTAGACTCCGTTGTCGTCCGTGTCACACCAACCACGCCAACCGTCATAGGTATGTGTACATCAGTATGACTGCCCAGCACTTTCAGTCTTTGCCTTAGGGCCATACTTCCCTCGCCAGTATTACTAGGTCTTTTCGCATTCTCCTGTAAGAATAAGCCAGATTAGGCTCGCGTAGAAATGCTCAAGGCATGGGTTCAGGCAGCCTTGTAGAGAGGGGGTTGGGGTGGGGCTGAGTTTGGCTGTAGGCATGTCCGTTCATTTTTATGTTAGTACTGATCTGAGTAATGGCAAGTGGGGCTTCTGTGCTAAAAGAAAGTGTTCTACGTGCTAAACATGTTGTTTTCCTTCTAGTTGACCATGCCGCTCCTAAAAAGGACGTTGTGTTCCTGCTGGATGGCTCTGATTACACTAGGACTGCATTCCTAGCTATGAAGGACTTTGTTCAGAGGCTAGTGGAGAAGCTAAATGTGATGGAGAACAGAGATCGTGTGTCTGTGGTCCAATACAGCAGAGACGCAGAGGCCCATTTCTATCTGAATACATACACAGGAAAGGAGGAAACTCTTGACGCTGTGAGAGCTCTGAGGCACAAAGGAGGCAGGCCCCTTAACACCGGGGCGGCTCTCCAGTACGTGAAAGACAGCGCCTTCTCTCCTTCCTCTGGCAGCAGACGGCAAGAGGGTGTCCCTCAAATTCTAATTCTGCTGAGCGGAGCCAGGTCTAGTGATAACGTAGAGACACCAGCCAGCTCTCTGAAAGAGAGTGGCGTCTTGATCTTTGCTATTGGCACCAAAAATTCCAGCCGAGACATTGAGAGGATTTCGTCCTCTCTTACCCATGCCCAGTCTGTCTCAGACTTTTCGGAGCTGCCAAATGTCCAACAGGATGTCCTTGCCTCTGTAAACACTGCTGTCTTGGAGGCAACACAGATATCACCAACAGTTTGGGGTAAGACTGATTTAACGACATTGCTCTTCATCTCTTCAGATAGGCTTTTCTGTGCTGTGTGTTTTGACAAACGTCTGCCTGTCTCAACATCGCCAAAAGTGAGCTCTGTCAGGCTAGGGTGTTAGATTGGCCACACATATGTTAGACTAAAGTGTTCATGCTGGCACTTTTCAGCAGTCTGTGAAGTTTTGCGTAACATTTCTATGGAGGCATTAGCCACACAACAAGTGTTAAAACAGGTTTTGGCCCAGAGTCTTTAGATCTGGATAGGGCATCGTCTTTCCCCCGTACCCTTGCAACATGCTTAAATGTGTCATTTTGGAGGGGATCTTATGGGAACATTAAATTGCTTGAGTTTTATCCATGTTCTGCACCCTAAGGTTCTCATATGTCTGTATGTTTGTGCGTTTCAATACCCTTAGTTGACAGAGAAATTCCCAGAAAAGACGTGGTGTTCGTGTTGGATGGCTCTGATGGAACAAAGAACATGTTCCCAGCAGTGCTTGACTTTGTTCAAAGAGTGGTGGCGAAATTAAATGTGGGTGAGAGCAAAGACCGTGTCTCTGTTGTGCAGTACAGCAGAGACGCAGTGGCCCACTTCTACCTGAACTCCCACTCAAGGAAGGAGGACGTTCTTGAGAACGTTAGAAATCTGAGACATAAAGGAGGAAGGCCCCTCAACACTGGTGCAGCCCTCCAGTATGTGAGGGAGAACGTGTTCACGGCCCCTTCTGGCTCTAGACGCCTGGAGGGTGTGCCACAGATGTTGATCCTGCTTAGCGGTGGAAGGTCTTTTGACAGTGTTGACGCTCCAGCCGCGGCTCTGAAAGAGCTGGGCGTGCAGATCTTCCCAATTGGAAACAGGAACTCTGACAGCAGAGAACTGCAGAGGATTTCAAACGACCCCAGGAACGCACTGTCAGTGTCTGAGTTCAGTGACCTTCCAAATGTTCAGCAGCAACTTCTGTCTGTGGTGAGCACTGTGGTAGTGGAGGCAACTCCTGTAACACCAACAGCCACAGGTAAGAACGCATTTGTCTGTTGTGTCTTGTTTTGTACCATGCCGAAGGATGATGTGGCAGTGTTAGTGACAGATGGCAAAAAAAATATTACGTTTTTTTTACTCAGTTGGACACTAGGTCTAAATACCTAAGATACCTAAGGAATTAGCTGCAAAGTGTTTTTTGGCAGAGTGATAGATTGCTCTTTTGACATGCTTCATGTGCTACAGCCGAGGGCGAGGCTACCAGGAGAGACGTCGTGCTCCTGCTTGATGGTTCAGAGGGAAGTAGGAGTGGATTCCCCGCCATGCGTGACTTTGTTGTGAGAGTGGTGGAGAAACTCCATGTGGATGAAGGCAGAGACCGCGTTTCTGTGGTCCAGTACAGCCGAGAGCCCGAGGCTAATTTCTATCTGAACACCTACGCCACAAAGGACGAGGTTCTGGAAAATGTCCGCGGTCTGAGGCACAAAGGAGGCAGACCCCTCAACACCGGGGCGGCCCTCCAGTATGTGAAAGACCGTGTACTCACCGAATCCTCTGGCAGTAGACGCCTGGAGGGTGTCCCACAGATACTGGTTTTACTGAGTGGTGGAAGGTCGTATGACAGTGTGGATGCACCAGCCTCTGCTCTTAGGGAGCTCGGAGTGAAAATTTACACCATTGGCACCAGATATTCCGACAGCAGAGAATTGCAGAGGATTTCAGATGAGCCTAGCAATGCGCTCACAGTCTCTGACTTCAGTGAGCTGCCCAGTGTTCAGGAGAAGCTTGTTGATTCAGTAGACTCCGTTGTCGTCCGTGTCACACCAACCACGCCAACCGTCATAGGTATGTGTACATCAGTATGACTGCCCAGCACTTTCAGTCTTTGCCTTAGGGCCATACTTCCCTCGCCAGTATTACTAGGTCTTTTCACATTCTCCTGTAAGAATAAGCCAGATTAGGCTCGCGTAGAAATGCTCAAGGCATGGGTTCAGGCAGCCTTGTAGAGAGGGGGTTGGGGTGGGGCTGAGTTTGGCTGTAGGCATGTCCGTTCATTTTTATGTTACTACTGATCTGAGTAATGGCAAGTGGGGCTTCTGTGCTAAAAGAAAGTGTTCTACGTGCTAAACATGTTGTTTTCCTTCTAGTTGACCATGCCGCTCCTAAAAAGGACGTTGTGTTCCTGCTGGATGGCTCTGATTACACTAGGACTGCATTCCTACCTATGAAGGACTTTGTTCAGAGGCTAGTGGAGAAGCTAAATGTGATGGAGAACAGAGATCGTGTGTCTGTGGTCCAATACAGCAGAGACGCAGAGGCCCATTTCTATCTGAATACATACACAGGAAAGGAGGAAACTCTTGACGCTGTGAGAGCTCTGAGGCACAAAGGAGGCAGGCCCCTTAACACCGGGGCGGCTCTCCAGTACGTGAAAGACAGCGCCTTCTCTCCTTCCTCTGGCAGCAGACGGCAAGAGGGTGTCCCTCAAATTCTAATTCTGCTGAGCGGAGCCAGGTCTAGTGATAACGTAGAGACACCAGCCAGCTCTCTGAAAGAGAGTGGCGTCTTGATCTTTGCTATTGGCACCAAAAATTCCAGCCGAGACATTGAGAGGATTTCGTCCTCTCTTACCCATGCCCAGTCTGTCTCAGACTTTTCGGAGCTGCCAAATGTCCAACAGGATGTCCTTGCCTCTGTAAACACTGCTGTCTTGGAGGCAACACAGATATCACCAACAGTTTGGGGTAAGACTGATTTAACGACATTGCTCTTCATCTCTTCAGATAGGCTTTTCTGTGCTGTGTGTTTTGACAAACGTCTGCCTGTCTCAACATAGCCAAAAGTGAGCTCTGTCAGGCTAGGGTGTTAGATTGGCCACACATATGTTAGACTAAAGTGTTCATGCTGGCACTTTTCAGCAGTCTGTGAAGTTTTGCGTAACATTTGTATTGAGGCATTAGCCACACAACAAGTGTTAAAACAGGTTTTGGCCCAGAGTCTTTAGATCTGGATAGGGCATCGTCTTTCCCCCGTACCCTTGCAACATGCTTAAATGTGTCATTTTGGAGGGGATCTTATGGGAACATTAAATTGCTTGAGTTTTATCCATGTTCTGCACCCTAAGGTTCTCATATGTTTGTATGTTTGTGCGTTTCAATACCCTTAGTTGACAGAGAAATTCCCAGAAAAGACGTGGTGTTCGTGTTGGATGGCTCTGATGGAACAAAGAACATGTTCCCAGCAGTGCTTGACTTTGTTCAAAGAGTGGTGGCGAAATTAAATGTGGGTGAGAGCAAAGACCGTGTCTCTGTTGTGCAGTACAGCAGAGACGCAGTGGCCCACTTCTACCTGAACTCCCACTCAAGGAAGGAGGACGTTCTTGAGAACGTTAGAAATCTGAGACATAAAGGAGGAAGGCCCCTCAACACTGGTGCAGCCCTCCAGTATGTGAGGGAGAACGTGTTCACGGCCCCTTCTGGCTCTAGACGCCTGGAGGGTGTGCCACAGATGTTGATCCTGCTTAGCGGTGGAAGGTCTTTTGACAGTGTTGACGCTCCAGCCGCGGCTCTGAAAGAGCTGGGCGTGCAGATCTTCCCAATTGGAAACAGGAACTCTGACAGCAGAGAACTGCAGAGGATTTCAAACGACCCCAGGAACGCACTGTCAGTGTCTGAGTTCAGTGACCTTCCAAATGTTCAGCAGCAACTTCTGTCTGTGGTGAGCACTGTGGTAGTGGAGGCAACTCCTGTAACACCAACAGCCACAGGTAAGAACGCATTTGTCTGTTGTGTCTTGTTTTGTACCATGCCGAAGGATGATGTGGCAGTGTTAGTGACAGATGGCAAAAAAAATATTACGTTTTTTTTACTCAGTTGGACACTAGGTCTAAATACCTAAGATACCTAAGGAATTAGCTGCAAAGTGTTTTTTGGCAGAGTGATAGATTGCTCTTTTGACATGCTTCATGTGCTACAGCCGAGGGCGAGGCTACCAGGAGAGACGTCGTGCTCCTGCTTGATGGTTCAGAGGGAAGTAGGAGTGGATTCCCCGCCATGCGTGACTTTGTTGTGAGAGTGGTGGAGAAACTCCATGTGGATGAAGGCAGAGACCGCGTTTCTGTGGTCCAGTACAGCCGAGAGCCCGAGGCTAATTTCTATCTGAACACCTACGCCACAAAGGACGAGGTTCTGGAAAATGTCCGCGGTCTGAGGCACAAAGGAGGCAGACCCCTCAACACCGGGGCGGCCCTCCAGTATGTGAAAGACCGTGTACTCACCGAATCCTCTGGCAGTAGACGCCTGGAGGGTGTCCCACAGATACTGGTTTTACTGAGTGGTGGAAGGTCGTATGACAGTGTGGATGCACCAGCCTCTGCTCTTAGGGAGCTCGGAGTGAAAATTCACACCATTGGCACCAGATATTCCGACAGCAGAGAATTGCAGAGGATTTCAGATGAGCCTAGCAATGCGCTCACAGTCTCTGACTTCAGTGAGCTGCCCAGTGTTCAGGAGAAGCTTGTTGATTCAGTAGACTCCGTTGTCGTCCGTGTCACACCAACCACGCCAACCGTCATAGGTATGTGTACATCAGTATGACTGCCCAGCACTTTCAGTCTTTGCCTTAGGGCCATACTTCCCTCGCCAGTATTACTAGGTCTTTTCGCATTCTCCTGTAAGAATAAGCCAGATTAGGCTCGCGTAGAAATGCTCAAGGCATGGGTTCAGGCAGCCTTGTAGAGAGGGGGTTGGGGTGGGGCTGAGTTTGGCTGTAGGCATGTCCGTTCATTTTTATGTTAGTACTGATCTGAGTAATGGCAAGTGGGGCTTCTGTGCTAAAAGAAAGTGTTCTACGTGCTAAACATGTTGTTTTCCTTCTAGTTGACCATGCCGCTCCTAAAAAGGACGTTGTGTTCCTGCTGGATGGCTCTGATTACACTAGGACTGCATTCCTAGCTATGAAGGACTTTGTTCAGAGGCTAGTGGAGAAGCTAAATGTGATGGAGAACAGAGATCGTGTCTCTGTGGTCCAATACAGCAGAGACGCAGAGGCCCATTTCTATCTGAATACATACACAGGAAAGGAGGAAACTCTTGACGCTGTGAGAGCTCTGAGGCACAAAGGAGGCAGGCCCCTTAACACCGGGGCGGCTCTCCAGTACGTGAAAGACAGCGCCTTCTCTCCTTCCTCTGGCAGCAGACGGCAAGAGGGTGTCCCTCAAATTCTAATTCTGCTGAGCGGAGCCAGGTCTAGTGATAACGTAGAGACACCAGCCAGCTCTCTGAAAGAGAGTGGCGTCTTGATCTTTGCTATTGGCACCAAAAATTCCAGCCGAGACATTGAGAGGATTTCGTCCTCTCTTACCCATGCCCAGTCTGTCTCAGACTTTTCGGAGCTGCCAAATGTCCAACAGGATGTCCTTGCCTCTGTAAACACTGCTGTCTTGGAGGCAACACAGATATCACCAACAGTTTGGGGTAAGACTGATTTAACGACATTGCTCTTCATCTCTTCAGATAGGCTTTTCTGTGCTGTGTGTTTTGACAAACGTCTGCCTGTCTCAACATCGCCAAAAGTGAGCTCTGTCAGGCTAGGGTGTTAGATTGGCCACACATATGTTAGACTAAAGTGTTCATGCTGGCACTTTTCAGCAGTCTGTGAAGTTTTGCGTAACATTTGTATGGAGGCATTAGCCACACAACAAGTGTTAAAACAGGTTTTGGCCCAGAGTCTTTAGATCTGGATAGGGCATCGTCTTTCCCCCGTACCCTTGCAACATGCT
The DNA here is from genome assembly GCA_027475355.1 of Coilia nasus. Taxonomy (NCBI): domain Eukaryota; kingdom Metazoa; phylum Chordata; class Actinopteri; order Clupeiformes; family Engraulidae; genus Coilia; species Coilia nasus. The sequence goes on along the minus strand of CM050213.1, from coordinate 17,687,386 downwards.
TAAATGTGTCATTTTGGAGGGGATCTTATGGGAACATTAAATTGCTTGAGTTTTATCCATGTTCTGCACCCTAAGGTTCTCATATGTCTGTATGTTTGTGCGTTTCAATACCCTTAGTTGACAGAGAAATTCCCAGAAAAGACGTGGTGTTCGTGTTGGATGGCTCTGATGGAACAAAGAACATGTTCCCAGCAGTGCTTGACTTTGTTCAAAGAGTGGTGGCGAAATTAAATGTGGGTGAGAGCAAAGACCGTGTCTCTGTTGTGCAGTACAGCAGAGACGCAGTGGCCCACTTCTACCTGAACTCCCACTCAAGGAAGGAGGACGTTCTTGAGAACGTTAGAAATCTGAGACATAAAGGAGGAAGGCCCCTCAACACTGGTGCAGCCCTCCAGTATGTGAGGGAGAACGTGTTCACGGCCCCTTCTGGCTCTAGACGCCTGGAGGGTGTGCCACAGATGTTGATCCTGCTTAGCGGTGGAAGGTCTTTTGACAGTGTTGACGCTCCAGCCGCGGCTCTGAAAGAGCTGGGCGTGCAGATCTTCCCAATTGGAAACAGGAACTCTGACAGCAGAGAACTGCAGAGGATTTCAAACGACCCCAGGAACGCACTGTCAGTGTCTGAGTTCAGTGACCTTCCAAATGTTCAGCAGCAACTTCTGTCTGTGGTGAGCACTGTGGTAGTGGAGGCAACTCCTGTAACACCAACAGCCACAGGTAAGAACGCATTTGTCTGTTGTGTCTTGTTTTGTACCATGCCGAAGGATGATGTGGCAGTGTTAGTGACAGATGGCAAAAAAAATATTACGTTTTTTTTACTCAGTTGGACACTAGGTCTAAATACCTAAGATACCTAAGGAATTAGCTGCAAAGTGTTTTTTGGCAGAGTGATAGATTGCTCTTTTGACATGCTTCATGTGCTACAGCCGAGGGCGAGGCTACCAGGAGAGACGTCGTGCTCCTGCTTGATGGTTCAGAGGGAAGTAGGAGTGGATTCCCCGCCATGCGTGACTTTGTTGTGAGAGTGGTGGAGAAACTCCATGTGGATGAAGGCAGAGACCGCGTTTCTGTGGTCCAGTACAGCCGAGAGCCCGAGGCTAATTTCTATCTGAACACCTACGCCACAAAGGACGAGGTTCTGGAAAATGTCCGCGGTCTGAGGCACAAAGGAGGCAGACCCCTCAACACCGGGGCGGCCCTCCAGTATGTGAAAGACCGTGTACTCACCGAATCCTCTGGCAGTAGACGCCTGGAGGGTGTCCCACAGATACTGGTTTTACTGAGTGGTGGAAGGTCGTATGACAGTGTGGATGCACCAGCCTCTGCTCTTAGGGAGTTCGGAGTGAAAATTTACACCATTGGCACCAGATATTCCGACAGCAGAGAATTGCAGAGGATTTCAGATGAGCCTAGCAATGCGCTCACAGTCTCTGACTTCAGTGAGCTGCCCAGTGTTCAGGAGAAGCTTGTTGATTCAGTAGACTCCGTTGTCGTCCGTGTCACACCAACCACGCCAACCGTCATAGGTATGTGTACATCAGTATGACTGCCCAGCACTTTCAGTCTTTGCCTTAGGGCCATACTTCCCTCGCCAGTATTACTAGGTCTTTTCGCATTCTCCTGTAAGAATAAGCCAGATTAGGCTCGCGTAGAAATGCTCAAGGCATGGGTTCAGGCAGCCTTGTAGAGAGGGGGTTGGGGTGGGGCTGAGTTTGGCTGTAGGCATGTCCGTTCATTTTTATGTTAGTACTGATGTGAGTAATGGCCAGTGGGGCTTCTGTGCTAAAAGAAAGTGTTCTACGTGCTAAACATGTTGTTTTCCTTCTAGTTGACCATGCCGCTCCTAAAAAGGACGTTGTGTTCCTGCTGGATGGCTCTGATTACACTAGGACTGCATTCCTAGCTATGAAGGACTTTGTTCAGAGGCTAGTGGAGAAGCTAAATGTGATGGAGAACAGAGATCGTGTGTCTGTGGTCCAATACAGCAGAGACGCAGAGGCCCATTTCTATCTGAATACATACACAGGAAAGGAGGAAACTCTTGACGCTGTGAGAGCTCTGAGGCACAAAGGAGGCAGGCCCCTTAACACCGGGGCGGCTCTCCAGTACGTGAAAGACAGCGCCTTCTCTCCTTCCTCTGGCAGCAGACGGCAAGAGGGTGTCCCTCAAATTCTAATTCTGCTGAGCGGAGCCAGGTCTAGTGATAACGTAGAGACACCAGCCAGCTCTCTGAAAGAGAGTGGCGTCTTGATCTTTGCTATTGGCACCAAAAATTCCAGCCGAGACATTGAGAGGATTTCGTCCTCTCTTACCCATGCCCAGTCTGTCTCAGACTTTTCGGAGCTGCCAAATGTCCAACAGGATGTCCTTGCCTCTGTAAACACTGCTGTCTTGGAGGCAACACAGATATCACCAACAGTTTGGGGTAAGACTGATTTAACGACATTGCTCTTCATCTCTTCAGATAGGCTTTTCTGTGCTGTGTGTTTTGACAAACGTCTGCCTGTCTCAACATAGCCAAAAGTGAGCTCTGTCAGGCTAGGGTGTTAGATTGGCCACACATATGTTAGACTAAAGTGTTCATGCTGGCACTTTTCAGCAGTCTGTGAAGTTTTGCGTAACATTTCTATGGAGGCATTAGCCACACAACAAGTGTTAAAACAGGTTTTGGCCCAGAGTCTTTAGATCTGGATAGGGCATCGTCTTTCCCCCGTACCCTTGCAACATGCTTAAATGTGTCATTTTGGAGGGGATCTTATGGGAACATTAAATTGCTTGAGTTTTATCCATGTTCTGCACCCTAAGGTTCTCATATGTCTGTATGTTTGTGCGTTTCAATACCCTTAGTTGACAGAGAAATTCCCAGAAAAGACGTGGTGTTCGTGTTGGATGGCTCTGATGGAACAAAGAACATGTTCCCAGCAGTGCTTGACTTTGTTCAAAGAGTGGTGGCGAAATTAAATGTGGGTGAGAGCAAAGACCGTGTCTCTGTTGTGCAGTACAGCAGAGACGCAGTGGCCCACTTCTACCTGAACTCCCACTCAAGGAAGGAGGACGTTCTTGAGAACGTTAGAAATCTGAGACATAAAGGAGGAAGGCCCCTCAACACTGGTGCAGCCCTCCAGTATGTGAGGGAGAACGTGTTCACGGCCCCTTCTGGCTCTAGACGCCTGGAGGGTGTGCCACAGATGTTGATCCTGCTTAGCGGTGGAAGGTCTTTTGACAGTGTTGACGCTCCAGCCGCGGCTCTGAAAGAGCTGGGCGTGCAGATCTTCCCAATTGGAAACAGGAACTCTGACAGCAGAGAACTGCAGAGGATTTCAAACGACCCCAGGAACGCACTGTCAGTGTCTGAGTTCAGTGACCTTCCAAATGTTCAGCAGCAACTTCTGTCTGTGGTGAGCACTGTGGTAGTGGAGGCAACTCCTGTAACACCAACAGCCACAGGTAAGAACGCATTTGTCTGTTGTGTCTTGTTTTGTACCATGCCGAAGGATGATGTGGCAGTGTTAGTGACAGATGGCAAAAAAAATATTACGTTTTTTTTACTCAGTTGGACACTAGGTCTAAATACCTAAGATACCTAAGGAATTAGCTGCAAAGTGTTTTTTGGCAGAGTGATAGATTGCTCTTTTGACATGCTTCATGTGCTACAGCCGAGGGCGAGGCTACCAGGAGAGACGTCGTGCTCCTGCTTGATGGTTCAGAGGGAAGTAGGAGTGGATTCCCCGCCATGCGTGACTTTGTTGTGAGAGTGGTGGAGAAACTCCATGTGGATGAAGGCAGAGACCGCGTTTCTGTGGTCCAGTACAGCCGAGAGCCCGAGGCTAATTTCTATCTGAACACCTACGCCACAAAGGACGAGGTTCTGGAAAATGTCCGCGGTCTGAGGCACAAAGGAGGCAGACCCCTCAACACCGGGGCGGCCCTCCAGTATGTGAAAGACCGTGTACTCACCGAATCCTCTGGCAGTAGACGCCTGGAGGGTGTCCCACAGATACTGGTTTTACTGAGTGGTGGAAGGTCGTATGACAGTGTGGATGCACCAGCCTCTGCTCTTAGGGAGTTCGGAGTGAAAATTTACACCATTGGCACCAGATATTCCGACAGCAGAGAATTGCAGAGGATTTCAGATGAGCCTAGCAATGCGCTCACAGTCTCTGACTTCAGTGAGCTGCCCAGTGTTCAGGAGAAGCTTGTTGATTCAGTAGACTCCGTTGTCGTCCGTGTCACACCAACCACGCCAACCGTCATAGGTATGTGTACATCAGTATGACTGCCCAGCACTTTCAGTCTTTGCCTTAGGGCCATACTTCCCTCGCCAGTATTACTAGGTCTTTTCGCATTCTCCTGTAAGAATAAGCCAGATTAGGCTCGCGTAGAAATGCTCAAGGCATGGGTTCAGGCAGCCTTGTAGAGAGGGGGTTGGGGTGGGGCTGAGTTTGGCTGTAGGCATGTCCGTTCATTTTTATGTTAGTACTGATCTGAGTAATGGCAAGTGGGGCTTCTGTGCTAAAAGAAAGTGTTCTAAGTGCTAAACATGTTGTTTTCCTTCTAGTTGACCATGCCGCTCCTAAAAAGGACGTTGTGTTCCTGCTGGATGGCTCTGATTACACTAGGACTGCATTCCTAGCTATGAAGGACTTTGTTCAGAGGCTAGTGGAGAAGCTAAATGTGATGGAGAACAGAGATCGTGTGTCTGTGGTCCAATACAGCAGAGACGCAGAGGCCCATTTCTATCTGAATACATACACAGGAAAGGAGGAAACTCTTGACGCTGTGAGAGCTCTGAGGCACAAAGGAGGCAGGCCCCTTAACACCGGGGCGGCTCTCCAGTACGTGAAAGACAGCGCCTTCTCTCCTTCCTCTGGCAGCAGACGGCAAGAGGGTGTCCCTCAAATTCTAATTCTGCTGAGCGGAGCCAGGTCTAGTGATAACGTAGAGACACCAGCCAGCTCTCTGAAAGAGAGTGGCGTCTTGATCTTTGCTATTGGCACCAAAAATTCCAGCCGAGACATTGAGAGGATTTCGTCCTCTCTTACCCATGCCCAGTCTGTCTCAGACTTTTCGGAGCTGCCAAATGTCCAACAGGATGTCCTTGCCTCTGTAAACACTGCTGTCTTGGAGGCAGCACAGATATCACCAACAGTTTGGGGTAAGACTGATTTAACGACATTGCTCTTCATCTCTTCAGATAGGCTTTTCTGTGCTGTGTGTTTTGACAAACGTCTGCCTGTCTCAACATAGCCAAAAGTGAGCTCTGTCAGGCTAGGGTGTTAGATTGGCCACATATGTTAGACTAAAGTGTTCATGCTGGCACTTTTCAGCAGTCTGTGAAGTTTTGCGTAACATTTGTATGGAGGCATTAGCCACACAACAAGTGTTAAAACAGGTTTTGGCCCAGAGTCTTTAGATCTGGATAGGGCATCGTCTTTCCCCCGTACCCTTGCAACATGCTTAAATGTGTCATTTTGGAGGGGATCTTATGGGAACATTATATTGCTTGAGTTTTATCCATGTTCTGCACCCTAAGGTTCTCATATGTCTGTATGTTTGTGCGTTTCAATACCCTTAGTTGACAGAGAAATTCCCAGAAAAGACGTGGTGTTCGTGTTGGATGGCTCTGATGGAACAAAGAACATGTTCCCAGCAGTGCTTGACTTTGTTCAAAGAGTGGTGGCGAAATTAAATGTGGGTGAGAGCAAAGACCGTGTCTCTGTTGTGCAGTACAGCAGAGACGCAGTGGCCCACTTCTACCTGAACTCCCACTCAAGGAAGGAGGACGTTCTTGAGAACGTTAGAAATCTGAGACATAAAGGAGGAAAGCCCCTCAACACTGGTGCAGCCCTCCAGTATGTGAGGGAGAACGTGTTCACGGCCCCTTCTGGCTCTAGACGCCTGGAGGGTGTGCCACAGATGTTGATCCTGCTTAGCGGTGGAAGGTCTTTTGACAGTGTTGACGCTCCAGCCGCGGCTCTGAAAGAGCTGGGCGTGCAGATCTTCCCAATTGGAAACAGGAACTCTGACAGCAGAGAACTGCAGAGGATTTCAAACGACCCCAGGAACGCACTGTCAGTGTCTGAGTTCAGTGACCTTCCAAATGTTCAGCAGCAACTTCTGTCTGTGGTGAGCACTGTGGTAGTGGAGGCAACTCCTGTAACACCAACAGCCACAGGTAAGAACGCATTTGTCTGTTGTGTCTTGTTTTGTACCATGCCGAAGGATGATGTGGCAGTGTTAGTGACAGATGGTAAAAAAAATATTACGTTTTTTTTTACTCAGTTGGACACTAGGTCTAAATACCTAAGATACCTAAGGAATTAGCTGCAAAGTGTTTTTTGGCAGAGTGATAGATTGCTCTTTTGACATGCTTCATGTGCTACAGCCGAGGGCGAGGCTACCAGGAGAGACGTCGTGCTCCTGCTTGATGGTTCAGAGGGAAGTAGGAGTGGATTCCCCGCCATGCGTGACTTTGTTGTGAGAGTGGTGGAGAAACTCCATGTGGATGAAGGCAGAGACCGCGTTTCTGTGGTCCAGTACAGCCGAGAGCCCGAGGCTAATTTCTATCTAAACACCTACGCCACAAAGGACGAGGTTCTGGAAAATGTCCGCGGTCTGAGGCACAAAGGAGGCAGACCCCTCAACACCGGGGCGGCCCTCCAGTATGTGAAAGACCGTGTACTCACCGAATCCTCTGGCAGTAGACGCCTGGAGGGTGTCCCACAGATACTGGTTCTACTGAGTGGTGGAAGGTCGTATGACAGTGTGGATGCACCAGCCTCTGCTCTTAGGGAGCTCGGAGTGAAAATTTACACCATTGGCACCAGATATTCCGACAGCAGAGAATTGCAGAGGATTTCAGATGAGCCTAGCAATGCGCTCACAGTCTCTGACTTCAGTGAGCTGCCCAGTGTTCAGGAGAAGCTTGTTGATTCAGTAGACTCCGTTGTCGTCCGTGTCACACACACCACGCCAACCGTCATAGGTATGTGTACATCAGTATGACTGCCCAGCACTTTCAGTCTTTGCCTTAGGGCCATACTTCCCTCGCCAGTATTACTAGGTCTTTTCGCATTCTCCTGTAAGAATAAGCCAGATTAGGCTCGCGTAGAAATGCTCAAGGCATGGGTTCAGGCAGCCTTGTAGAGAGGGGGTTGGGGTGGGGCTGAGTTTGGCTGTAGGCATGTCCGTTCATTTTTATGTTAGTACTGATGTGAGTAATGGCCAGTGGGGCTTCTGTGCTAAAAGAAAGTGTTCTACGTGCTAAACATGTTGTTTTCCTTCTAGTTGACCATGCCGCTCCTAAAAAGGACGTTGTGTTCCTGCTGGATGGCTCTGATTACACTAGGACTGCATTCCTAGCTATGAAGGACTTTGTTCAGAGGCTAGTGGAGAAGCTAAATGTGATGGAGAACAGAGATCGTGTGTCTGTGGTCCAATACAGCAGAGACGCAGAGGCCCATTTCTATCTGAATACATACACAGGAAAGGAGGAAACTCTTGACGCTGTGAGAGCTCTGAGGCACAAAGGAGGCAGGCCCCTTAACACCGGGGCGGCACTCCAGTACGTGAAAGACAGCGCCTTCTCTCCTTCCTCTGGCAGCAGACGGCAAGAGGGTGTCCCTCAAATTCTAATTCTGCTGAGCGGAGCCAGGTCTAGTGATAACGTAGAGACACCAGCCAGCTCTCTGAAAGAGAGTGGCGTCTTGATCTTTGCTATTGGCACTAAAAATTCCAGCCGAGACATTGAGAGGATTTCGTCCTCTCTTACCCATGCCCAGTCTGTCTCAGACTTTTCGGAGCTGCCAAATGTCCAACAGGATGTCCTTGCCTCTGTAAACACTGCTGTCTTGGAGGCAACACAGATATCACCAACAGTTTGGGGTAAGACTGATTTAACGACATTGCTCTTCATCTCTTCAGATAGGCTTTTCTGTGCTGTGTGTTTTGACAAACGTCTGCCTGTCTCAACATAGCCAAAAGTGAGCTCTGTCAGGCTAGGGTGTTAGATTGGCCACACATATGTTAGACTAAAGTGTTCATGCTGGCACTTTTCAGCAGTCTGTGAAGTTTTGCGTAACATTTGTATGGAGGCATTAGCCACACAACAAGTGTTAAAACAGGTTTTGGCCCAGAGTCTTTAGATCTGGATAGGGCATCGTCTTTCCCCCGTACCCTTGCAACATGCTTAAATGTGTCATTTTGGAGGGGATCTTATGGGAACATTAAATTGCTTGAGTTTTATCCATGTTCTGCACCCTAAGGTTCTCATATGTCTGTATGTTTGTGCGTTTCAATACCCTTAGTTGACAGAGAAATTCCCAGAAAAGACGTGGTGTTCGTGTTGGATGGCTCTGATGGAACAAAGAACATGTTCCCAGCAGTGCTTGACTTTGTTCAAAGAGTGGTGGCGAAATTAAATGTGGGTGAGAGCAAAGACCGTGTCTCTGTTGTGCAGTACAGCAGAGACGCAGTGGCCCACTTCTACCTGAACTCCCACTCAAGGAAGGAGGACGTTCTTGAGAACGTTAGAAATCTGAGACATAAAGGAGGAAGGCCCCTCAACACTGGTGCAGCCCTCCAGTATGTGAGGGAGAACGTGTTCACGGCCCCTTCTGGCTCTAGACGCCTGGAGGGTGTGCCACAGATGTTGATCCTGCTTAGCGGTGGAAGGTCTTTTGACAGTGTTGACGCTCCAGCCGCGGCTCTGAAAGAGCTGGGCGTGCAGATCTTCCCAATTGGAAACAGGAACTCTGACAGCAGAGAACTGCAGAGGATTTCAAACGACCCCAGGAACGCACTGTCAGTGTCTGAGTTCAGTGACCTTCCAAATGTTCAGCGGCAACTTCTGTCTGTGGTGAGCACTGTGGTAGTGGAGGCAACTCCTGTAACACCAACAGCCACAGGTAAGAACGCATTTGTCTGTTGTGTCTTGTTTTGTACCATGCCGAAGGATGATGTGGCAGTGTTAGTGACAGATGGCAAAAAAAATATTACGTTTTTTTTTACTCAGTTGGACACTAGGTCTAAATACCTAAGATACCTAAGGAATTAGCTGCAAAGTGTTTTTTGGCAGAGTGATAGATTGCTCTTTTGACATGCTTCATGTGCTACAGCCGAGGGCGAGGCTACCAGGAGAGACGTCGTGCTCCTGCTTGATGGTTCAGAGGGAAGTAGGAGTGGATTCCCCGCCATGCGTGACTTTGTTGTGAGAGTGGTGGAGAAACTCCATGTGGATGAAGGCAGAGACCGCGTTTCTGTGGTCCAGTACAGCCGAGAGCCCGAGGCTAATTTCTATCTAAACACCTACGCCACAAAGGACGAGGTTCTGGAAAATGTCCGCGGTCTGAGGCACAAAGGAGGCAGACCCCTCAACACCGGGGCGGCCCTCCAGTATGTGAAAGACCGTGTACTCACCGAATCCTCTGGCAGTAGACGCCTGGAGGGTGTCCCACAGATACTGGTTCTACTGAGTGGTGGAAGGTCGTATGACAGTGTGGATGCACCAGCCTCTGCTCTTAGGGAGCTCGGAGTGAAAATTTACACCATTGGCACCAGATATTCCGACAGCAGAGAATTGCAGAGGATTTCAGATGAGCCTAGCAATGCGCTCACAGTCTCTGACTTCAGTGAGCTGCCCAGTGTTCAGGAGAAGCTTGTTGATTCAGTAGACTCCGTTGTCGTCCGTGTCACACACACCACGCCAACCGTCATAGGTATGTGTACATCAGTATGACTGCCCAGCACTTTCAGTCTTTGCCTTAGGGCCATACTTCCCTCGCCAGTATTACTAGGTCTTTTCGCATTCTCCTGTAAGAATAAGCCAGATTAGGCTCGCGTAGAAATGCTCAAGGCATGGGTTCAGGCAGCCTTGTAGAGAGGGGGTTGGGGTGGGGCTGAGTTTGGCTGTAGGCATGTCCGTTCATTTTTATGTTAGTACTGATGTGAGTAATGGCCAGTGGGGCTTCTGTGCTAAAAGAAAGTGTTCTACGTGCTAAACATGTTGTTTTCCTTCTAGTTGACCATGCCGCTCCTAAAAAGGACGTTGTGTTCCTGCTGGATGGCTCTGATTACACTAGGACTGCATTCCTAGCTATGAAGGACTTTGTTCAGAGGCTAGTGGAGAAGCTAAATGTGATGGAGAACAGAGATCGTGTGTCTGTGGTCCAATACAGCAGAGACGCAGAGGCCCATTTCTATCTGAATACATACACAGGAAAGGAGGAAACTCTTGACGCTGTGAGAGCTCTGAGGCACAAAGGAGGCAGGCCCCTTAACACCGGGGCGGCACTCCAGTACGTGAAAGACAGCGCCTTCTCTCCTTCCTCTGGCAGCAGACGGCAAGAGGGTGTCCCTCAAATTCTAATTCTGCTGAGCGGAGCCAGGTCTAGTGATAACGTAGAGACACCAGCCAGCTCTCTGAAAGAGAGTGGCGTCTTGATCTTTGCTATTGGCACTAAAAATTCCAGCCGAGACATTGAGAGGATTTCGTCCTCTCTTACCCATGCCCAGTCTGTCTCAGACTTTTCGGAGCTGCCAAATGTCCAACAGGATGTCCTTGCCTCTGTAAACACTGCTGTCTTGGAGGCAACACAGATATCACCAACAGTTTGGGGTAAGACTGATTTAACGACATTGCTCTTCATCTCTTCAGATAGGCTTTTCTGTGCTGTGTGTTTTGACAAACGTCTGCCTGTCTCAACATAGCCAAAAGTGAGCTCTGTCAGGCTAGGGTGTTAGATTGGCCACACATATGTTAGACTAAAGTGTTCATGCTGGCACTTTTCAGCAGTCTGTGAAGTTTTGCGTAACATTTGTATGGAGGCATTAGCCACACAACAAGTGTTAAAACAGGTTTTGGCCCAGAGTCTTTAGATCTGGATAGGGCATCGTCTTTCCCCCGTACCCTTGCAACATGCTTAAATGTGTCATTTTGGAGGGGATCTTATGGGAACATTAAATTGCTTGAGTTTTATCCATGTTCTGCACCCTAAGGTTCTCATATGTCTGTATGTTTGTGCGTTTCAATACCCTTAGTTGACAGAGAAATTCCCAGAAAAGACGTGGTGTTCGTGTTGGATGGCTCTGATGGAACAAAGAACATGTTCCCAGCAGTGCTTGACTTTGTTCAAAGAGTGGTGGCGAAATTAAATGTGGGTGAGAGCAAAGACCGTGTCTCTGTTGTGCAGTACAGCAGAGACGCAGTGGCCCACTTCTACCTGAACTCCCACTCAAGGAAGGAGGACGTTCTTGAGAACGTTAGAAATCTGAGACATAAAGGAGGAAGGCCCCTCAACACTGGTGCAGCCCTCCAGTATGTGAGGGAGAACGTGTTCACGGCCCCTTCTGGCTCTAGACGCCTGGAGGGTGTGCCACAGATGTTGATCCTGCTTAGCGGTGGAAGGTCTTTTGACAGTGTTGACGCTCCAGCCGCGGCTCTGAAAGAGCTGGGCGTGCAGATCTTCCCAATTGGAAACAGGAACTCTGACAGCAGAGAACTGCAGAGGATTTCAAACGACCCCAGGAACGCACTGTCAGTGTCTGAGTTCAGTGACCTTCCAAATGTTCAGCAGCAACTTCTGTCTGTGGTGAGCACTGTGGTAGTGGAGGCAACTCCTGTAACACCAACAGCCACAGGTAAGAACGCATTTGTCTGTTGTGTCTTGTTTTGTACCATGCCGAAGGATGATGTGGCAGTGTTAGTGACAGATGGCAAAAAAAATATTACGTTTTTTTTACTCAGTTGGACACTAGGTCTAAATACCTAAGATACCTAAGGAATTAGCTGCAAAGTGTTTTTTGGCAGAGTGATAGATTGCTCTTTTGACATGCTTCATGTGCTACAGCCGAGGGCGAGGCTACCAGGAGAGACGTCGTGCTCCTGCTTGATGGTTCAGAGGGAAGTAGGAGTGGATTCCCCGCCATGCGTGACTTTGTTGTGAGAGTGGTGGAGAAACTCCATGTGGATGAAGGCAGAGACCGCGTTTCTGTGGTCCAGTACAGCCGAGAGCCCGAGGCTAATTTCTATCTGAACACCTACGCCACAAAGGACGAGGTTCTGGAAAATGTCCGCGGTCTGAGGCACAAAGGAGGCAGACCCCTCAACACCGGGGCGGCCCTCCAGTATGTGAAAGACCGTGTACTCACCGAATCCTCTGGCAGTAGACGCCTGGAGGGTGTCCCACAGATACTGGTTTTACTGAGTGGTGGAAGGTCGTATGACAGTGTGGATGCACCAGCCTCTGCTCTTAGGGAGTTCGGAGTGAAAATTTACACCATTGGCACCAGATATTCCGACAGCAGAGAATTGCAGAGGATTTCAGATGAGCCTAGCAATGCGCTCACAGTCTCTGACTTCAGTGAGCTGCCCAGTGTTCAGGAGAAGCTTGTTGATTCAGTAGACTCCGTTGTCGTCCGTGTCACACCAACCACGCCAACCGTCATAGGTATGTGTACATCAGTATGACTGCCCAGCACTTTCAGTCTTTGCCTTAGGGCCATACTTCCCTCGCCAGTATTACTAGGTCTTTTCGCATTCTCCTGTAAGAATAAGCCAGATTAGGCTCGCGTAGAAATGCTCAAGGCATGGGTTCAGGCAGCCTTGTAGAGAGGGGGTTGGGGTGGGGCTGAGTTTGGCTGTAGGCATGTCCGTTCATTTTTATGTTAGTACTGATCTGAGTAATGGCAAGTGGGGCTTCTGTGCTAAAAGAAAGTGTTCTAAGTGCTAAACATGTTGTTTTCCTTCTAGTTGACCATGCCGCTCCTAAAAAGGACGTTGTGTTCCTGCTGGATGGCTCTGATTACACTAGGACTGCATTCCTAGCTATGAAGGACTTTGTTCAGAGGCTAGTGGAGAAGCTAAATGTGATGGAGAACAGAGATCGTGTGTCTGTGGTCCAATACAGCAGAGACGCAGAGGCCCATTTCTATCTGAATACATACACAGGAAAGGAGGAAACTCTTGACGCTGTGAGAGCTCTGAGGCACAAAGGAGGCAGGCCCCTTAACACCGGGGCGGCTCTCCAGTACGTGAAAGACAGCGCCTTCTCTCCTTCCTCTGGCAGCAGACGGCAAGAGGGTGTCCCTCAAATTCTAATTCTGCTGAGCGGAGCCAGGTCTAGTGATAACGTAGAGACACCAGCCAGCTCTCTGAAAGAGAGTGGCGTCTTGATCTTTGCTATTGGCACCAAAAATTCCAGCCGAGACATTGAGAGGATTTCGTCCTCTCTTACCCATGCCCAGTCTGTCTCAGACTTTTCGGAGCTGCCAAATGTCCAACAGGATGTCCTTGCCTCTGTAAACACTGCTGTCTTGGAGGCAGCACAGATATCACCAACAGTTTGGGGTAAGACTGATTTAACGACATTGCTCTTCATCTCTTCAGATAGGCTTTTCTGTGCTGTGTGTTTTGACAAACGTCTGCCTGTCTCAACATAGCCAAAAGTGAGCTCTGTCAGGCTAGGGTGTTAGATTGGCCACATATGTTAGACTAAAGTGTTCATGCTGGCACTTTTCAGCAGTCTGTGAAGTTTTGCGTAACATTTGTATGGAGGCATTAGCCACACAACAAGTGTTAAAACAGGTTTTGGCCCAGAGTCTTTAGATCTGGATAGGGCATCGTCTTTCCCCCGTACCCTTGCAACATGCTTAAATGTGTCATTTTGGAGGGGATCTTATGGGAACATTATATTGCTTGAGTTTTATCCATGTTCTGCACCCTAAGGTTCTCATATGTCTGTATGTTTGTGCGTTTCAATACCCTTAGTTGACAGAGAAATTCCCAGAAAAGACGTGGTGTTCGTGTTGGATGGCTCTGATGGAACAAAGAACATGTTCCCAGCAGTGCTTGACTTTGTTCAAAGAGTGGTGGCGAAATTAAATGTGGGTGAGAGCAAAGACCGTGTCTCTGTTGTGCAGTACAGCAGAGACGCAGTGGCCCACTTCTACCTGAACTCCCACTCAAGGAAGGAGGACGTTCTTGAGAACGTTAGAAATCTGAGACATAAAGGAGGAAAGCCCCTCAACACTGGTGCAGCCCTCCAGTATGTGAGGGAGAACGTGTTCACGGCCCCTTCTGGCTCTAGACGCCTGGAGGGTGTGCCACAGATGTTGATCCTGCTTAGCGGTGGAAGGTCTTTTGACAGTGTTGACGCTCCAGCCGCGGCTCTGAAAGAGCTGGGCGTGCAGATCTTCCCAATTGGAAACAGGAACTCTGACAGCAGAGAACTGCAGAGGATTTCAAACGACCCCAGGAACGCACTGTCAGTGTCTGAGTTCAGTGACCTTCCAAATGTTCAGCAGCAACTTCTGTCTGTGGTGAGCACTGTGGTAGTGGAGGCAACTCCTGTAACACCAACAGCCACAGGTAAGAACGCATTTGTCTGTTGTGTCTTGTTTTGTACCATGCCGAAGGATGATGTGGCAGTGTTAGTGACAGATGGCAAAAAAAATATTACGTTTTTTTTTACTCAGTTGGACACTAGGTCTAAATACCTAAGATACCTAAGGAATTAGCTGCAAAGTGTTTTTTGGCAGAGTGATAGATTGCTCTTTTGACATGCTTCATGTGCTACAGCCGAGGGCGAGGCTACCAGGAGAGACGTCGTGCTCCTGCTTGATGGTTCAGAGGGAAGTAGGAGTGGATTCCCCGCCATGCGTGACTTTGTTGTGAGAGTGGTGGAGAAACTCCATGTGGATGAAGGCAGAGACCGCGTTTCTGTGGTCCAGTACAGCCGAGAGCCCGAGGCTAATTTCTATCTAAACACCTACGCCACAAAGGACGAGGTTCTGGAAAATGTCCGCGGTCTGAGGCACAAAGGAGGCAGACCCCTCAACACCGGGGCGGCCCTCCAGTATGTGAAAGACCGTGTACTCACCGAATCCTCTGGCAGTAGACGCCTGGAGGGTGTCCCACAGATACTGGTTCTACTGAGTGGTGGAAGGTCGTATGACAGTGTGGATGCACCAGCCTCTGCTCTTAGGGAGCTCGGAGTGAAAATTTACACCATTGGCACCAGATATTCCGACAGCAGAGAATTGCAGAGGATTTCAGATGAGCCTAGCAATGCGCTCACAGTCTCTGACTTCAGTGAGCTGCCCAGTGTTCAGGAGAAGCTTGTTGATTCAGTAGACTCCGTTGTCGTCCGTGTCACACACACCACGCCAACCGTCATAGGTATGTGTACATCAGTATGACTGCCCAGCACTTTCAGTCTTTGCCTTAGGGCCATACTTCCCTCGCCAGTATTACTAGGTCTTTTCGCATTCTCCTGTAAGAATAAGCCAGATTAGGCTCGCGTAGAAATGCTCAAGGCATGGGTTCAGGCAGCCTTGTAGAGAGGGGGTTGGGGTGGGGCTGAGTTTGGCTGTAGGCATGTCCGTTCATTTTTATGTTAGTACTGATGTGAGTAATGGCCAGTGGGGCTTCTGTGCTAAAAGAAAGTGTTCTACGTGCTAAACATGTTGTTTTCCTTCTAGTTGACCATGCCGCTCCTAAAAAGGACGTTGTGTTCCTGCTGGATGGCTCTGATTACACTAGGACTGCATTCCTAGCTATGAAGGACTTTGTTCAGAGGCTAGTGGAGAAGCTAAATGTGATGGAGAACAGAGATCGTGTGTCTGTGGTCCAATACAGCAGAGACGCAGAGGCCCATTTCTATCTGAATACATACACAGGAAAGGAGGAAACTCTTGACGCTGTGAGAGCTCTGAGGCACAAAGGAGGCAGGCCCCTTAACACCGGGGCGGCACTCCAGTACGTGAAAGACAGCGCCTTCTCTCCTTCCTCTGGCAGCAGACGGCAAGAGGGTGTCCCTCAAATTCTAATTCTGCTGAGCGGAGCCAGGTCTAGTGATAACGTAGAGACACCAGCCAGCTCTCTGAAAGAGAGTGGCGTCTTGATCTTTGCTATTGGCACTAAAAATTCCAGCCGAGACATTGAGAGGATTTCGTCCTCTCTTACCCATGCCCAGTCTGTCTCAGACTTTTCGGAGCTGCCAAATGTCCAACAGGATGTCCTTGCCTCTG
Source organism: Coilia nasus (assembly GCA_027475355.1). NCBI lineage: Eukaryota > Metazoa > Chordata > Actinopteri > Clupeiformes > Engraulidae > Coilia > Coilia nasus. The sequence goes on along the minus strand of CM050213.1, from coordinate 17,671,360 downwards.
TAAACACTGCTGTCTTGGAGGCAACACAGATATCACCAACAGTTTGGGGTAAGACTGATTTAACGACATTGCTCTTCATCTCTTCAGATAGGCTTTTCTGTGCTGTGTGTTTTGACAAACGTCTGCCTGTCTCAACATAGCCAAAAGTGAGCTCTGTCAGGCTAGGGTGTTAGATTGGCCACACATATGTTAGACTAAAGTGTTCATGCTGGCACTTTTCAGCAGTCTGTGAAGTTTTGCGTAACATTTGTATGGAGGCATTAGCCACACAACAAGTGTTAAAACAGGTTTTGGCCCAGAGTCTTTAGATCTGGATAGGGCATCGTCTTTCCCCCGTACCCTTGCAACATGCTTAAATGTGTCATTTTGGAGGGGATCTTATGGGAACATTAAATTGCTTGAGTTTTATCCATGTTCTGCACCCTAAGGTTCTCATATGTCTGTATGTTTGTGCGTTTCAATACCCTTAGTTGACAGAGAAATTCCCAGAAAAGACGTGGTGTTCGTGTTGGATGGCTCTGATGGAACAAAGAACATGTTCCCAGCAGTGCTTGACTTTGTTCAAAGAGTGGTGGCGAAATTAAATGTGGGTGAGAGCAAAGACCGTGTCTCTGTTGTGCAGTACAGCAGAGACGCAGTGGCCCACTTCTACCTGAACTCCCACTCAAGGAAGGAGGACGTTCTTGAGAACGTTAGAAATCTGAGACATAAAGGAGGAAGGCCCCTCAACACTGGTGCAGCCCTCCAGTATGTGAGGGAGAACGTGTTCACGGCCCCTTCTGGCTCTAGACGCCTGGAGGGTGTGCCACAGATGTTGATCCTGCTTAGCGGTGGAAGGTCTTTTGACAGTGTTGACGCTCCAGCCGCGGCTCTGAAAGAGCTGGGCGTGCAGATCTTCCCAATTGGAAACAGGAACTCTGACAGCAGAGAACTGCAGAGGATTTCAAACGACCCCAGGAACGCACTGTCAGTGTCTGAGTTCAGTGACCTTCCAAATGTTCAGCGGCAACTTCTGTCTGTGGTGAGCACTGTGGTAGTGGAGGCAACTCCTGTAACACCAACAGCCACAGGTAAGAACGCATTTGTCTGTTGTGTCTTGTTTTGTACCATGCCGAAGGATGATGTGGCAGTGTTAGTGACAGATGGCAAAAAAAATATTACGTTTTTTTTTACTCAGTTGGACACTAGGTCTAAATACCTAAGATACCTAAGGAATTAGCTGCAAAGTGTTTTTTGGCAGAGTGATAGATTGCTCTTTTGACATGCTTCATGTGCTACAGCCGAGGGCGAGGCTACCAGGAGAGACGTCGTGCTCCTGCTTGATGGTTCAGAGGGAAGTAGGAGTGGATTCCCCGCCATGCGTGACTTTGTTGTGAGAGTGGTGGAGAAACTCCATGTGGATGAAGGCAGAGACCGCGTTTCTGTGGTCCAGTACAGCCGAGAGCCCGAGGCTAATTTCTATCTAAACACCTACGCCACAAAGGACGAGGTTCTGGAAAATGTCCGCGGTCTGAGGCACAAAGGAGGCAGACCCCTCAACACCGGGGCGGCCCTCCAGTATGTGAAAGACCGTGTACTCACCGAATCCTCTGGCAGTAGACGCCTGGAGGGTGTCCCACAGATACTGGTTCTACTGAGTGGTGGAAGGTCGTATGACAGTGTGGATGCACCAGCCTCTGCTCTTAGGGAGCTCGGAGTGAAAATTTACACCATTGGCACCAGATATTCCGACAGCAGAGAATTGCAGAGGATTTCAGATGAGCCTAGCAATGCGCTCACAGTCTCTGACTTCAGTGAGCTGCCCAGTGTTCAGGAGAAGCTTGTTGATTCAGTAGACTCCGTTGTCGTCCGTGTCACACACACCACGCCAACCGTCATAGGTATGTGTACATCAGTATGACTGCCCAGCACTTTCAGTCTTTGCCTTAGGGCCATACTTCCCTCGCCAGTATTACTAGGTCTTTTCGCATTCTCCTGTAAGAATAAGCCAGATTAGGCTCGCGTAGAAATGCTCAAGGCATGGGTTCAGGCAGCCTTGTAGAGAGGGGGTTGGGGTGGGGCTGAGTTTGGCTGTAGGCATGTCCGTTCATTTTTATGTTAGTACTGATGTGAGTAATGGCCAGTGGGGCTTCTGTGCTAAAAGAAAGTGTTCTACGTGCTAAACATGTTGTTTTCCTTCTAGTTGACCATGCCGCTCCTAAAAAGGACGTTGTGTTCCTGCTGGATGGCTCTGATTACACTAGGACTGCATTCCTAGCTATGAAGGACTTTGTTCAGAGGCTAGTGGAGAAGCTAAATGTGATGGAGAACAGAGATCGTGTGTCTGTGGTCCAATACAGCAGAGACGCAGAGGCCCATTTCTATCTGAATACATACACAGGAAAGGAGGAAACTCTTGACGCTGTGAGAGCTCTGAGGCACAAAGGAGGCAGGCCCCTTAACACCGGGGCGGCACTCCAGTACGTGAAAGACAGCGCCTTCTCTCCTTCCTCTGGCAGCAGACGGCAAGAGGGTGTCCCTCAAATTCTAATTCTGCTGAGCGGAGCCAGGTCTAGTGATAACGTAGAGACACCAGCCAGCTCTCTGAAAGAGAGTGGCGTCTTGATCTTTGCTATTGGCACTAAAAATTCCAGCCGAGACATTGAGAGGATTTCGTCCTCTCTTACCCATGCCCAGTCTGTCTCAGACTTTTCGGAGCTGCCAAATGTCCAACAGGATGTCCTTGCCTCTGTAAACACTGCTGTCTTGGAGGCAACACAGATATCACCAACAGTTTGGGGTAAGACTGATTTAACGACATTGCTCTTCATCTCTTCAGATAGGCTTTTCTGTGCTGTGTGTTTTGACAAACGTCTGCCTGTCTCAACATAGCCAAAAGTGAGCTCTGTCAGGCTAGGGTGTTAGATTGGCCACACATATGTTAGACTAAAGTGTTCATGCTGGCACTTTTCAGCAGTCTGTGAAGTTTTGCGTAACATTTGTATGGAGGCATTAGCCACACAACAAGTGTTAAAACAGGTTTTGGCCCAGAGTCTTTAGATCTGGATAGGGCATCGTCTTTCCCCCGTACCCTTGCAACATGCTTAAATGTGTCATTTTGGAGGGGATCTTATGGGAACATTAAATTGCTTGAGTTTTATCCATGTTCTGCACCCTAAGGTTCTCATATGTCTGTATGTTTGTGCGTTTCAATACCCTTAGTTGACAGAGAAATTCCCAGAAAAGACGTGGTGTTCGTGTTGGATGGCTCTGATGGAACAAAGAACATGTTCCCAGCAGTGCTTGACTTTGTTCAAAGAGTGGTGGCGAAATTAAATGTGGGTGAGAGCAAAGACCGTGTCTCTGTTGTGCAGTACAGCAGAGACGCAGTGGCCCACTTCTACCTGAACTCCCACTCAAGGAAGGAGGACGTTCTTGAGAACGTTAGAAATCTGAGACATAAAGGAGGAAGGCCCCTCAACACTGGTGCAGCCCTCCAGTATGTGAGGGAGAACGTGTTCACGGCCCCTTCTGGCTCTAGACGCCTGGAGGGTGTGCCACAGATGTTGATCCTGCTTAGCGGTGGAAGGTCTTTTGACAGTGTTGACGCTCCAGCCGCGGCTCTGAAAGAGCTGGGCGTGCAGATCTTCCCAATTGGAAACAGGAACTCTGACAGCAGAGAACTGCAGAGGATTTCAAACGACCCCAGGAACGCACTGTCAGTGTCTGAGTTCAGTGACCTTCCAAATGTTCAGCAGCAACTTCTGTCTGTGGTGAGCACTGTGGTAGTGGAGGCAACTCCTGTAACACCAACAGCCACAGGTAAGAACGCATTTGTCTGTTGTGTCTTGTTTTGTACCATGCCGAAGGATGATGTGGCAGTGTTAGTGACAGATGGCAAAAAAAATATTACGTTTTTTTTACTCAGTTGGACACTAGGTCTAAATACCTAAGATACCTAAGGAATTAGCTGCAAAGTGTTTTTTGGCAGAGTGATAGATTGCTCTTTTGACATGCTTCATGTGCTACAGCCGAGGGCGAGGCTACCAGGAGAGACGTCTTGCTCCTGCTTGATGGTTCAGATGGAAGTAGGAGTGGATTCCCCGCCATGCGTGACTTTGTTGTGAGAGTGGTGGAGAAACTCCATGTGGATGAAGGCAGAGACCGCGTTTCTGTGGTCCAGTACAGCCGAGAGCCCGAGGCTAATTTCTATCTGAACACCTACGCCACAAAGGACGAGGTTCTGGAAAATGTTCGCAGTCTGAGGCACAAAGGAGGCAGACCCCTCAACACCGGGGCAGCCCTCCAGTATGTGAAAGACCGTGTACTCACCGAATCCTCTGGCAGTAGACGCCTGGAGGGTGTCCCACAGATACTGGTTTTACTGAGTGGCGGAAGGTCTTATGACAGTGTGGATGCACCAGCCTCTGCTCTTAGGGAGCTCGGAGTGAAAATTTACACCATTGGCACCAGATATTCCGACAGCAGAGAATTGCAGAGGATTTCAGATGAGCCTAGCAATGCGCTCACAGTCTCTGACTTCAGTGAGCTCCCCAGTGTTCAGGAGAAGCTTGTTGATTCAGTAGACTCCGTTGTCGTCCGTGTCACACCAACCACGCCAACCGTCATAGGTATGTGTACATCAGTATGACTGCCCAGCACTTTCAGTCTTGGCCTTAGGGCCATACTTCCCTCGCCAGTATTTCTAGGTCTTTTCGCATTCTCCTGTAAGAATAAGCCAGATTAGGCTCGCGTAGAAATGCTCAAGGCATGGGTTCAGGCAGCCTTGTAGAGAGGGGGTTGGGGTGGGGCTGAGTTTGGCTGTAGGCATGTCCGTTCATGTTTATGTTAGTACTGATCTGAGTAATGGCAAGTGGGGCTTCTGTGCTAAAAGAAAGTGTTCTACGTGCTAAACATGTTGTTTTCCTTCTAGTTGACCATGCCGCTCCTAAAAAGGACGTTGTGTTCCTGCTGGATGGCTCTGATTACACTAGGATTGCATTCCTAGCTATGAAGGACTTTGTTCAGAGGCTAGTGGAGAAGCTAAATGTGATGGAGAACAGAGATCGTGTGTCTGTGGTCCAATACAGCAGAGACGCAGAGGCCCATTTCTATCTGAATACATACACAGGAAAGGAGGAAACTCTTGACGCTGTGAGAGCTCTGAGGCACAAAGGAGGCAGGCCCCTTAACACCGGGGCGGCTCTCCAGTACGTGAAAGACAGCGCCTTCTCTCCTTCTTCTGGCAGCAGACGGCAAGAGGGTGTCCCTCAAATTCTAATTCTGCTGAGCGGAGCCAGGTCTAGTGATAACGTAGAGACACCAGCCAGCTCTCTGAAAGAGAGTGGCGTCTTGATCTTTGCTATTGGCACCAAAAATTCCAGCCGAGATATTGAGAGGATTTCGTCCTCTCTTACCCATGCCCAGTCTGTCTCAGACTTTTCGGAGCTGCCAAATGTCCAACAGGATGTCCTTGCCTCTGTAAACACTGCTGTCTTGGAGGCAACACAGATATCACCAACAGTTTGGGGTAAGACTGATTTAACGACATTGCTCTTCATCTCTTCAGATAGGCTTTTCTGTGCTGTGTGTTTTGACAAACGTCTGCCTGTCTCAACATAGCCAAAAGTGAGCTCTGTCAGGCTAGGGTGTTAGATTGGCCACACATATGTTAGACTAAAGTGTTCATGCTGGCACTTATCAGCAGTCTGTGAAGTTTTGCGTAACATTTGTATGGAGGCATTAGCCACACAACAAGTGTTAAAAAAGGTTTTGGCCCAGAGTCTTTAGATCTGGATAGGGCATCGTCTTTCCCCCGTACCCTTGCAACATGCTTAAATGTGTCATTTTGGAGGGGATCTTATGGGAACATTAAATTGCTTGAGTTTTATCCATGTTCTGCACCCTAAGGTTCTCATATGTCTGTATGTTTGTGCGTTTCAATACCCTTAGTTGACAGAGAAATTCCCAGAAAAGACGTGGTGTTCGTGTTGGATGGCTCTGATGGAACAAAGAACATGTTCCCAGCAGTGCTTGACTTTGTTCAAAGAGTGGTGGCGAAATTAAATGTGGGTGAGAGCAAAGACCGTGTCTCTGTTGTGCAGTACAGCAGAGACGCAGTGGCCCACTTCTACCTGAACTCCCACTCAAGGAAGGAGGACGTTCTTGAGAATGTTAGAAATCTGAGACATAAAGGAGGAAGGCCCCTCAACACTGGTGCAGCCCTCCAGTATGTGAGGGAGAACGTGTTCACGTCCCCTTCTGGCTCTAGACGCCTGGAGGGTGTGCCACAGATGTTGATCCTGCTTAGCGGTGGAAGGTCTTTTGACAGTGTTGACGCTCCAGCCGCGGCTCTGAAAGAGCTGGGCGTGCAGATCTTCCCAATTGGAAACAGGAACTCTGACAGCAGAGAACTGCAGAGGATTTCAAACGACCCCAGGAACGCACTGTCAGTGTCTGAGTTCAGTGACCTTCCAAATGTTCAGCAGCAACTTCTGTCTGTGGTGAGCACTGTGGTTGTGGAGGCAACTCCTGTAACACCAACAGCCACAGGTAAGAACGCATTTGTCTGTTGTGTCTTGTTTTGTACCATGCCGAAGGATGATGTGGTAGTGTTAGTGACAGATGGCAGAAAAAATATTACGTTTTTTTTACTCAGTTGGACACTAGGTCTAAAGCACGGGTTGATACCTAAGGAATTAGCTGCAAAGTGTTTTTTGGCAGAGTGATAGATTGCTCTTTTGACATGCTTCATGTGCTACAGCCGAGGGCAAGGCTACCAGGAGAGACATCGTGCTCCTGCTTGATGGTTCAGAGGGAAGTAGGAGTGGATTCCCCGCCATGCGTGACTTTGTTGTGAGAGTGGTGGAGAAACTCCATGTGGATGAAGGCAGAGACCGCGTTTCTGTGGTCCAGTACAGCCGAGAGCCCGAGGCTAATTTCTATCTGAACACCTACGCCACAAAGGACGAGGTTCTGGAAAATGTCCGCGGTCTGAGGCACAAAGGAGGCAGACCCCTCAACACCGGGGCGGCCCTCCAGTATGTGAAAGACCGTGTACTCACCGAATCTTCTGGCAGTAGACGCCTGGAGGGTGTCCCACAGATACTGGTTTTACTGAGTGGTGGAAGGTCGTATGACAGTGTGGATGCACCAGCCTCTGCTCTTAGGGAGCTCGGAGTGAAAATTTACACCATTGGCACCAGATATTCCGACAGCAGAGAATTGCAGAGGATTTCAGATGAGCCTAGCAATGCGCTCACAGTCTCTGACTTCAGTGAGCTCCCCAGTGTTCAGGAGAAGCTTGTTGATTCAGTAGACTCCGTTGTCGTCCGTGTCACACCAACCACGCCAACCGTCATAGGTATGTGTACATCAGTATGACTGCTCAGCACTTTCAGTCTTTGCCTTAGGGCCATACTTTCCTCGCCAGTATTTCTAGGTCTTTTCGCATTCTCCTGTAAGAAGAAGCCAGATTAGGCTCGCGTAGAAATGCTCAAGGCATGGGTTCAGGCAACCTTGTAGAGAGGGGGTTGGGGTGGGGCTGAGTTTGGCTGTAGGCATGTCCGTTCATTTTTATGTTAGTACTGATCTGAGTAATGGCAAGTGGGGCTTCTGTGCTAAAAGAAAGTGTTCTACGTGCTAAACATGTTGTTTTCCTTCTAGTTGACCATGCCGCTCCTAAAAAGGACGTTGTGTTCCTGCTGGATGGCTCTGATTACACTAGGACTGCATTCCCAGCTATGAAGGACTTTGTTCAAAGGCTAGTGGAGAAGCTAAATGTGATGGAGAACAGAGATCGTGTGTCTGTGGTCCAATACAGCAGAGACGCAGAGGCCCATTTCTATCTGAATACATACACAGGAAAGGAAGAAACTCTTGACGCTGTGAGAGCTCTGAGGCACAAAGGAGGCAGGCCCCTTAACACCGGGGCGGCTCTCCAGTATGTGAAAGACAGCGCCTTCTCTCCTTCCTCTGGTAGCAGGCGGCAAGAGGGTGTCCCTCAAATTCTAATCCTGCTGAGCGGAGCCAGGTCTAGTGATAACGTAGAGACACCAGCCAGCTCTCTGAAAGAGAGTGGCGTCTTGATCTTTGCTATTGGCACCAAAAATTCCAGCCGAGATATTGATAGGATTTCATCCTCTCCTACCTATGCCCAGTCTGTCTCAGACTTTTCTGAGTTGCCAAATGTACAACAAAATGTCATTGACTCTGTTAATACTGCTGTCTTGGAAGTAACAAAGATATCACCAACGGTTTTGGGTAAGACTGATTCAGCAATATTGCTCTGTATCTCCTCAGATAGCCTTGTCTGTAGTTTGTGTTTTGACATAATTCTGCTTTTCTTAATGCACCTAAAAGTGAGCTCTGTCAGGCCAGGGTGTTACCCTGTCCACACATATGTTAAACTCAGGTCTTCATGCTGGAATTTTATCAGCAGTCAATCAGGTTTTGTACAAAAATTATGTGCATGGAGGCATTAGCAACACAGATAGTGTCAAGCAAGTTTTGGCTTTGACTCTTTACATGCGGACAGAGCTTGCTCCTCACCCCTTTTACCCTGCAAGATGAACGGTGGTATACAATATGTGACCGGCCACAGCAAAACCGGCCACAACTCGTCCGAGAGGCATTTTGAGTTATTCACAGTTTCTGAAAGTGTAATTTCTAAGCTTTCCAATGATGTCTTGCACATGGAAATCTGATAATATTTGAAGAATTGGTGACCATTTGAAAGCATGCACACCTTAAAACACAAAACTGAGAAAACTCCTCTTAAAGTTTGCCTCACTCTCGCCGAATAGTGGCCATTAGCATGATATTAAGATAAGCTCTCCCCCCCACAGACTGTCACTGACGTGTGGTATTATGACTGAGATGCTAATGATTTAGCAACTAGCACTGCAGTAGCTACCAGCTGTATTGCAGTATCAAAGCTGCAGTTTTTACAACAGTATTACTGTTGTATACTGCAGTAAAGATTTAGTCATTACCACCAGTCAATTCGGGCATTATTCAAATTAATTGCCCATCGCAAATCGAAACTGATGCCAACAAACTAGTCTGTCTGTACAGCGAGCTAGCAAGCTAACGAACTAGCTCATTTAAGTCAATAGTATTAACTATGACAACACCAATGTGCTAAACGCTAACTTCACTCACCTTGAATTTAACACATTGCTGTAACCTTATACCTTTATATTAATTTGTCCATTTGAGCTAATATCAGTAACAGTATCTAGGTGGGTGTTGGTGAGTAAAGTGACAGCTTTCAATTTAAACCATTACGTTAGTGTAGTTCGCTAGCGTTAGCGCGCTAACAACAACATAGTTAGTGTTACTACCTGACCTGAAGTAAAGCTACATTTCTCGAAATCCAAACAGTAACAACTTAGACTATTAGGCTTGAAATAATCACAAACAGTTGCGGATTATGACACATGGTTCCAAAAATCATCAACAACTCCAGAAAGACGTAAGGACCAATTTATTAGTGAAACTCCACACGCGTCCCATTCGAATTTCAATGAAACGAGTCTTGACTCTGCTGTGCATAAAGGGGGACTTCCCACTCCCCTTCGTCAACACTCTCTCTTAGTACTTTACTCTCTTTCGGCAGCTAGATGATCCGATTGCATTCTGTACACTCTGGAGAAAGTTTTTGACTATGTGAACATCCCAAGGAGAGAGTTCTCCCTTCTTCTTATGTAGCATTTACAGTCGAAGTTACACAGCTTAAGTAGCCACGAGGTTTGCTTCTAGCACACAGCTGATTGGCGGAAACACAAACAAAAGAGCACTGTAATCGTCACGTGAATGGCCAGTATCGCCAGTATGGTAATGTACCCACGCCCCAAGGAAGACGAGATTCTTTCCTGAAAACTTGCCAATTTCAAAGGCAAAATGCATGTTTTTAAAGCAACCGATACTGTAATCTGAAACGTGGAATAGCTTCTTCATGATCTCAACTCTCACATTTAGCAAAAAAAACGAAAATCACAAATTTTGGAAAAAAACACTTCCAACGTGATTTTCTCCGTTTCGCTCTGGCCGACATGAGACCGGTTTTGCTGTGGCCGGTCACATATGCTTAGTTTTGTTATGCTGGAGGGTATTGTATGGGAACATCAAGTTGGCAGTCAAAATCATTTTGGGCCCCAAGTAGTGCAGGACTCAGATATGCAGAGATTAGCATCAGAGAAATAGAAATTGCCGTTCCAGGGGAAAGTGCCGTCCTAGGTAGCAGAAAGAGAGTCAAGTGCTTTAATTTTAATCCATGCTCTGCAGCTTAAGTTTCTCATATGTCTGTATGTTTCAATACTCTTAGTTGACAGAGGAATTCCCAGAAAAGACGTGGTGTTCCTGTTGGATGGCTCTGATGGAACAAGGAACACCTTCTCAGCAATGCTTGACTTTGTTCAAAGAATGGTGGAGAAATTAAATGTGGGTGAAAGCAGAGATCGTGTCTCTGTTGTCCAGTACAGCGGAGACCCAGCTACCCACTTCTATCTTAAGACCCACTCAAGGAAGGAAGACGTACTTGAGAACATAAGGAATCTGAGACATAAAGGAGGGTGGTCCCTCAACACTGGTGCAGCCCTCCAGTATGTGAGGGAGAACGTGTTCACAGCCTCTTCTGGCTCTAGACACTTTGAGGGTGTGCCACAAATATTGATTCTGCTTAGTGGTGGGAGGTCTTTTGACAGTGTTGATGCTCCAGCAACGTCTCTAAAAGAGATGGGAGTTCAAGTCCTGCCAATTGGAAATAGGGACTCTGACAGCAGAGAACTGCAGAGGATTTCAAGCGACCCTAGGAATGCATTGTTAGTGTCTGAGTTCAGTGACCTTCCAAGTGTTCAACAGAAACTTCTGTCTGTGGTGAGAACTGTGGTAGTGGAGGCCACTCCTTTAACACCAACAGTCACAGGTAAGAAGACAGATATCTGTTGTCAATTGTTTTGTACCGTGCTGAATGACAATGTGGTTATGTTAGTGACAGACAAGTACAAAAAATGTAGAAATGTTAGCTGCAAACTGTTTTTTGGAATAGTAATAGATTGCTGATTTACATGCTAAATCTGCTGTAGCCAAGGGCCGGGGTGCCAGGAGAGACGTCGTGCTCCTACTTGATGGTTCAGAGGGAAGTAGGAGTGGATTCCCCGCCATGCGTGATTTTGTTGTGAGAGTGGTGGAGAAACTCCATGTAGATGAAGGTATAGACCGCATTTCTGTGGTCCAGTACAGCCAAGAGCCCGAGGCTAATTTCTATCTGAACACCTACGCCACAAAAGACAAGGTTCTGGAAAATGTCCGCAGTCTGAGGCACAAAGGAGGCAGACCCCTCAACACCGGGGCGGCCCTCCAGTATGTGAAAGACCGTGTACTCACCGAATCCTCTGGCAGTAGACGCCTGGAGGGTGTCCCACAGATACTGGTTTTACTGAGTGGTGGAAGGTCGTATGACAGTGTGGATGCACCAGCCTCTGCTCTTAGGGAGCTCGGAGTGAAAATGTACACCATTGGCACCAGATATTCCGACAGCAGAGAATTGCAGAGGATTTCAGATGAGCCTAGCAATGTGCTGACGGTTTCTGACTTCAGTGAGCTCCCCAGTGTTCAGGAAAAGCTTGTTGATTCAGTAGACTCTGTTGTTGTCCTTGTCACACCAACCACGCCAAGCGTCATAGGTATGTGTACATCTGTATGACTTCTGAGCAATTTTGGTCTTTTGTGTTACGGCCAGTTTTGTCTCGCCAGTATTTCTACACCTTTTGAAATTGTCCCATAAGGATGACCCATCAGAAATGCGACCAAATATCCATGGGATGCGGCCAGACATCCTTGTAAATAGAAGGGTGGGGTGAAGTTGAGTTTGGCTGTAGCCATGTGCTTTCATTTTTATGTTATTACTGACCTGAGTAATGGCAGGTGCTGTTAAAAAATGTGTTTCGTTCTAAACGTGTCATTTTTTCTTCTAGTTGACCATGCCACTCCTAAAAAGGACATTGTATTCCTGTTGGATGGCTCTGACTACACTAGGACTGCATTCCCAGCTATGAAGGACTTTGTTCAGAGGATAGTGGAGAAGCTAAATGTGATGGAGAACAGAGATCGTGTGTCTGTTGTCCAATACAGCAGAGACGCAGAGGTCTATTTCAAGCTGAATACATACACAGGAAAGGAGGAAACTCTTGACGCTGTGAAAGTACTGAGGCACAAAGGAGGCAGGTCCCTCAACACAGGGGCGGCTCTCCAGTATGTGAGAGATAACACCTTCTCTCCTTCCTCTGGTGGTAGACGGAACGAGGGTGTCCCCCAGATACTCATTTTATTGACCGGTGGAAGGTCTTCAGACAGTGTGGACTCAGCAGCTTCTACTCTTAGGGATAATGGAGTGAAAACGTATTCTATTGGAAGCAGGTCCTCCGACAACAGCGAGTTGCAGAGGATTTCATACCACCCTAATTTTACTTTGTCAGTTTCTGACTTTAAAGACCTCCCTAGATATGAGGAGCAGCTTCTCTCTGTTATTACCACTGTAACAGAGGTGACCAGATTTCCTACACCAACTGTATGGGGTAAGATTACTTTATCTATTTGTGTTTTCTTTCTTTTTATAATTAGTTTTCTTCTGCATTTCTTTTTAACTTTCCTGTCTGATTGCGAATTAGCTGCTTACCATCCTCAACCATCACATGGTAAGGGTAGCTGCTCAATACTTCCTGCAAAATATTTTGAAATAAAATGAGATGACAAAATAATCAAAATTAACGTGTCAAGCAAATTTGCTTGGGTTTCCAGCATTTCAATATTACAGCATCAGTGTTTTTCACCAAGTACATATCCTGACAAAATGTGGATTCCTCTTGTACACATAATGACAATCATTTCTGGACAAAATGGTTTTTGATGTCCATGTCAGTGTCCCATTTTGGCATTTTCATTGTGCAGCAGCAGCCTTAGTGGTCTGTCTAGAATATGTTGTAACAAGATAGCTCCAGTGAACCACAGAGGACAGATTTCCCTAGCCTTGCTAGTGTGGAAATAGCACCTGCATTTTAATACTGTATTCCGCTTGTATGTCAGGGAATGTATTAAACACTCCGCAGTCCGCAAATACAAATTCTAGCGACCAATAAATGATGATGTTGGAGTGAGTGTGAGTATGTATGCTGCATTCAGGTAGCAGTTGGTTCAAAGCAGGCCCAACAGTTTTAAGTGATTGTTGTGCATTGCTCATGGTTTTCATTCAACCAAGAAATCATAAAAACATTAGGTTTAATACTCATAATTACTTTTCAGCATCTCTCTGTTCTTCTCTTAGAAAATGGCATGATTAAACATCTTCTCAAGACAAGTACTTGAGGAGTTTTTCTTTCCCCCTCACTTCTTTCATCTTTAAACTTCCAAGTTTAAAGAAGCTAGATCTTTTGTTCACCAAGATGCATGTTGTAACTTATAGTAATACCTACATCCCATATTATGCTTTTCCCAGCGCAATCACCTACGAGTCAACGAGATGTTGTGTTCCTCATTGATGGCTCTGACAGCAGTCGTCGTGCATTCCCTGCCATTCGAGATTTTGTACGCAGAATCACAGAAAATCTCAACATTGCTCAAAATGAAGACAGAGTTGCCATCATTCAGTTTAGCAATGATGCTTTGGTCCACTCCATGCTGAACTCTTACTCAACCATGGGTAGTGTTATTGAGAAGATCCGATATATGAGTCACAAGGGAGGAGATCGTCGCAACACTGGCACTGCTCTCCAGTTTGTGCAGGACAATGTCTTTACCGCCTCCCATGGCAGCAGAGGACATGAGGGCATTCCACAAATTCTTATCTTACTGACGGGAGGACCATCCAGCGACAGTGTCATACAACCTGCTGTTTCTTTGCAACAAAATGCAGTTGTAGGTTTAGGCATTGGAACAGATGTCAGCAGCATTTCCATCATCTCAAAGAATTCAAGCTACATGTTTGCCCTGAACGACTTTGGAGAACTCCCAGACAAACTACAGAATGTGATTTCTACATTAAATCAGTTCTCAATCGAGCAATATGGTAAGTATAAACCTATAGGCAATTTCCCTATTTTTGCTTAACATGGAGGCAAGTCTTTTGATGATAAATAGTTTTCAATTCTTCAATTCACTACATTCTCTTTCATGGAAATGTCGCCCTTTCCATTTCCATGTCTTAAGATCTACAATTCATCTTGTCATGTAAGCTGATGTTTTACAAATAGAGATGGAGTGAGTATACATTGCTCAAAATATCCTGAAGCAAAATACAGTCAGAATTATTTACTTTCCTACTTGACTTTCTTTGGGTTTTTTTGTTATTGGCTATTTTTAAGCCTGTAATGACCTACAAATTGTACAGTCCTTTTCTTTTGAAACATTGCACCTTAACACTTAACACGTACACTGATGTGCTTTTGAATTTTTTAAATCATGCATTTCATGAAAACATCTGGTCATATGGAGCAGCAATCAAAGTTTGTGCAGAAAGCAGCAGAATACTAGCATAATCATGCTATCTAGAAAAACATTCAGAGAAATGTTTTTCACATGTGAAGATATTTATTGGAATGCTGCATTGCATAGATGGTGGAACAACTGCAAGGATATTTATAATAAGGAGCATTCTAAGGAAGCTTGAATTACATTTCTAAATCATTTCTGGTATTCAACATAGGAGAAGCCCATATGACGGTCCTAGCGATCTCTAGGTGTTTTTTTTTTTTTTAAGTGTTAAAATTTGCATACACATTTCCAGAAATGATGGTCCGAGTGATCTCTAGGTGTTTTCTTCTGAAGTGTTAAACTTTACGTACACATTTCCAAAAACATTAATGTTACCATGGGTGCATATGGATGTATTTCATGATGACAAGGTGGATTTCCCTTAAAATTAATTTAAAATTAAACCAAAGTATGTGCACAATTTTAGAGTGAATCTTTAGAAAGGTGAAGTGCCATTGTTGGATTTATGGAAACTGTAAGATTTCACTCAATTGTGTGTTTCTGCATGAATGTTGCGCATGCCTTAGTGATATTTCAGTCTGGATGGATCATCACCTTCAGCTCTGTCTTTTAAAACTACGTTTCTGGTACTCCCAGCCCATTCAGCTAGCCCGCAAAATATTAGTATTCAGCTTGTTGAGACCCCAACTGACTGATAGAAACTTGGGTGTTCCAACTGACTGAAATTCTCTGAAAATCTCACTTCTGTCTTGGAGTCATATTGGGTCACAGTTGTTCATAATAGGATAAAGGTAAATGCTTGGTGGTGGAATGGCTTGTCTTATGTAGTTTGTTTTGGTGAAAGTTAAAAAAAAAAACATTTTAAAAAGCTCCTGCTCTAATAAGTCTCTTATGTTAGGTTTACTTTACTTTATTTATTTATTTATTTATTAGTATGGGGGGTGGTATTTTAATTTAAATGTCAGTGTTTTGTTATTGCAGTGTAGTAGTTGCCCTAGATAAAACTTTTAAATGTATAAACACAAAGATGTCAGCAAAGTAAACCATACCAAAAAGAATGAATACGGTAACCAGTCTCTTAAAAAGTCATTGAAAACTATAAACCAGGTTGAACTCTACTAAAGCTGCATGGGCTAAGATATTCCCTGACCAACTTAGGAACTGTAGGTCAATACTGTATACTGTATAATATGTAACAACGGATGTCACAACAGCTATATAATAATACTGTGTAACATAGCTGTTGTGTGTGTAAACAGTATGCAACCTTACAAACCTGAAGCACATGCCAGAGACTGTACCACTAAAACTACTTCTCTCATTTGCCTAATCAAATGCAAGAATACCATTCCAGCCATTTTCCCATTTTCTTCTGGTACTTGGTGATGTCAACTCATACTGCAGTTGTCTCGCAGTGTGATATTTTTTACTGTTAAAAACAACAACAAAACAAACGCAGGTTGTTTACATCTCACATGCCATTTTTTTCAGTCTCACCAATCACTTACCAATCTTGTAGCAGAATCTTCTTCCATGACCAGCCAGAACAGACCCAGAGTCCAGATGGCAGACATTCAATTGGTTAAGAGACTTTCACTCATAGCGAAATACTAACTAACTAAAACATAAAACAATGTTTTAACCATTGCAAGACACAGTTGGCTATAAACTGTCATAAAACAGTAGTGAATCCTATATGCATGTGAGGCTTGGCAATATGGAAAATAAGAACAATGCATACGAATGCAATAAAAAATATAAAATGACAAAATCTGTCAAACCAGCAGATGCTTCTCAAGATCTTATTCAACATGGCATTAGTGGTGCACAAATAAACAGAGAAGCAATACAGAGCAACTTACCTGGCTCTTCACCAAGAATGAATCAATGCTTTCTTTCAGTAACCTCCAGCCTAAGATGAAGTAATGAAAATTACAATAAGACATTTTGAAATGTCTCATAATTAATCCTCTATAATATACTTTAATGTCTGATTGTAATCAAACGATTGCAATCAAATCTATCAAATACAAAAATCAATAAATAAATATTTCTGCCTCTTATGTTAAAGCACAACGGTAAGCATTTCCTTAATTTTCCTGACTTGTACTGTTAAATTAGCTGCCTGTCTTGGCGTTAGCTAGTTGGTTTTCTGTAGCACATGCCCTTGCAAGGTACTACTGTATTTCTCTTAGCCGACAAAAATGGATTATGAGAGGGCTACTGGGCCACCCTACTGTCATTATATTTCGTTGACAGACGTTAACACAACTAAACAAGAACAGGTCAGCGGTTCTCTGGCCTTACTGCCTCTAGCTTTCTATGGATATGCATATGCTAACCGTTAACGTCCAAGGTTAACGTGTTTGTGTGTGCTAATGACTAAGTAGCTACATTGTAGATAACAAGGCTTCGGATATATGAACGTTGATGGTAACTGCTTATCCATTTTTTATATGACCGTTAACTTAAGTCTGCCTTTACAGCAGACATAATTTAGTTAAAAAAAAAATTACAAACCTTTAACTTTGCTGAAGGCTTTCCCTGTCCAATCGTCTTCTTCCCAGGCAGAAAGACCGTTGGTTGAAGGAACTTTCAAACGTAGTAAAACCAAGCTGCTGGGTTACAGTGCAACAGCTTCAACTCAGCATTTGGGTTGAGAAAAGAACCAGCATTTGTAGAGTGTAGCTTTACTAATATCTTAGCCAGTAGTATTACACAGTAATGTAAGAGTTTCTCACTTTTGGATGTGAATCTTTGTATATTTGCAGCTGCCCGAGGTCCTAAACGGGATGTCGTGTTCCTCCTCGACGGCTCAGATGGAGTCGGCCGGGAGTTCCCCATCATCCTGGACTTTGTGCAGAAGGTGGTGAGCAAACTTGGCGTGGGTGAAGATGAGGTCCGTGTGGGCGTGGTCCAATACGGTGACAATCCCAACGCCGACATCTACCTCAACTCTCACACGACAAAGGACGGAGTGTTAAATGCTATCAGAGGCCTGAGACAGCGCGGAGGCAGACAGCGTAACCTGGGCAGAGCCGTCGAGTTCGTGAGTCGTGATGTTTTGGCGAGACAACGCGGAGGCCGTCGAGATGAAGGCGTCCCACAGTTCGTGGTTGTTGTGTCGGGAGGAAGGTCCACCGATGACCTGCGGACATCAGCCACAGCCCTCAAACGATCTGGGGTGCACACAATCGGCATCGGCACCAGAGACGTAAATCGTGGAGAGCTTGAGGTCATTTCCTATGTTCCTGAATACGCTTACCCTGTGGATGACTTCCCAGGCCTCTACATTGTGGAAGAACATCTGGTGAACACTCTTACAACAGTCTCAGATGAAGAATTAGCACGTCTACGTCCTGTTTATCCTGACATCCAAGGTAACTGATGTTTGTTGTTTAGTACAGTACAGTTACAAATTCATTTACATGCAATTGGCCAGAACTGCACTTACATAATGAAGGAATTGCTCTTTTACATGCTTGCTCCATAAAACATCTGTCTTGTAATTGCTAAACTAATTGCCAGTTATTGTCCAGCTGTTGTTAGATAATTTGTGTATTTATGTTTGACTTTATATTCAAGAGCCAGTGTAAATGTAGAGATAATGTAATGCCATCTTAGATGTGGCTGTTTTTTTAATGCAATGCCATGCTAAACAGGGAATCTTGTCTTTAATGGTCATAACCTGTATGCATATCAATGTTAACAATAACAGATCCTGTGATACCAACAACTCCTGGAGATAAGAGAGATGTTGTTTTCCTGGTTGATGGAGGAAATGCTGTTCCTAACATTCGGGACATGATTTTGAGAGTCGTTGATAAGCTTGATGTAGGACTGGACAATGTGCGTGTTTCTGTTGTGCAATACACTGATGACACCAAGCTGGAGTTCCTTCTCAATGAGCATTCCACCAAAGATGAGGTGAAGGCTGCTGTGCAGCGAATGAGGAACAAGGGTGGGAACCGTCTCAACACAGGATATGCCCTCGACTGGGTCACAAAGAACATCTACCGAAGGTCTGCTGGCAGTCGTATTGAAGAAGGTGTACCACAGTTCCTGATTTTGGTCACAGGCGGCAAATCTTCCGATGACGTGTATGGTCCAGCCACCCAGCTCAAGCGCCATATGGTTGCACCATTGGCTGTTGGAGGCAGGAATGCTGATGCAGATGAGTTGAGAGCCATCTCTTTGAAGCCAGAGCTCACATACACTGTGCGTGACTTCAGACAGTTGCAACCAGTGGAGCAGCAGCTGCTGACCTCTGTGAAGACCATGACAACTCAGGACATTAGCAGCGCAATTCCCACCGATACCGTTACCACAGGTACGCTTAACATGATAAACAAATGTAATGTAGTTTTATTGTAGAAATTATTGTTAAATGAACTGAATTCAAGCATTATTTGTGACCAGAACACAAATATTTGCTATCTTCAAAGTTGTGAATTGTTTCATAACTTGGTTATTATTACAAAAAGTATATTTTCAGTTGCACCAAGTTCAAACAGTAACAGTAAAGGAAATTAAGCAATGGGATGGCAAATGGGAGTTAGTTTGCTGTAATGTTTAAAAATTTCAAAGCTTCAAATGACATGATTAGTTATGATCAGCAACTTAAATATGTTTTCATGTTTATTTGCAGAGGTCTTTGATCTTGGAAGAAAAGATATCATCTTCCTTGTTGATGGATCAGACAGTGTTGGTCCTGATGGACTCGCCCATGTACGTGACTTCATTGTTAAAGTTGCCCAGCAGCTAGATTTGCATCCCGATCGAGTGCGTGTTGGGTTAGTTCAGTATTCAGATAGGGCCAAAACCGAGTTCTCTCTCAACACTCACTCCAACAAAGACGCAGTCATCGCATCTGTCAAGAGGCTCCGTAAAATCGGCGGCCGTGCAGGCGATTTGGCTTCAGCCATTGACTATGTAATGAGGAACGAATTAAAGCCTGCTGCTGGGTTTCGGCCTGCGGTTGCCTCTCAGCACCTCGTTGTGCTGACGGGTGGAAGATCAGCCACGGATGTGTCCAGTAAAGGTGCCATCCTGAAGGGAGCAGGCGTGAGCTGCATTGGCGTTGGTGCTGGTCGAGCCGATACAACACAACTCAGTCAGATTGCTACAACCCCTGAAGATGTCCTTAAAGTGCAGGCCTTCCCCAACCTTCCTAATATTGAGCAACAGCTCATTGCCAGGCTTCGAGGGGGCATCATAGAACCACCATCTCCTGGTTATGAAGAGCCCAGTAAGTAATTAAGAAATTGTTTTGCAAATATGTAGAACTGACTATACATAGTAAAAGCCAGGGACTATAAGTATTGTTTGCTTCACTTGTGTGACACTTTTGTCCTGTTTCATTTGTTGTTTCAGCTGAAGGAGTTCAGGTCAGAGCAGCTGACATTGTGTTTTTGGTGGATGGATCTATCAACTTGGGTAGGGACAACTTCAGAGAGGTCATGGAGTTCATTGTGAACCTCATTGATGCCTTCTACAATGAGAAAGACAGCTTGCAGATTGGTCTGGCCCACTTTGCTACCGACGTGACTGATGTCTTCTACCTGAATACCCACCAGAACAAGGATGACATCCTTAGCGCAATTAACCAGGCAGAATACAAGGGTGGCAATCGCATTAACACAGGAGCTGCCATCCGTTACGTACAGGAGAACCATTTTGTAAAGGATAGAGGCAGTCGGAAGGACATCGGTGTCCCACAGATCTTAATGGTTGTGACGGGCGGCAAATCAGCAGACGACGGCAAGTCAGCAGCCCTTGGGATAAAGGCCGCAGGAGTGCGTGTCTATGCCATCGGGGTGGGAGACATTCAGACTGAGCTTACCAACCTGGCAAGTGAGCAAGCCACAGTGGCTCGGGCCAGCACTTACCAGGAGCTTTCAGAGCTGAATGAACAGATCCTGGTGACGTTGGATGATGACCTGAAGGGTATCAAACTATGCACTGGTGTGCAAGATACCACCAAATGTAAGTAACCGAATTAAGCCATGGCACATATATCCTGATGCTGAATAAACAGCGTTTTGTGTGGCTTTTTACCATATGTCATTGTATTCCCTAATCCTGGGATATCTATTCCACCCTCTAGCTTGCAGTCTTGATGTCCTCTTGGGATTCGATGTGTCCTCGCAGAACATATTTTCTGCCCAGAGAAACCTGGAAACAAAGATGTCGGCCATCCTTCAGCGAATCATGAAACTTCAAGCCATCAGCTGCACCTCTGGCCAGGCTCCAACCATCCGAGTGGGAATGATGGCCCTGGATTCAGCCAATGAACCTCGGTATCTGGAATTCACAGACAACTATATGGAACTTCTGGAGGCCTTCCGAAACCTGCGCAGCCGTGGACCATTTATCCTCAATGGGAAGACCATAGATTCCTACGCTGCTAAACTGCAAACTCAGCCTGCTGAATCTGTGAAGGTATTCCTGTCTGTTGCTCTTTCCTCGTCATTCTTTTTTGATATAAAGCTATGACTTTATTCTTGTTTGGGGTGGTAAAATAAGCATTTGTTTCTATTCTCTTAGAACACCCCTCTTTAGTCTTGTATTGCCTGGTTGCCTATGAGGCCTATAATTCTACATTTTGTATTGCCATACTATCACGTATCAAATCCAATCATTGTGTTTGCTTTTTCCAAGGTTGTGGTTCACCTAACAGATGGTCTGGATGCACAGTATGCACAGATAAAGGCACGAGTTGAGAACATGAGACTCTCTGGTGAGACAAAATCCTTACTTTCTGCCCTAAAGTGACATCTATTACCAGTCGATCAGTGGTAGCATTTAAAATGTCAAGGGGGTGCACTTGCCTGAACAGACATAAACACTGGTGCTACCATTGGAAATGTCAGCAAGATTTTTTTGTGCGATGCATTGCACTGATGGGTTACAAACTGAATGACAGCTTGCTATAATAACTAATATTTTTGCATAATTATTGCTGCATAAATAAAATAGCACATATTATTTGGTACATAATGTAGCATCAGTTTGGTTGTATTTGTGATAGTTTAAATCTTTTTGCACAAATCATCTATAGGCTACCCTAACCATTATGTTTATGCTGGTGAGACCCGAGAGCCCCCATACACAGATTGATTTTGTTTATCCCCTACAATTAAAGTACCTGGCCCAAACGCATTTGTACCCCAGTTTGACAACTACTGCATGACACTATTAAAGAACCTCAATGAGTAGCAAAACTAGGCACTCACTGGTGGTAATGCCAATGGTGTATTGTTAAATGGCTACTGTTCTTCCAGGTGTCAACAGCTTCATCTTAGTGGGCCTGGAGAGGGTGCCGCAGTTTGAAGACGCAGTGCTTTTGGAGTATGGCCGTGGGTTCAGGTACACCCGTCCACTGCGTGTTAACCTGATGGATCTGGACTACGAGATCCTGGAGGAGCTGGTAAGTAAACAGCATTTTTCTGCAAATTCTAATTGCTAATTCTGTGTTACTCTCACCAGTACAACTGAGACCAATTTCAGCATCTCTCCTTTCTCACCTTTAGTTTGTTTTTGTTTTCAATCCCTCCTAGGACAATATTGCTGAAAGAGAGTGCTGCTCAGTGCCCTGCAAATGTACTGGCCAAAGAGGAGACCGTGGTGCTGTTGGACAAGCAGGACTGAAGGTTATTAAACCATACATGTTGTTTCAGGGAGTCCAGTCTTGCATATTATTTACTCACTGCTGCTAACTTATGTAACTTTAACCTAACATTACCAAAAATACACAAAAAAAGAGCACAGCAGTTTTCCCAAGTCCATTTGCACATAATATGATAATATTGTAAAATTTGAAAGTGTTTACTGGTATGTATGTTTGTAAGTGATACTTGCTGCATTCAGCTGTGCTCCCCAGCCATTATTATTAATACGGGGAAGGGGTGTCCCTCCTGGTAGGGGGGAGGTCTCTAAGTGCCTGAAAAGTCTTTGAGCAGAGCAGTTAAGTGTAAGCGAGGTTGAACAGATAGGTCTTTATTTGCCGTTTGTCTGATGTGTTGGAGTAGGACATTCCATCTTTTTGGGACATAGTATGAGAACTGTACTTCTCCAATCCTTGTGGATGGTGCCTCTGCAATCCTTAGGAGGCTGGAATCAGCAGATCTAAGGGCTCGTGCAGGAATGTACAGTGTGTCAGTGATATAGCACAGGGCTAGACTCTTAACAGCTTTGAATACTAGTAAGAGTACTTTAAAGTTAGTTCTGTAAAACATGGTCAGCCAGTGCAGTTTGGCTAGTATTGGAGCAATGTGCTCTCTCCTTCTTGTTTTTGTTAACAGTCTCCCGTCTTGAATAAGTTTTTAAGTCTTTAAGTTTTGAAAGTTAAAGAACTTAAAACTTAAAAAAACTTAAAACTGAATACTGTGTAGACAACTTTTGCTAACTGTCCTCTCTCAAAGGGCAATTAGATTTCAATACCACAGTGTGACTGAGGACTCTTTACACTGCCTCTGTAAAAGTACAGCATCACTGCCCTAGTTACTAGAAATAGGTCCAATTCAGTTGTCTGAACTGCAGTTATTTCCTTTTTATTGTCTGCCAAAAGAATGCATACCAGAGGACCATTACCTGCCTCGCTCATGTGGCTCACAGATGATGACCATGATCATGTGTGTTTCAGGGTGAACCAGGAGCACAGGGATACAGAGGACATCCAGGAGATGAAGGTGGTCCGGTGAGTTCCTTATGTCTGGGAAAATACCTCGATTTATTTCCCAATATTACAGTAGCGCAGGAATTCTCAATTTTTTTTTTTTTTGCATATATCTGAGCTTTTCTATGCATGTTTGCTTCATTTATTTTCTCATCCTGCTTGCCATATGTTACAGGGTGAGAGGGGTCCACCAGGTGTCAACGGAACTCAGGGTTTCCAAGGCTGTCCTGGACCAAGAGGTGTTAAGGTTAGATTATATAAGCGTGTATTTCAGTACCCAAACCAATGAATGAATGAGTAAATAAATCCATAAATCCATACAAGTGCAAAATGTACAATAATTCATCAACTGCATGTGTGTGTGTGTGTGTGTGTGTGTCTGCAAGCACTGTATTATATCTGTCTGGTCTTTACTGTGTTTTAACAGCTGCGTGACTCACCACTTGATGCCGGTGAAACGTTGTTTTGTCTCACTATGTATATCGCTGAAATGACCATAAACTTTCTTGTCCTGAAGAAGCATTGATGTACAGCCAGAGATTTTAAATTGTTTATGTTTGTCTCTTCCAGGGATCTCGGGGATACTCAGGAGAAAAGGTAAGTGTGCTTCCAGTGGAGCTGCTTTTCACACTGTGGTGTTAAGTAGAGATAATCAAGTTGACAAGTGCTTCATTATGCTGCTCTTCTCCACACAGGGAGAAATGGGAGACATCGGCTTGGATGGAATTAATGGTGAAGAGGTAGGACCTCACGCTTTGTCTTGATTTATGGAGCTTGCAGGCTTTATAAAACCACACAACAATGAATAAAGACTGCAAGTGTCTCTTCACAGTAATCTCACGTAATAGTTGGCTGTTGGACAGTCTGGAATATGTCCGACACACTTGATTATTGTTCATTTTAACAGTATAACTTTCACAACTAAATTGCATCCATTCACTCATTAGCCAGTGAAAGGCTGCTGGCCATCTCACTGACTTGCTTATTGTCTTGTCAACATTTGGTCTTCATTTTAATTGTCTGTGTATGTGTGTGTGTGTGTGTGTGTGTGTGTGTGTGTGTGTGTGTGTGTGTGTGTGTGTGTGTTTTCAGGGTAAAAGTGGGGTGGCAGGCCCGCCAGGAGAACGTGGTAACCCAGGGAGACGGGTGAGTGGCATTATCGTTAACAGACACAATAAGAAGTAAAAGAGTAGCTTGTCCAGTGACGATAGCTTGTTGCTTCTGTCACCATTATTGACTTTTTACATGGCCTATATGTGTGAAAACTCTGTTTGCTCCTGTGTCCAGGGAGCTAAAGGTGCTAAGGGACAGCTTGGAGACCAAGGACAAGCTGGCATCGCAGGAGATCCTGTGAGTACTGGCTAAAGGCTAACATGTAATACAGCTGAGTTCACAACGTAATCACTACTTCTGTTATAACTACATGAGCACAGTTTGGTTCTCTCTCCAGCTTAAGGTACCTGACCAGTACAGTAGCTAATGAAATAAATGGAAGTGTTTAAATACTGTGAATGTTCCGTAAAACCAAGGAATCCATTGATGCTAAGTTGAGGTTTCCTTAAAACATGTTTTTTACATGAAACCTTTGATAACTGAAGCAATGTCTGTTTCAATTCTTATCGCTTCAACATCCTGTGAGTAATTTGCAACAATGCTATTTCAGGGAACTTCTGGTAAGGACAACACTGCCCGGGGACCAAAGGGAGATCCAGGCGATGCTGGCCCTCCTGTACGTTCTTCTCATTCTCTTCTGCAGAATAAAATTGTATTATTAGTAGTAGTAGTAATAGTAGTAGTATGAGTATATATATGTGTATGTATGTATGTATGTATGTATGTATGTATGTATGTATGTATGTATCACATACAGTCTCAGAAATCACTAACTTACTAACTTATCATTAACCCCTCAATTGATTTGTTTTAGGGAGAACCAGGAGAAGATGGCAAACCAGGAACTGCAGGAGAAGCAGGAAAAAGGGTATGAGTCTAAACCCATCTATATGCTATACATATGCATATATATGCATCTATATGGTGTGTTTTTCTTTATCAGTAGTCAAAGCCAGATTACAGTGCTAATGTTGTAAAGCTTGTTGATCAGTAATCAGTCGTTTTTCTCAGTCTTGCACTCGTCCAATATGACTTTGACCATTAGACCTCATGGGAAGGCTCGTTGTGATGATATGACAATGAAATCCTGGTGTGCCTTAAGAAACAGTCAATTTTACATTCAACTGTGTAAGTTGGTCATAATATTACCCACCATATTTAAAATCAGCCAACATCTTTGGTCCACCATTGTGATGGTGTAGTGCAGTGTAATATAGTTTAAAAGTAGCATGGTTATGCTGCTTACATGTCTGCTATCACTGCAAACGTACCGTGGTATATGCATGTATTACCATATGCATATACCATAATAGCATTTTTAAGCGTGTATTAGTGTCTGTGTTATGAACTGATCCTGTAAGTACAGAGTTTGTAGAAGTTGTATGAGCAAAGGGCAATAATACGGAACAACATTTAGGTCCTCATCCTCTTGATATATGTGAAATATAATTGACAGTTAAGTGTCTGGACAGATTTCATTTGTGGAATGTCCAGATTTTTCAATTTGTAGTCATCTTGTAGTCTGTGATTATTAAATAAAGATATTCAACCGGTTCTACACACCAGAAAATGCCTATTTCTCTGGTGTTGAAATAGTAAATAAAATAGAAGTGATCCATTTCATTGTTATGTAGCATGTCATAACTTTTGCATTACTGTCAATGATGACATCTTTTGCATTATTAACAGGGTCCTGATGGAAGAAGAGGAGCGCCTGGACAGCCTGTAAGTGAGACAAATGATTAACCTGATTAGCAAAAATATTGATAATGAAAACAGAAGGCTTTAAGCCATAATGGAGACACCGCATTAGTAAAAAACTGTGGCCTGAATTGTTTAAACAGTAAAAGAAAGAAAAATCACTGACATTTGTAAGACTGTAGACTTGCTATTAGTACCATAGCCATTCTGTCTCAACACATTAGCCTTTAGTTAACATACAGCTTGGCCAAGTCTTTAATGTGCTTTTTCATCTTTGGATTAACTGTGTTACTGACCTTTGTTTTAAAGGGTCCCGCTGGGAAGCCTGGAGCAGATGGGCTGGCAGGAGAGCCTGGAATCGCTGGATCGAGAGTAAGATTTATATATCTAGAATCACATTAGTTAAATTTGTGTGATAGATCTCATGTGTAGCTGCTGCAAAACTGTAGGCAGCTTTTGTCGCCCTTTTTAATCATATAATTTCTTGGTATTCATATTTTAAAATTAATATATTTACTTGTAATAAACTAACAAACAACAAACATACCAAACAGATAGTACTTTGGTATCACATAGTGACACATT
This sequence comes from Coilia nasus, assembly GCA_027475355.1. NCBI lineage: Eukaryota > Metazoa > Chordata > Actinopteri > Clupeiformes > Engraulidae > Coilia > Coilia nasus. The sequence continues at coordinate 17,644,815 of CM050213.1, read as the reverse complement.
TGTCTGATTGTTGGACTGGTGTGTCTATTTTGCAGGGACCTGTTGGACCTGGAGGTTCACCAGGGCCAATGGGAGAGGCAGGAAATCCTGGACCAAGGGTAAGCATGCGCACACACACACACACACACACACACACACACACACACACACACACACACACATGGACACACATGCACACACGCACACACACACACGCACACACACACTCATGCACACACACACACACACATACACACACATACACCCACATTCACACACACACACACAGTCTCAGGCACACACACACACACACTTATACACAGGGGTCTACATTTTAAATGCCACTAATGATGAGCAATAAAATGTCCCAGATTAGGCATATAAAAGACATGATATGCTTACATGTAGTACTTAACTCTCTCTCTTTCTCTCTCTCTCTCTCTCTCTCTCTCTCTCTCTCTCTCTCTCTCTCTCACACACACACACACACAAACACACGCACATACACACTCACACACACTTATACACAGGGGTCTGCATTTGAAATGGCACTAATGATGAGTAATAAAATGTCCCAGATTAGGCATATAAAAGACATGATATGCTTACATGTAGTACTTAACTCTCTCTCTTTCTCTCTCTCTCTCTCTCACTCACTCACACACACACACACACACACACACGCATGCACAGATGTATGCAGTATATGCAATTATTTTGGTCATAATCAAAGATGCTAAGAGAGGATTGTCTCTGTTTACTCTGTGGTTGGCTGATATGTCTGTGTCTGCGTTCATACTCAATAGCTCAAATATCCTGCCTTACCACGGAATGACCCACTTCTATGAACAAATGGGGCAACAGATAGGCAGTTTGGAATGTTCCTCTGACAGTTAATGATCTAGTCTTGTTCTTTAGATAAGGTAATCCGTTATTGAAATCATGTAGACTGTCTTGCCTCTTTGAAGCTTCACCTGAACATGAACATGACATGGGAGCAACTGATTAGGAAAGTGGTTCCACTAGAAGTTTCCAGAAAAGTAGTCTGAAAACAGACTACATGAAACACGATATGGCAGAGAAATAAAAATAAAAAATGTAATTGGCCTTTGCATGTGTGCAAAAGTAAATTTACAACATATGGCACATGGTGGTCAGATGGATGCTGCTCGTATATTTGACTTTGGTTCTCGATGGTTAGAAGAACCATTTCTAAAGAGCTGTTTTGCTCTGTTTTTTTCCCCCTAAACGAAATCAGATGCAAACAAATAGATTTAAACCATGTGTCCCCCAATGAGAAAATGTTACAGCCAAAATGGATGAGACTGTCTTTTTTTTTTGTACTGCAGGAAATTCTGTGCTCTTCTTCCGTGCCTGTGTCTTACAGCACAATCCACAGAGCACGGACAGCAATTGACTTTTCAGTGGGAGGAATGCACGTGCAAGTATCACATTGATTGTTTTTGTCTTGTAGGGTCCTGGAGGAGCTCCTGGATCTCCGGGAGAGAAAGGTCGTAGAGGAACTGTGGGACGCAAGGTGCCGTACACCCTATCCGACAGCCTTGACATGTGTCTCCAATGATGTCTTGCTGTCATCGGCCGTGCTTGACAAATGTGTAAATCTGTGTGTCATGTCTGGGTGTCCAGACAGAGCACGATGACTCAAGCTGTTTAGTGACTAATTACGATGGATGAAGTAGTCCAACGGTTTCACATGACATGCATAAACATTTGGCATACATTTGGCAAACATTTGGCATACGATTGCCTCATAAGTACTCATCCTATTAATTTTATTTCTGATGTGTTTTTCTCTCTTCCTTTCTGTGGACAGGGTGAGCCTGGGGAGCCTGGAGTTAAGGGAGAAATAGGACCGATGGGACCTCGAGGAGAGCCTGTGAGTCACATGTTTAGGATTCCAAACCTAACACAGCTGCTGACACAGGAGCACTGTGTTAGGAAAGACACAGAAATGTTACATTTTGGGAGAAGTGAGTTGTAGCAAGGATACACAGTCTTTGCTCTGATAGTCTGCTGAAATAAGGCCACACAGTATTGGATGACAAAGACATCAGTAATTTTTCCAAGCGTACACTTAATCTTATCCCTCTAGCTGAATAATGTTACACTCTGATTGTTACTGGCACTTTTGAAGATAAATTGAAGTGTTGTAAGGAACACTGGCTAGATGTCTAGCCATCTATCTATATTCCTTGTTAGCCTTCATCCATCAACACACGCTACAGGTGGGATGATTTTGGAGCCAATGGCTTTGAGGTTCCTTTCAAAAGCTGTCCTCTCTCCCTGTGTATCAAACACACACAATTTCAAATGAAAAATTGACCATTAAAGTCATTTACTCTCAATTATGGCCCACTTACACTGTGCAGAATGCATTAAACAAACTCTGTTACCATGACAGCATATGGTATCGCTCTGGGCTTTGCTGACTAACATGACACGTCTGTCCAAACAGGCTCCTACCCATTCAAAAAGCAGCTTGTATATAGTCAGGGTCCTATCAAAAATGAAAAAATGTGTCATGACTCATGGTCTTGTGATGCTGGTGCGTTGCCCTAACCTCTGAGCCAACTTCCAAGCTCACATAAACACGTCCTACTCCAGTTGCAAACGCACCGCATTTAATGGATCCTAAAATGATTTTTAAACAATATTTGAATTAGCGCACAGACCAAACAAAATGTTCAGATACCAATGTTATACACTCGCTCATTGCTTTCTGTTTGATGTCCAAAATTCACATACAGTTTCACGGCTGTTAGTGAAGCCAGTAGTTTACTTTCAGGCTTGGTTAGGTCATATGATTGTGTATGTGAGTGCACAGTCTCACTCTACTGTTTGTGCAGATATTAGAGCTTCTTCAGCACCATGTTTATTGTTTTTGTCCTTCTTTGGGCTGGCAGGCCTACATCATTTTTAAATCAGCGCTGCAAATCACCTCTGTCCTCTCTGTCAGCACTGAGGATTATCTGATTTAACCTCCAACATCTTATGTTGATAGTGAGGCTCTGTTGTTTGTTAGCTTTTCTGAAGAAGTGTTTTTTTGTTAGCTAATCACAAGTCTTAATGGCTGAAAAGCTTTTTGTGATGAAGATCTGGAAACTTGGTGGTCTTGTGATGGTGCCAGTGTGCCAGTGTCCATAAATTTTTGGATATAAACTTGCATTAGTCTGTAAACCCTCCAGCAGTGGAGTCTTCATTAGGCAAAAAAACATCTTTCTACCCTGCAGTCACAGTCACTAAAATATCATATCATCTCATAGGCCAGATTTTTTTTCAGTGTTAAAATGGTCAAGTCCATGTTGTAAGCAGCATTTAAGTGGCCAGAGGTATGATTACATTAGATCTGTGCAAAACACGTGAACTATATTTCATTTGTGTTTAGAAGTGTTGCTGTTTTTTTCTGGCAGCAGTCTGTCCTAGGCCTAGGCCTATGGAGAGTGGCCATTGTAGCGTTATGACCATTTTCAGATGCCTTTTAAAATATATTTAATATTTCTGTCAAATGACGTAGAGATGAAATAGTGATTGCTATTAATGCTATTACCTTGCCAAAGAGACTGTGGGTTTACTACCAAACCAAGTCACATACTGATGAAAACATATTCTCTGTACCTGCACTTTGTAAGTCACTTTAAGAGAAAGAGCATCTGCAAACTTATTAAATGAAAAATGACATGACAATGTTTTTCTTATTCTTTAACAAAGGGTGAGGATGGTCGTGATGGCTTTGGAGTTGCTGGACCTAAAGGGAAAAAGGTATATTTTGTTGTTAATGTGCTTGTCATCCAAAGGAAGTGTCTTTATACTAGACAAATGTTAAACGTTAAAATGATGACATGAATATCAAGTGGCTGCTGTTGTCTCATTAGGGTGATGATGGCTTCCCTGGATACCCTGGACCTAAGGTGAGCACGACAGCAGACTCTCATCTGCTTAACAATCAGCAAATGATCTGTCATGGGCATCCCCCCCCCGCAACTTTCATAGAATTTCCTCCTTTCCCAAGATTCATTATCTGTTGTTTGCATGACATGCCGCGCAGACTAAGGGACTTTTATCTGTATTGCAGTGATGTGGTCATATGTGTGCGTAATGCTTTAGGTTGAGTCAGGTAGGATATGTTTGAGAGCCCACCTTGCTAGAATAATCAGCTGCTGATGCCTGACCTTTGACCTCCTCATGCCCATACAGGGAGCTGCTGGTGAGGCAGGAACCAAGGGCGGGCCAGGACCCAGAGGAAACCGTGGCCAGCGTGTAAGCCTCTTTCACATTTTGGACCTGTATGCATGGATATATACCTTTTTTGTGTCTTTGTTTTTCAATTTATCGCTTTGGCAGAAGCTCCTGGTGTTTTACTGGGTTGTATATTCGGATTCTTCCAGGGTGTCTCAGGTGAACCTGGTGGACCTGGTCAGAAGGGAGAAATTGGCTTCCCTGGACCTTATGTAAGCACTGCTTTGTCTTCTGGATATCTGTTCACAGCAGACATTGTGACATTTATGTTTGTCCACATATTGCCACTTAAACTCCCACATAACTAAGGATTTGTGTTGCTAGAAAAGCAGCTGTTTCCATAAAGCTGAAAGACATGTCTTTGTCTTTACAGGGCCAGAAAGGACCCAGAGGACAGAGTGTTGTGGTATGGTTGATTTTTGTCACACTGGTTACACATTTTACCTTCATTACACACTATTTTTTGGCATTTATTGCACAGTATTTAAAAGTAACTCAACAAATAGTGTGATCCTGGAAAATTGAGGAATCCTGTCATAAGTGTCTGCCCTCTTTTGTATCTAGCAATGTGACCTGGTCAAGAAGATTCGTGACAACTGCCGTAAGTGTAATATTTGTATGAATTAGCCAGATACACTTACTACATAATACAATGCTGATTTTTTTTCATCCTGTTTATAAATACTAACGGCTGATAGATGCTTTAAGAGAGTGTCTCTTCACTTTACCTATTATAGTAATATAACAATGCATTCCTTCTTTTCTTATTTTCAGCTTGTTGCTACGGTAAGTGTACAGCACACAGTAAATCTGGTGCAATTCTGTATTTTATGGTAACATTTGGGTGATGTTTGCAATATGAACATACAATACAGAAAAACTCTGCGTCTGATCACTCCCTCTATTTCCCCAGGTTCCCAAGAGTGCCCACTCTACCCCACTGAGCTGGCCTTCGCCTTGGACACTTCTGAGGGCGTGACGAAGGCCGTGTTCAACAACATGCGCGACACCGTCAGCAACCTGGTGAACAACATCACCATCGCCCAGGGCAACTGTCCCCGGGGCGCCCGCGTGGCCCTGACCCTCTACAACGAGGAGGTGACCACGGAGGTGCGCTTCGCTGACGCCATGAAGAAGAGGGCCCTGCAGGAGGCTGTGGACGGCCTGCAGCTGCAGAGCACGCGCAAGCAGCGCAGTCTGGAGACCGCTATGAACTTCCTGGCCCAGAACACCTTCAAGCGCGTGCGCAGCGGCTTCCTGGTGCGCAAGGTGGCCGTCTTCTTCGTGGGCGACAGGGTCAAGACCTCGAAGGCGTTCAGCGATGCTGCGCTCCGCCTCTACGACGCTGGCATCGCCTCAGTCTTCCTCCTGAACCGCGAGGATCGCACACTCGCCAGAGCACTGCAGGTAAAGCTTGTACCACTTGTGTGGACAAACAGTCTAGCATCAGGCTAATATTAACAATCTCTCATTGTTCTTGGAATAGCCTATTTCAAAACGAATTGGCAGGGGATAAATAATGTCTTTTCAGAGCCATTGACAAAGAAACACAGGGCGCTAGTTGATTATGTTGTTGTCACTGGTAGTGTTTTTTGTGTTTTCTGTAGACATACATCTAAATTTTACTGTTAGTCTGAACAGTTTGACACAAGAGTCAAACAGTCTCATGCAGCTGTTTTGTGCTGAAAGCACCATGGAATCTCTGGAGGCAGATCACAGCAACCCTTGAAGTGTGTCATACTGGAATAATTACTCAGTCTCTTGTTCTTTTTAAACCCTCTTAGTCCAACAACACAGTCTTGGCTCAGGTCATCGTCCTCCCCTCTCCTGGCTCCTCTGAATACAACTCAGTCATCAGCAAGATCATGAGCTGCCACCTCTGCTATGGTATGGTGGTGTTCAGTGTACTCCTACATCTCAACACATTCCTGCCATGACTTTATTGTTCTGTGCCAATATGTTGCATTGAGTTATTTTCGGGATAGCACAATAACAATATAATAACAATATAATGCTTTTTAATTTGGTTGAGAAGATGTGATGAAATGCATGCATTTCTAAAGTTGCATTCTTTTTGATTTGATTATTAAATGTTCCTCTTCTTCTTCTCATTCATCTTTCTTTTTCCAGATTTCTGTTCCCCTGCAGCTGTATGCGACTACACGCCTCCCCGCAGCTCCAGGGACAAGCGCTCCTTCCAGTCCGACCTGGACATCGACATGGCCTTCGTGATGGACAGCTCGGAGAGCACGTGGCCCGCCGTCTTCACCGAGATGAAGCACTACGTGGCCCACATGGTGGAGCAGCTGGTGATCTCCCCGCAGCCCAGCACCTCCGACCACCACGCCCGCGTGGCCATGGTGCAGCAGAGCCCCTACGAGTACCTGCGCAACCGGACGGGGCCGCCCGTCCACGTGGCCTTCGGCCTGACCGAGCACGCCTCGGCAGCCGCCGTCCGCACCTTCCTGCTGGAGAAGACACCGCAGCTGGAGGGCGGGCGCGACCTGGCGGCGGCGCTGGAGGGCACGGTGGAGCACGTGTTCGAGGCCGCCCCGCACGCCCGCCGCCTGCGCGTGATGGTGCTGATGGTGACGGGCCCCGTGGAGCAGCATGAGGAGCGGCTGGTGCGTGCCGCCACCGAGGCCAAGTGCAAGGGCTACTTCCTGGTGGTGCTGGGCGTCGGTGACGGCCTGAGCGCCGGAGACGCTCGTGTGCTGACCCGTGTGGCCAGCGAGCCAGCCGACGTCTTCTTCAAGAGGGTGGACAAGTATGCCGGCTTCTACGAAGACTACATCCAGACCTTTGCCCGCCTGCTGCCCAAATATCTAAGCCGTGAGTTGAGTTTGTTTGGTCACCATTTCCCTGTCTTGGTTGATGTAAAACATGTACCATCTTGTTTCCATGTGGCTAAATGTCAGTCCATTGTTTTGTTTTTTTCTTGTGTGTTTTTGTATGCTTTCTGCAGTATCGCACCGCTGTTTCAAATTGCATTACAGGGACGCCACAACTAATAGTGTAATGAAACCGTGCACGCTTACCAGCTGTTGGTTTCTTAGAGAGTATTTTGTTCCAAGATTTTACAAAGTTTTCACAAACAGCTTGAAAAACCTGATATGTTTTTCTAATATTGCTTCAAAGCGGAGCTGCAAGTCTGCTCGCTACTCTTTGTTTCATGGGAATCTCAGACTGTGACTCCAGCCAAAACCAGAATATAAGAATGTACCGCTGTCTCCTTCCGCTCATGTCTGGCCAGCTGTTCTGCACTGTTCTGTTCTGTGTTGTGTTGTGTTGTGTTGTATTGTCTGATGAGGCTGCTCTTAATTGTTTCTTTGTATGCTTTTCTTGCAGTTGATAATGCCTTCTACATGTCACCTGAAGTTGCCAAAAACTGCAAGTGGTCCCAGAATGACCAGCCCCATAAAACGCCCGAAAAAATGACCAACATGCACGAGTGAGTACATTATATTCCGTATAATCTATAGGAAGAAAATAAATGTTGGAATTGAATCTGCAACATTTGCAGTGTATTACAAAGGAGGATAGGTCAATACAGTGGCACTGTATGCAATAATAATTAGATAGTCTTGTTTGCATTTATGGATCAGGAGTAATGCATAGCTGTTGCTTGTTTATTTACTTGCATGCTAAACATTACAGATGCATCTTATCTGATGTGCATATTTTCTTCTATTTAAAGGAAGCATGATGTTCAGCATGAACAGGCAGGCCATGAGAAACACCATAAAGGTACGTCTGTTAGAGTTGCTTCATAGACTAGAGATTAGCCCCCTAATGCAAGACCCAAGCTATTTACCATACTGATCCTGAATGTGGTTTTCACCTTTAATTTTACAACTGGTTGTGTGTGTGTGTGTTTGTGTTTCGATGTGTGTCTCTGCGTGTGTGTGTGTGTGTGTGTGTGTGCTTGTGTTTGTGTTTCTGTGTGTGCGTGTGTGTGCTTGTGTTTGTGTTTCTGTGTGTGTGTCTGCATGTGTGTGTGTGTGTGTATGTGTATGTGTGTGTGTGTGTCCATGTGTGCTTGTGTGTGTGTGTCCATGTGTGCTTATGTGTGTGTGTCCATGTGTGCTTGTGTGTGTCGTGCCTGCTCACACAGACCCTCACCAAGGGGAGCTGCATGTGTCCGACGTCACGGCCCACAGCCTGAGCCTGCACTGGGCCAGCGCCCCGCAGCCCGGCGTGGCCTACTTTGAGGCCAACGTGGTGAGGCTGCAGGATCACGCCCCAGTGCTGCGCAAGAACATCACCCAGCCCCACGTCAAACTCCAGGGCCTGGAGCCCGCACAGACCTACCACGTGGCAGTCACGGCCCGCACCGCCAAGGGAGAGGTGGTGGGAATACACAAGGGCATCTTCACCACCAGTGAGTTATCAGGAAGTGTGCTTGTATGGGTTTCATGTTTTTATGCCCACTAACTTTCTCTTAGCGAATGTGAAATGGCGGTGCGTTCCAGTCTATTTTTCGTTTTCTCTTCTTGGATTAATCGTTTGTTTCCTGTTGGCTCGATCCTAATGGCTCTGTGCCAATTCTTGCAGAAGGGGTAGAAGATTTGCAGAAGCCGAGGATCACAGCAGGGGTGCATCTGGCCGGTGTCGTCTCCACAGCCCCGTTGAGTAAACCAGAAGTCGGTAAGTTAAATGATGTCAGTGATGTTTGTTATGACTGGTGATGTCAGGGAGCACAGTAAGCTGGAAACTGTATCTGCTGCTACTTTTTTATTTTAAAGAGAATATTCTTGTGCTTTCCTGAGTTAACTTTCCTGTGCTGATGAAAGCTTAATTATTAAAGGCTTAGGTCCAAACTTGCCTTGGCTATTGCCAAAGCCTTAGAGGAGGAAGAGGCTGTGAAAGTGGTTTTGGTGATAAAACAGACAGACACGCACACACACACATACACACACACACATACACACACACACACACACACACACACACACACACATACACACACACACACACACAACTAAACATTTTTATAAACCCAAGTTGGCTCATCTGCATACACTAGGTTAGTGTTCATGGAATAAGTCAATGTTAACATTTTGTTCAAAAAATAGTTTTATCAATAAGACTACAAATAAGAGCATATGCTGTATAATTGATCACTGTTTTTTGTCCTCATCTGTTTAGTGTGCTAAGGTTACCATTTCAAAGGATTTATGCATCTGACATACTGGGAGGCATAAAAACAATCCTCCTTTACCTCTTTCTCCAATTACCCAGTAGTCAAAAGATCACACTTTGGCAGAAAAGGATGTCAGGCATAGGAAAAAAATGTCCCAACAATGAAAAACACCAAACCCTCCTCTTTCCCAAGCACGTAGCAACCTAGCAATAAAACACACAAGTTGAGTGGCTTTTGGCCGAACAGCGCCGTCTGTTTTACACAGAAAACCCCCCCTCCTCCCAGTCGCCTTGTAATTCAGCTCCGTTTGATTGGATGCAGCTGGATTGAGCCTGCATCATATGCACAGAAACGAGAGTACGAGGCACAGGAGAGAGATATCGGGGAGAATACAGAGCAGAGTGCGAAGAAACAAACACGCTCGTGAGAATCGTGAGGAGAGTAAGAAAGTGAGACACTAGTGAGATTGATAATCAGAGCAAGAAGAGCAAGAGACAGAGTGAGTGGTACTGTATGAGAGAAGCTTGTGAGAATTGTGTGCAGGATGGAAGGTATGAGAAACACTGGTGAAAATTGTGAGCAGTGCAAAGAATCATGAGAAAGACTATTGAGATCGCTGATCAGATCAAAAAGCTGAGGACAGAATAGAGTAAGTGGCATGAGAGATGCTAGTGAGAATTGAAGTGAGCAGAGCGAGTGGCTTGAGAGATGTTAGTTAAAAACACGAGCTGTGCACACATGACATTGGTCTCTAACTCACATGCCTGAATCTCTATGAATCTTTACACCATCAGCCTGGTCTCATCAAACGGCGTCGAATGTCACCCCAAATTCCTGAAGTGTTTTCATGCAACTTATCCATAACTTACTTATTTTGTAGTCTTATAATCATGTTATTCTTCTGTATGAACAATTACATATCAGGTTATACTAGGTAACATGAAACCTCAAAATGCAAAAATGTGTTCGTACGACAAACAAAAATACTTAAGGACAAGTGGTGTGCTATTTTACGCCATGCCATGAGATCACATAGCCAGTTTAAGACTACAGTACTGTTTTGGTCGCACCCCATGGTGACACTGGGAGAGGGGCCATATGACTGTCACTGTTAGAATAAATGGGATCTGTTACACTGTGTACAGCTGTGGTTGTTGACGTTGATTGTTACATTATGGGATTTTAGCAGACATTGATATGCAAAGTGATTCAGATGAAAGCACAATGCATATGCACATTTCCAAATGTGTTAGCAGAGATAGTAACTGCACCACACAGGAGTATTGTCTGTTTGAAGTTACAAAGTTGCTCAAAAGTCATTAGTGTTTTCAAGAACAACTAGTCGATTGTCTGATGCAGTTGGTCATATTTCAACTAAGTGTCTTGTCTTGTTTGATCTTACAGAGCCTGAAAAAGACACCAAGATACCACAGTCAAAGACTGCCCCTGTTCCTGGTAAGTCTTTAGTGTCTGTAACTGCATGATTCAATTTAGAGGTTACAGACCACAGATAAACTAGTAATTCTTTTTTTCCTTTGGAAAACAGGAGGAAAAATAAGCAGATGCATGTTCATAGTAATTACCTGCATTTCCTTCCATGCTTATGTAATATGTCAGGCTGTTTTAGCAGTGAAACGCTTTCACTGTGGGCACAGCTGAGTTACTGTAGTTTGACAGGAACGCCAAACATCAGCCGTCCGTTACACACACACACACACACACACACATACACAAAAGGAAAAGAAAAGATTACGTTCCATGGAAAACACAGAGTTAAGGTTACATTCAGATTTAACTGTATTTGATTTGTGAACAAAGGCCTCTTTATGGTCTCCTGAAAACCATTAAAGCCAGAATGAAAACCCTCTGGCTCTTGGTATTGCCCTCTCTGCAACTGGCAGAAGCCTGCATACGTGTTTATAATAGGCTGGTGAAAGGAGCTATTCTTTCAGAAATTGGCAGTGATTAGGGGGTAAAGGGGCTATGTGTGTTCTTTATGTGGTTAAACGTGGGCCAGTGTTGTGATGCTGACGGCGAATTTATTTGATGTGCATCATTTAAAAAGGCATTACTCTCTGCATGCAAAGCTTGACCATGGGTAAAATCTAGGCTTAAATGTTGCATGTTGTGTGTGTGTGTGTGTGTGTGGTGGGGTGGGGGGGTATAATGGCGGGGTCTACGTGTGGTGGGGGTTCCTGATGCCTCCCTTATATCTCCTCTCTCCACCCCAGTGGATGTCTGTAAGCTGCCCAAGGAGGAGGGCACCTGTGTGAAGTTTGTGCTGAAGTGGTACTACGACTCCCTCAGCAAGAGCTGCAGCCGGTTCTGGTACGGCGGCTGCGCCGGCAACACCAACCGCTTTGAGTCCAAGGAGGAGTGCGAGAGGACGTGTGGGAAAGCAGGTACGGTGTGTGCGAAGGGACAAACATAGCTGTGTAGGCTGTGCACTATGCAGTTCCGGGTGGGACCATTCACACCAAAAGTTAAAAAAAGAACGTTCTAACAGAATGACACTGCTAGTAGCCATATCTTTGAGAACTCACAAGTTACCATGCTAGCAAACCTGTAATCAGTGCCAGCTGTGCACTTGGTGATGTGTGTAAGGATGTCACGTGACTCTTCGGTCATTAGATTGCTGGTTTGCAACCAAAATTCTTAGCTGTTCCTTTAAGTAATGTAGCAGAGCTGGAACCTGCAACTGGAGGGCAGCTGTTTCTGCTTGTATATCTTGGAATTGTTCCTGTGTTATTCAGCATCGTGCACAGCATTGTATAACAATTGTTCGGTTCGGTTGTTACATTCGGATGTATTGCTTAATTGGTAGTATTTTCATCATTGAACAACTCTTGGCAGGAAAATACAGTGTCAGTTACAGCAAAACAATATACCGTGCACACTAACCCAGCACTATTGTGAACTGAACTGAAATGAACTGAACTGGATAAGTTTATCTTTCTTGGTATTCTTGGTATGAGAACCTTAGAGAGCCTTTTTTCTCCCTTTTGCAGCACCAGCGGGTCCAGGGGTGATTGCGGCAGTGAGAACTTAAAGGGGCAAAACACTCAGCTCGAAAACCTCAACCGACAGCAGGAGACAAAGGACATGACACCAAAACGCTGTGCCAAAGTGAAGGTGCCTGCACTGGATTCTGCCAAAGGATACAATCCAAAGAAATCTTGAAGCAATTTTTTTAAAAGAAGTTTTATTATGGTGTTTTTTTTTTAAGTTGTTTTTGTTTTCAGTGCCATTTTTATTGTTTCAAAATGATTGTTTCATTTGTAGGGTTGTTTTTTAAGGAAAAGAATAAAAACAAGATATGTACCTTATATGAATATCTTGGTTTAAGAGTAACAGAAAAATTTGCACAGTTCGTTAGATGTCACAGGTCTATATTCACTTCACAGTAAGCTACCTTGCTCGTATTGATGTCTGTTGCGAGTGAGACAGATCAAACACAAACAAATTCCCCTCAAGGAAAACATTTTTTATTGTCACCAAAATAGTCACTCACACCACCGCAGCTGTTTTTTCTACTCTTTTGTTGTTGTTTTTGTATATCATAGCTACAGTACCACGTCTTGTTGACAAGGAATTTTGTTTTTGTGTAACCAAGAAATGCACCTCTTGAGCCAGTGGCTCAGCTTTAAAAGTCAGATCTCAAAGTTTGAAATGTATGAAATGCCCCTCCGTTTTGTTTTTGGTGCTAGTTTTTCATTTCACTGTGCATTTGGGGAAAAAGGGGGAAATAAAGAAATAAATTAGACTTTATACAAAACCAGAACGAGCATCCAGTATCTTTATTGATTTGTGTTTCTTGTGGTCTCTCTGAGAAAAAGAAGAAAGGAAAAAGGGAAGTCGTTGTATATTTTTAGTTGTTTTCAGTGACCTTTCAAAATAAAAAGAAATAATGGAAAATAAATCCTACAAGGAGTAGCTGCAGCTGTGAGAGCTATGACTCACTCTGAGAGGAATGTCCAAGAAAGACATCGTCTGCCCACTCGGCCTGGAGTTTATTACCCAGAGAACGAGAGGAAAGGGGAGTGAAAGTGAGAAGAGGGGGAGTGAAGGAGGAGGGGGAAACTGCAGAGTGGACAGAATGACTTAGGGGAACGGATGAATGTATTTAAGGGGAGGATGAGTGTGATTGAGGAGAGCAGACGTAAAGTTCAGCATGCTATGGAGAGTTGTTGCTAGCTGTAGATTTCGGGTTGTGTGAGTCAGTAGGCTGTAGCATGCAGACAGCATACGCACGTATGAGAAACGTCTTGTGTGTAAATGACTTCTGCAAGGCAGCTAGCACAGTTACACAAGAGGTCTGTGCACAGTTTTCTGGCAAACATGCATTTATGCACTTCAACTCTGCAGAAAATCTGTTAATTTAACAGTCATTGAGCTTTGCCACAACTTATAAGACTGCCAAAAAACAGACAAAAAAGTCTGCTGCTACTTTCTGTTCTGCTGTGTGTCAGTCCTGGGGAATAAAACATTGCCCGTTGAGGAGTGCTTTGCATGACTAAGGTTTATGTGGTGTGTACAGTTCCAGCACACATTAATCAACACGAGGGGCTGAGCAAAAGTCCAGTCTAAACTGGATCAACTATAGCACAGTTACCTTCCTAAAGCATAGAACTTATGCAAGACACGAAGCAACCTACAGAACCTTAAAAGGCAAGAAAACTACAATAGTAATCATTTTACATGTGAATAATTCTAACAGGGGTGAGATATTTTGTGGTTGTCAAGATTTAAATTCAGTAGAATACACATCTCTGATAATCTCAACTGGTCCCCTGGTCTTTTATAAGAAGGAATAGCCCAGTCTTTACTTCCTACAGGACCTAACAAAGGCCCACATGTGTCCCTTGGCACTGGTGGACATCGAAATAATTCACTAAAGTCATTCTAACTGACTGCATGTTGGTGCACCATGGTAGTTGCTCTGTGTTGGGTTGCTAAGCCCTGCAGTTGGTGGTAAAAACTCCCCTACTGATAACCGTATCCAGTTTCCTATCATTGAGATCTTTTACCATAAATACTGCCTAGGCAGGGCAATAAACAGTATGTAGGATGGGTCCCACCCTCACCAAAGACGCTTAAAGTCCTCTCCGTTCCAGCAGGCATCACAGGAGCCTCAGCTCCTAATTCAACAGAGTCAGGAAGAGTTGTGACGCCGTGACTCTATTGGCCAACTCACCACAGCAGTATTGCTCCACTGTCTTAGCACTTTATATTTGCATTCGTCATTCTTGCACAGCCTAAAACCTCTCACATTGTTCAAATTAATGGTATTTATATTACACAAACAATAGGTTCTATGCTGTACACACAATCCTTACACCCTCTCCTTTTCAACTGTCCACTTCACCTCAATCCATAATGTATTATACACATGTAAGAGTCTGTATATATGTTGCTCTCAACTGTCAGACACATTGAGCATGCTTGTATAGCATTATTTACTCTGCAGTACTTACACACATTTATAAGTCAAACTATTCCTGTCCACTTCTGGTAAGATGCAATGAGAGCTGCATTTCACTGGCTTAGTGCCCGCACTAATGATGGTAAAGCTGAATCTAAATATAGACAATAGGCAATTTACAGGCAAACTTAGGCAATTCTTTAAGATTGCAACAGTTCAGGCCACTTTGCTGCCTTCCTTTCCAAATAATTTAATGTTTCCAGATGCCTGGAAAAGCATGTGGATAGCCAGCCAGGCCATGTTGCACTTCTTTCTCTCCCCCTTTACGTCTGCAGCACTGGACGTATAATCAAAGCCAGGTGTAAAATACTGTAGTAGCCTTAATGTCAACAAAATAGTCAAGTGGAAACCCAACTAGATTCCACAAAATATGGAGTTCAGATTTTGTCATGGAGTTCATATTTTGTCACTCTGAACCAATGTATTTCAAAAGTAATCTAATTTACTTACACTGACCTTCCCACTGGATTTCACTGACATTCGTATGTAATTCTAGTTTGCTTTGTTTTTTTCTTTTGCCCCAACATTGCCATGGTGTTGGACTTGGACTTGGATTCATGGACTCGGCTATGCGATCTCATGTGAGTGTCAGGGGAGCTCCTGGGACTTCTGTTATCAGCACAGGGCAGCAAAGCATGACTCATACGACAGGGTCAAAACCAGGTCAAACTTCAAAGAGAGCAGGGGTCTAGGACCCCTATTCCAGATGCATTTGTTGTACTTGGGGATATACAAAGAAAAGACATCCCTGCTTTAAATAGAATGCTTTGTTGTGGTGTACTTTGAATACACTGGATCATTCCTGTTTAGAACTATCAACGCAAGCCTGACCTGATGTATTGAATTATAAAGTCATAACAAGCTTATTACAATCACTGCAATTCGCAGTCATTGTTTAGGGCATCCATCCCTAAGTTGTTGTGACTACAATCCAGTAAACTGTAGTCAGCAGTCTGCTGTGTGTACTTTAGAGAGAGACACAGACAGACAGACAGACTGACAGACAGACTGACAGAGAGCAAGAGACAGAGAGAGCGAGAGAGTGAGAGCGAGAGAGAAAGAGAGAAAGAGAGAAAGAGAGAGAAAGAGGCATGTGTACTTGCTTGATTGCACTGGATCATTTGTGTTGACTCAGATTTTGATTAAAGTTTACTTTTTTCCCAGAGTTCACCTGCAGGGTGAAGCGATACTGGAGCGTGTGAGTAACTATTTACCTTTCCCCCTTAAAATTAATCGCAGCCTTATTTTTCAATTAGATGTGGAAAAATGAGCGAGGTGTTTTAGAGCAGGATTAATTAGGCAGTGGAAAGTTTTCAGTGAATGTTTTCTCCATTTTCTCACTATTTTTGTGCACCTAACACACATTGGTGTGAGCAGTAACTTCACAACTACAGTAGACCGTAAACACTCTTCATTATGTGCTATTTCTAAGACAGTTTAGTCCTTATAAGACTCCACTGACTGACTTTTAGTTAGATTGCATTGCATGTCAGACTTCTGTTCGCGTGCCGAATGCCCACACATGCTACAGTAGAGAGACCTATAGTAGAGTATACAAACCCCACACTGTTTTACATTTGTGCTTAATTGCATACACATTTCTGTGTGAAGGATTGGTGTTTAACTCCATGCTCAACATTGCCTTCCGCCCCTCGCAACACCCACAGCAGCTGTGCAGCATCACCAGTCCTCTGGGTCCTGGGAGGCACGGCGGAGCAGAGTGAGGCTAAATCTCATGCAGGGGATGGGGAAACTCTCCACTCACATGTCTGCATGCAACTACAATACATGCCTGAGGAAAAAAAAAGGAAAGTGCAGTTGTACGCATACATGACCACAGTGTCCAAAGACTGAACCGGTCACACGTGCTAATTTGGTTTAAATAAAGTGAGTAAGAATTCCTAAGGGCATTCTCGAAATATTGTGGTCATTTTAGTTAAGCATAACTGACGTGTGGCTAAAAGTAAAAAAACAAAATGTGGCTGAAAGGTAGCACGTGAATTTTTAACTGTGAGATGGGTTCTTTTCCTGGTATCTGTCTGTAAAAGACCTGCAGTCTTCAGCTCTTAAACTAGAAGGGGGTCAGAGGTCACCCGTTACTGTGGGAAATATATGAGGATGCAGTCATCTTCATGCTGTTCCACTGGTACCATATTTCTAACAGAAAGACCTACTACTTAAGTACTTGCACAAGCTGTGCAGGGTTTCCTTAAGGGAATCGTATAAAGAAGCTTTGCAAAAAAAGGTCCCCTTATCGTTATGAATGAGTATCATTGGTGAAATGAAGTTCATTGGTCAATGTCAAGTTTCCATTACTCCAGCACACATATAACTTTGCTATCCTAAACAGTGCCTTGCAAGATACTAACAAGACAGCCAAACATTATAAGAGTAGATGGTATTTTTCTCTCTTCTAATTGGAGCTCTCTGCTCATCGCATCGCTGCCTTCACTTAAGTTCTCACTGTGGAGGAATTTTGTGTCAGTCTCACCATATTGTTTGAATCAAAGCATCATCGTCCCCCAACATCTGTACTGGTTAATTACGACTTCAAAGATCGTCCCGAGCCCACAGCATCAATCACTCGGGCCCGGGCAAGCAGTTCCTTTTGGAGGCCACAATAAAATCCTCTCTGATTTATACTTAAAGCTGGGGAAAGGCCACCCCCTATCCCCCCTTTTCCACTCCACGGTTCACAGCCCCCGTCTCTGCCACTGACTCATCAGCCCGCATGGAAACATTTAGTCCTCGGCAGGGAGAGAGGATGGAGGTCGGGGACAAGATGAGGGCCGCTTTGTCTTAACGGACGAATTTCCATACTTTTGCACCATTTTTAGAATGACAAACGGCACGCATGCACATGCATGCATAGCTGTTTCCCCAAAAAAATCACACTGTTTAACATTGACAGCTGTGTTCACAAGTAGCTCTTTGTGAGAGTACCAGTGTCGTAGATTTTTTTTAACACTTAGAAAATGGTGCACTGTTGTAGCCTTCCCTTGACACTATACTGTAAGAAGACCTGTGCACAATGGAGACATCAGTGTTCATCAGTTCATAAAAAAGGCAGACATGACAGTTAGAATCTGAAGCGCCTAGGAAGAGGACAATGTTTAAAGACAATTTTGAGGTTCCCATTGCTGCATTTTTTAACTACACAGACTGCAATATAGTTCTCTACACTGTAACACGCATTCCACATTTGTTTCACTGAACTACACACAAACTGTGTGAACCTAATAAGCAGTGTCTGCTCTGCATCAGACATGGTTGCTAAGTGAAGTTGGTAAGATGTATTTTTCAACCCCCACTCCACTCCTACTATGTTGTGCGGTGTGGCGACGAAAGGAAAGAAGATGGAGAGGCCACTAGTGGCCAAAGCCTTCAGCAGCGGCACACATGGCCAACAGATGGCCAAGCGTGCAGTGACGGTGACCTCAGTGAGTTGGAGCAGCTGGCACGACCATGTGATGTCAGTCGGACCCCTCGGGACCCTTTTTCAGTCTCCACATGAAGACACCGTGATGACAAAAAGCTGTCGAAAGCGCCGAGATAAATTTGATGATGCCCACCGGTGTTATCATTGTTGTTAAGCAGTCTTTCATCAAGCATTTCTACAAGGGCATGCCAGACAGGGGAGAGAACATTGGTATTTGTACAGTCTCATGTTGGGTTAGTCGCCCTGGGGCCGGATCTGTTGCACACTCGAGCACATGGGGGAAGCCTAATTAACTCTACAGTTGAAATGCAAGTGTTCAGTTCAGCAACCATTCATCACTTTAGGAATGTGCACATAACTTCAAAATTAGCTCATCAAATAATCAAACACTGTGTAGCTTACCTTTACAGCACATCCTATTGGAAAGAGACAGATACATAAACAGATGATACTGAACAAAAAACCATAACTCAACTTCATAACTAATGTACAAAATGGCACAAAATCATAAGCCTTTATAAATGTGTGTGCTGAGTGTACAACCTAAAGGCTGAAGCAATTTTTTTTTTTTCCAGTAACGTCATTAAGATTCTTTAGAAGTCTCCAAACCTAAACATATACAGTCCATTTGTTTCCCTTTGACTCCATACTTTACATGTTTACATACTCCATAGCTGGATGTTTACATCTGTAGATGGTACTCTTAAAGGGGTAGGCTCAACACGGCCCACAGGCATGTGTTACCCAGATGACTATCGCAAAGTGGTCGCACTTCCTCAGGCCATCCTGTCTATATTTCAAAAACATTCCTGATTTCTGGTCCTCGGACTCTGGAAAACCTCAGCCTTTTTACAAGATGAAGAGGCTCCCCAGTGGAATGCTGAGGGAGGGCACGGTGACAAATATTTATCTGGAATATTCACTGCCATTTTTGTGGACGTGTGTTTCGTTTACTGACACCTCTTTGAAAATCAGCTCGTTGGCCTCATAGCTCCCTCTATCACGAGATGCATCCTGTGACTGTAATTAAGAGTCATTTCCGAGCTTCACGGTTTTTGAAATGAGAAATGTGCAGTGATTAGTTGTCATATAAACCTGTAAATGTGGACTAGGATAAACAAATAAAAAGTAATCATAGTGGAAAACAACTAAAACTTCCTAAATTATGCTTGTATAATGCTGGAGAGAGTCTGTCTGAGATCCATAAGAAGTGGCTTACACTGAACCGTTACATGGCATGGCTACAAGTTTTAAGTAGTGGATCTGGTACCCACCAGTATGACCCACTGGTCTTATGCTTAGTCTGCAAATACATGAGCATCAAATCCATATCATTATATTATTATTATTATTATTATTATTATCAAGTGCTTTTGCTAGCCTGCTAAGTACTGTAATGATTGGTGCTGTTGTTCTATTCAAGTGTTCGTAAAGTAACCACACACCTCCAGCTTGGACTAGCATCACTCCAGTAAAAATATCTCTGACACCCACCCAGTCATAAAGCTGGTAGACTTGGCCTGCCCTAGATTTGCTCGAACCCTTTCTGTTGCATAACAGTCATCCATCTGTTTCAAGGCTATGATGCTTCATGTGGGTAACCTCCCCAGTTTTGACAGACAGTAGCTGACGTCCGTCACACACAAGGGAGGAATTATGCAAAAGTAGTAGGACGGGCTGATGTCTGCCACTGTATTTGAATCCCACTCTGGGCTTTCAGACCCAAAGCTCTAATTGAATTGTAGCAGTAGGGGGGACTCAGAGTTCAGGGTTTCACAGGTGAGATCTCATTTTCACAAACTATCGTACAACTGGCACTAGGAAATGTTGTCATGTAATGTCATACCTTCACCTCGTTAAGGTTAATCCACTGGAGGGTCCTAAAACCAGCAACCAGAAGGGCAGAGAAGGTGTGAGCTGACTGAGAAATGGTGGACCTGCATGCCGACAGCATATATGACCATTAACACCTTACCATTGGCCCAAAAAGACTTTTCACAGGCCCTCTTGATCAAATGTGCAGTTTTTCTCTTTTTTTTGTCTGTAAATGGAGTTGACTGCTGAACTAAGTGCAACAGACACATTTATCCAAAGCAAACAATCCCTTTCCCCTCGCTTGGAGCCCTGTGAGTCTGGTCCTGTAAACAGAGCAGTATACACACACACACACAGCCCTCAGTTCCTGCAACCCAGTTTTTCCTGTTTAACCATGCTAAACTAATTTCCGATGACCCACTCTTTTCACTTGGTCTAGTCGGAGGCGTTTGGTCTCCATGTTTAAGGCCAGAGTCCAGATGTTATGGTCAGCAACACTCAGAGGAAATGTGTATTTTTTCCCCACCGGTTGTTCATTTTTCTTTTCTTTTTTTTTTCTTTCCTTTTTTCTGATGTCTAAAAGAACCTCATTTGTCCTCCTCACTGTCCTCACAGATCAAAGGGAGGCTTAAAGTATGCTCTTCTTTTGATGCCTGGATATATTTCACATGATTCAGTCATGGTCTGAAGCTGGCAGATGGCACACAGATAACACTGTGCCTCATACGGCTTTAGGTCCTCACGGCCAAAAGCTGCCCCTTTCTAATGGTAATGTCCAAGGATGAAGTTGAATTGAATCTGATTGTGCAAGCATCAATTCATATCCTGATGTCTTTTGTTTGTAATGCTTTTTACAGACATTGCACACAGACACAGACAAACTTGCAAAGTCTCAGATGGGGTCCAAAAAACAGAAAACGCATAACTTTTCAAATGCAGATTTCTCCTCTTCAATTGTGTTTGACCTGGTTGAAGTCAGGTGACTTTGAATTTATGCGAGCCTGCATGCAGAAACCACACAGTAGTGGTTCAACAATAACATGGCATCTCATCTGGCTAGTAGGCAGCAAGAACAACAGTACTAAAGACAGACAGGAGAGACCACACACACACACGCTCACACACACACACAATGTTAAAATAATAATATTAATAAAAGCCAAGAGTTATCAGAAACCCTATATTATTCCACCCACAGAAAATTGGAGTACAAAAGTGACATGCATAAATGTACCTTTAACTTTGACCAGTTGGTGGCGCTAGAGAGGTTGAAATGCCAACATAACACTTGGTGAAAAGAATCATGGGACTGTCCTGAGTATGCCAAATTTTAAAACTTTTTACCAACTGGTGGCAGAAGATTGTGGAGGCCATGGCATGAGTAATATGACATCCCTTGAGAGTTCTGTTCCTAAACATTCCGAATTCCAAATTTAAAAAATGGCAGTTGGTCCAGGTCTGCCACAGTATTTGCTGCAATAGTACTGTTTCTCACTCTCTCTCTCTTCCTATTTTTCTCACAATCACTCCTCCCCAACCAAACCATCAAGGTTTATAAGGAACCATTTAGGCCAGATATAGGCCCACTTTATTAGCCTGGGCGTGCCCATACTTCCATGTGTTGCTGCATTTGCATTTCACGAGCAAGTCAGTCTGGCCAAGCTGCCTGTCTACACCATTTCTGCTCACACCTCGGAATGGGTGCCAATGAAAATCGCGTATATGTCAGAGGACAGAGGGGTGTGATTGGTTGAAGCTTTGTCCAGTAGCAAACAGAGGCATTTGAAAGAGGCGGGTTAAGCCCGCCTTCTGAGAAATGGGTTTACAACACAGCTTGGCCAGACCAATGCCCGCAGAGCACTGACAAGTCGCGATAGCCAGGCTACCACTTTATAGGCTTTTGTCAAGTATTGTTTTCTCTCTGGCTGAAACGTCTTCAACATGAAATCCAAAAACTCTCTCTCTTGCTGGGTTGTCCAACCTCTAGAATGGAGCAGATTATGATGACATCATCAGCTTCTGTGTTCTACCATTCATTTCAATGGGACAAAATACTGCCAAAATCATGAATAACAAACGACAAGGGGGAGTGTTAAGATTTGCATGACAATGTCCAGATCAGTCTGCATGTTTCCGAGTTGGAACAGCATCTCCATCGGGAAAGCCCTAGCATTAGTAATGGTGACAAAAAATGAGTGAATGAGGGAAAAAAAAAAATCAATAAACACTACTTAAGATGAACAATAAAAGCAAGCACACTTAATCACTGGATTTCTGGAATTCACCACACCACAGTCTATTGTTTTTACTGCAGTGGTCATAGTAATTATCACTTTAGATCTGTCTGTATCAAGTGAACACCCAGAGAATTAACCGGCATCCTGCAGACTTTAATCAGAGACTTGTGTCATCACATGTTGAGAGATCAGCACAGCTGGTGGACTACACAAACAATGGTGCCTAACAACTTCCAAAACACAAAAGAGTGTTTACTTTCCGATGCCTTTTATAGGGGCATGTGTCTCCCCCTCCTCATCGATGTTCTGGCGATAGCATGTAACTTCAAAACAGTTTATGACATCGGTCTGTGTCGTCTTGACCCTCTCTACATCAATAAGGTAAACAAACAAAAGAAGAGGCAAATACAAAGCAAAAACAAAAATCGAAAAAACAAAAAAACAAAACTACAAACACACAATGTGGGATCGAGTGTTCTGGAGTGGGGGCTGGGTGGTTGGTTGGTTGGTTGGGGTAAAGCTCTGTAGCATTCTGGGTTGTGGTGTGGCAAGCTGAATGACGGCCGTGCGTCTGATCGGCGACGTGCAGACGTTTACACTGGAAGGGGCAGAGTCCTGGCGAAAGTAGTCCTTTCTAAGGCCAGATTGGCGGGGAGAGCGGCAGCTCTCGCGGCATCCTCTCCGAGGCAGTTGGGGCGCAGGGAAAAGGAGAGGAGCAGGAGGGAGCAGGGGAAGACGGAGGAGGAGGAGGGGGAGGAGGAGAAGCGGTTTATCAGTTCTCAAGGAAAGCCACGTAGTCAGTGAGTCTGGCCAGCTGCTGTTCATTTGGAACCAGGGAGACTGGGGGTGGATCTGCAAGAGTAGAGATGGGGGGGGGGAGAGAAGAGAAGTGCATGTGAATCACATGAAGCCAAAAGACTGACCAAAGCCAAGGGAATGCCACACACCAAACTGAACCTGATTGTGGGAAACGGGTGACGTAACGATGATGTCAATAGCCGGGGCTTTACACCGCAACACCTGACACAACTCATCTGCTCCCTGCGTGCAGCTAGGGTCTAAACTCAGGTAGGAGGGGTCTCAGACACACACTGTATCTTATTGACTTAGTCAGGCAGCACGAATAATGGACATTGGAGAGGTCTGGATTTTCTGGGCTGGGGCTGTGCGGTTGGACGCGGCAAGGGAAAGGAAATCCTCATGGGAAGTTTGGATGGAAGAGCACGCTAGAGCTACTGAGCGCGCTCCAGATACACCTGGGCCAGGATACACCTGGGCCAGGATACACCTCCACGGCATCTCAGCACCACTACTGCTGCTGCTGCTGCTGTTGTTTGGGTCTGTTCAGTATTGATGCGTCTCTTGCTGCCTACTTGTACACACATGTCTGGAGGAGCCGCACTATCTCAAGGCGGATGTAACGTGTGTTTACACGACGGGCGTTTGGACGGGGGACGGGGAGGCAGGAGAAAGTGCATGTTGAGCAAAAGCAGAGCACTGAAAGTACGGATGGGGCAGAGAGAGGGGGCGGCTTGGGGGAGAGAACAGGGAAAGCGTGGCCCGTAATTCCCAGCGGCAGAACACATTTCCTTCCATGTGAGCGTTACAAAATGGGGGAGTGGGGGCGGTGAGGTCTGTGGGCACAGCCTGCTGGATACATGCTCTATGCATCACACATGTGGGGAGGAGATGATGGGGCAGAGAGAGAGAGGGAAAAAAAGAGGGAGACAGAGAGAGAGAGAGATAAGGACAAAGAAGGAGAGAAACAGACCAAGAGAGAGGGGAAGAGGTAGAAAGAGAGGGAGGGAGACAGAGAGAGAGTGAGGGAGAGACAAAGAGAAGGGGGGGCAGTCAAAGAAAAGAAGAGAAACAGTGTCCCCTACCTGGCTTCTGCGGCATCACCATCCGTGTGTTGGGGTCTGCCTGCCAGCCCTGGCTGACCACTCCTAGAGAGAGAGAAGGAGAGACAGAGAAGGAGAGAGAGAGAGGGGGGGAGAGAGAGAGAGAGAGAGAGAGAGAGAGAGAGAGAGAGAGAGAGAGAGAGAGAGAGAGAATGGTTTGGGTGGGTGGGAGTGGGTTGGAGAAAGGAGAGGTGGAAAAAAAGTTCAGAGGAGGTTTAGTAGCTGTGCGGCTGCACCCGCTCCCACATCTCACATTAAAATGCTCTCTGTCGCCTAGCAACAGGAAAACTCCCCGCCTGCCAGTGAGGCTTGGGAGAGCCATAAGTGTGGGAGGGGAAGGACATGCTAAAAGGTAAACAGAAGGAAAAAGAGAACTGAAAATGAAGAAAAATGAAAGAGCAGCAAAAGTCAAAGACACTGGCCAGGAAAAGCAATTAGCCTAAAACTAGTAATTGTCGGACTAACACAATACAATAATACTGCCCTAGAAAGCCAAGAGGAAGTAACTGCATAATTTGTCAAATTGAGTTTAGACTGGAAATTGACTTTATAACACCTCATTTGTCTTCTGACTAAATCTCTTGCTTCTTCCTGTTAACAAAGTACATAAAAGTATCCCCAGCATTATACCTAAAATGTTTGACTGGGCAGTATGACAACTTTAAAGGCCATTTTTTCCGTTTGTATGTTCACATAGTTACTGCACTTTGCTTTTGTAGGGCAGAATACTCAAATTAAATACAGAACCTAAAAAAATCTATATCAAAAATAGTCTGAAATAGACTATAATAGAAATACAGTAAATTCTACTCTCTGAGAACAAGAGCACTCAGCAAGCAGCGGGACTCACCCTTCACCGCGTCCTCCACAGAGTAACCCACAAAGGCAGCGAAGTCATCAGCCATGATGGAGGTGTAGGCCTGGGCCACTAGCCCATAGGCTCTCCTGCGGGTGGACTCTGAAACACACAAACACACAAACACAACCAAGATAATGAACACATCAAACCTCAGCAAATGATAGGTGCATGTGTCACGTTTTGAATAAAGGTGAATGTGTCTGACATTTAATGAACGAATGATTTACCACTGATCTCTTTGTTTACTCGGCTTCATACTGCCAAATACAAATGCAGAAAATACAGCCTTGATGAAGATAATGAGTTTGACCAGCAGGTTACAAAAGCAGTGGGAGACCCTGTGTCCAAGCACACTGATCAGCTTCAGCTCAGTTTATCAGACAAAAAACAACAAAACCACCAGGTGGCGCCAACACAGTCCTTCATCAGAAAAAAAACTGTGGTGGCTGGACAACTAGCAAAATTCAGGGGGAAAAGTGCTTGAAGAATAGTGAGGCCACAATTTGGATGCCGGACAGAGATCAAGTCAACTGAGGAAATAATTTAATGTTCCCTCTAGATGAATTAACTGAAACGAATACACTTCCAGCAGGGCTTAAAAGCTTCATGTGCGGTCAGTGAAAACCTATGGGGCTGCAATTTAAGCAGTATTATACCAACAGAGCTCACTGGCTGTGGGACAGAACATAGATTTAAACGGGTCTCTCACACACATCAGGGAGCTCTTGCTGGGAGGCATCAACAGATAATTGATCATGTGCTGACAGACAGAGCTGAAGCCCTTTTGAGATGGTTCAGAAGACCCTTCCAGTTGGATGGTATTTTTTTACAGAAGAAATACAGCTGTAGGTTGAAAGCCTAATGACAAAAAAGAAAGACATCAGCTAAATTAATTTGCCTGTACTCATTTTGGGAGCACTTAAAAATAATTATTTCGACCAAACTGTGTCAGGGTATGGACGTAACAGAGTTTGGGATCACTAGTGTTCAATAGCTTTACAAAACTAAGTGGGCACATTTCAGTGTTTCAGCACAATAACTGGAACAATGACTTTAATGTGTGAGTTACTGAATGTGTTAACTGCTGAACTGGTTCAAACCAAATCTCTATGGCCAACCTGTTTACACTACTGCTCAACCTATCTGAAATATTTCAATGCTGCAGCATGCACAGACATGGGCCGCTTTTTTTAGACATCCGACTGATGACTAGAAATGCCACTTGGGCTGTTTTCACTGCAAACTGCTTGTGGCAAGTCAAGAGGGCAGAGGGTAGGAGTGGAAGTGAGATGCTGGGGTGCAGGATTCTTGTGCAATTTCACATCCCATGCCTGTCTGCTGGTGCATTTCACAAATCTCTGACCTATAAGTAGCTATGGTCAGGGACTGTCCATGATCAGTCACTGCTGGCAGAGGACACAGTGAAAAACAGGCCATGTAATGAGACACTTGTCCACCTCTGACTGAGAGAGAAGAGAAGATCACCTGCTCCACAACACATCCGGCCCAACTGACACATTACGTTATATGTTGTTGTTCCCGTCAGTGTGTGTCCTGACGGCGATCACAAGACGTTTCAGACCATTTAAGTGTAACCGCATGGCAACATGCGGTGTTTACAAACAAGCACGCACTTTGGTGGTTGCAACACTGGTAGGGCATTGGGAGGCCGTGACAAGCGTGAGGGCTGCAGACAGCTGCAGCGACAGAAAAAGCCCTTTGACTTCATCCCCTACACATTGTCCCTACTCGTCCTTTGACATTGCTTAACATTAAAAGGTGATCTCTGCTTGTCATCTCTATTCTATTCTATTCTATTCTATTCTAATAATGCTTGCTAGTTACAAGCTAATAGACTTGACAATATGAAATACAAAGAAATACTACACAAAGAGATTGCAGGTACTTTGAGTATGCAAGTTATCTGTGAGCACATTTTAGACTTTTTTTGTACTTTTTCAAAGACAAAATAAATAAATAAATAAATAAATAAAACTGACCTAGAATCTCTTTGGTAGTGCTATATCAGACTAATTTAGGGGCAGTTCTGTTTACAGATACAGCAGACAGACATACTCTGTTACCCGTAAAGGATGGTGACTTGCTGAGCCAGGCGCAAGGCGGGGGAGGGGGTGGCAACAGGACTCCAGAGAGCCTTCATGGCCTGTCTATTCTCAGCACTCCTCATCTCACTCCCTTCATGCCTAAAAATAGCAGTCACTTCTCACCAGCCATGGCCAGCATTCAAGTCACGACTGGGCCACAGGTTGAAAGTCAGCTCTGAACTAGCTATGGACTCGCTCTGAGGGCAAGAGAACCGTAAGAATGAGTGCTGAGAACAAAAACATGAAACATCTGTTGTTTTCGTTCGGAATTAGCAAAGTGAAACATTTGGTTTCTTTATTTAAATGTTTTAATGGCCAGCTGGAAATTTATGACATTTAGACAAATGGTTCAAGTGCCCTTAGCACCTCATTAGACATTCTAAATTCACATCACAGCTACTGCTGTGGGAGAAAGGAAAAAAAAAACAACAAAAAACAATGTATCCCAAATATAAACAGACAATATCTGGCTCATTAATGAGACAGATGGAGTGAACATGATGACAGAGAAATACAAAAAACCCTTCTTTACAAAAAGCACATTTCAGCTACTACATACCATATATTTTGTATAAAAATACTGTCCAAAGCACCTTTGCATGTTAAGTTGTTGGTGTTGGTGACTCTCTACTCCACATCCCTTTTGTAATTCACTTAAATAAACCTCTCCTAACTCCTAAAAGCTACAACACTAAGTCCTTGAGTACATTCACTAGTCCTCCTCCACTTCGTCTTCTAAGTCATCATCGTTCACCCCAAAGTCCATCTTGCCCAGCAGGGTCTCCACCTGCTCTGTGTTCAAGGTGAAGTGGTCCATCCTCTCGAAGCCCGGCTCGGGCCTCTCCTCGGCCAGCGAGCCCTTGGCCGCCTCCTTGGTCTGCGAGATGATGCCCTTGGAGGCCTGCAGGAACTCGGCAGCGCCGCTTTGCTCCAGCAGCTGCACGGCCGAGTCCGTCAGCTCCGAGCCGGCCTGCAGCCGGTCGCCGTACCGGCCCGCCAGGTCCCGCAGCGCCGCCACCTTCTCGTCTTGCTCCTTGCCGATGCGGTCCAGCAGCGTGGCCTTGCGGTCCTCCAGCACGGCGTAGAGGCCGTCGAAGCGCTCGCCCAGGCTCTGCTTGGCCCGCTGCGCGTTCTCCTGCACGGCCGTGCACGCCTCCTCCATCTGGTTGAGCAGTGCCTGCAGCCGCCCGTTGCCCGCCACCAGCGCGTCGATGGCGTTGCTCAGCTCGGCCTTCTGGGCCTGGTAGACGCTGGCCAGTGGCGACACCTCGCAGTCCTTGTGCTGGCCGAACACCTTGCACATGGAGCAGGTGGGCACCTGGCAGGTGATGCAGTAAATGTTGATGCGCTCATCCTCGTGCTCCTGGCACACGGGCTCCTTGCCCGCCTTGGGCTTGACGGGCGCCTCGGGCGTGCTGCTCTCCCCGCTCCCTCCACCTCCTCCCTCCTGCTGCTGCTTGTAGATGTCGATGATGTTCTCCACCAGCAGGTTGCGCTGCAGGCCGTGCACGCCGTGGCGGTCCAGCACCACCTCGAAGCGGCACGTGGGGCAGCGGAAGACGCCGCCGGAGAAGCGGTAGGGGTTGCGCGAGTCGTACAGGTCGCTGGCGCAGCTGCGGCACAGGTTGTGCTGGCAGGGCAGGATCACCACGGGCTTGGTGAACATGTCCAGGCATATGGGGCAGCTCAGCTGCTTCTCCAAGCTCTCCATGGAGTTAGGGGACCCCATCAGTGAGATATCCATGTCAGCGGAGACTGACCTTGTCAAAGTTGCGCTGAAGGGGGTAGGAATAATGTTGGTGTTTGCTGACAACCGTTTTTTTTGCACTTTCCACAAATCAAACTTAACTCAAAATGAGGTTTGTTTGTTCAATCACACACTGCACAATTTAAAAGCAAAGAAGAGCAGGAACTTACATTTTCTACTCCACCAGTTCTGTGGCAGTCTGTCCAATCTCGTGCAGTGCATTTGTTCTACCGAAGGCATGGTGGCCCTGACTTTTATACCACCCCACTTGCAGCTGATGACACCTGATCCAGGCGTCCAATCCAGTCACACATTCCTCTCCGCTTGTTTTCAAGTCTGTTTTCGGAGAACGTGTCCCACCCCTCCCCCACCATAGCCCGCTCAGCTTTATAATAGCTCCGCTCCGCATGTGTCGTGTCACGCTTGGTGGCTGGTCGCCGCTCACTGTCGCCTCCTGTGCAGTGGAAGTCACCCGGTGGGGGAGGGGGGGCATGAGCAGCAGGGGGTTTTGGAGAGCTGATAAACACAGCACATGTGATGTGCTGCAGAATGCCTCTCAAGGAACAAACACATGTCATGTCTTAGGCAGAGTACACGACCTGTCTCTGTCTCCAGGAAAAAGAAATAAATAATGCAAATGTTTAACTTTGTTTATATTTAGGTTTGTCTGTTTTGAAAGGGAGGTGAGCACAGCCTTAGATGCACATGAACTATTTAGAGGTCTAATCCACTACTAACTTTATCATCATGTTCTATGGGGCAGATATAATATTTGCCCTGTCCATATCCCCCTTTGTACCGCTATGAACCTTTGTGCCTTTAAAGGCTACATGATATTTTCCCCTCACTTTCATCACTTTCATTCGGCATTTTGAATTTATAAAAAACATTGTAAAAAACAATATAACTGCTAATGAAAGGACCACAAAATCAATGTAGAGGTCTAATCCACTGCAAATCTCCCATGGTATCTCCCATGAGTCATATTTACCACATTTATATCTTTTTTGGCACCACTGTGAATCCATATACTTCAAAGAAAAAGTGTAACTGCTTATAAAAAGAGCACCTACTGTTCAATCTCTGTACCCCTCATTCACTAGTTAAGTAGATGCCCACCACTACAGGAGCTCACTATCTTGTATAGCACAGTTCACCATCTGTACTGACGCTTGAAAACAAGATACCCAAACACAGACAGACTTCTTTTGGAAGTGTTGGATAAACATGGCATGGCAAGACACAACAGCCGAGTTTACAGACACATCGCAACAGTGAGTCACTTTGCCCATCTGTCTGCAATTGCAAACTGGGCTTTTTGTGTTGAAAACAGCTGCTCTGCAGGTGGGCTAAATGACCCAGGGGGCCAGACTATCACATTACATCACTTGCCAAATCACTGACTGCAATTATTGATGTCTATCAACTGCACAAGCAATGATGTCTACAACTGCACGCCTACAACACGAGCGAAAAGTTCTGTGTTTACAAAGACAGCACGTTTCCTGGAAACACCAATCAGGTGATGGTAGCTGATTAAGACCATGTTGACACTTCCTCTGCAATGTCTCATCTTTACCTCTTGAGGTCATTCCCTCTGCAGTATTTGTAGATCTTTTTCTCTATTGCCATTATGTCAGTCTTGTCAAACAAAATTATTAGGATTGCCTGGACATCTAGGACTGCTAAGAAAACTCAACCCTTACATTCTATACATTAAACCTCACATTCTGTATAGAATTGTGTTGCTGACTTTACAACTCACTCTAGGAAGGCTGAATTTTCAACACACAAACATACAGAAACCTAGCAACAATTCTCAGAACCTATTTAAATGTACACTTACATCATTTCTGGCTCCAACAACTCTACCTTGGTTTTAGTTCAACTTATTTATTCCTGGTTTTATTGAAGGAGCAGTCAGGACCTATCCATCTGATTTTATTTCTAAATGTTATGGCCATACATGCTACACCATGCATTTACAATCACGGATGTAACTACTGTATTACCCAAGTGATATTTCAAGCATGTTGAATCATTACTTAACAGCATATAGATGATGAAGAAAGTGGGACTATGCTGTAAAAACAATACAGTACAGAGCCAGTACAGGGCTGCTGCCACCCAAAGCAAACACAGTAGTGGGAAAGACATGAAACTGTTGGCCCACGCACCTAACACCAGCAAAGCCAGAGCACGGAAACAGCGGGGAGCCCCAGCGGGGCCCTAACGTGACAGGAAAGCCGTACCTTGCAGCGCCTCCATAATGGGCCCGATGCTCTCAGTCCACTGGTATGCAGCAATGGCCGTGTAGATCCCTGGGAAGTCTCTCTGCCAGATGTGCTGTCCCACTGTCCACACGGCCGCCAGTTCGGGGTTCGCCTGCAGAGGCAATGACAGTGAGGTCACAACACTAAGGCTCGAGGTTCACATGCAAACACCATCACAATGAGGTGACATTGGAGCGGCTTAGGGTTTGACAATGCAAAGAGCATCTGGAAAGAGGGTTAGAGCTGAGTCCTGTACCAGTGATTGCCCTACTTTTATTTTATGAAACACTTTTCATTAGTTTAAGGGTATTGGCAAAAAATAAAATAAAAATGGGCTTCATTAAAAAAAGCATTTTGATCATTGCACTTTGGTACTTCTTGTCACTTGCTGACTACTTGTGAGGTTTCTATTTATTAGGTTGTCTTTTTGACTTCTGTCTTTATTACACAAACTTGAATAAGTTCAAGTACGTCTGCAAAAGATATATATAAGAATAATTATGTATAATAATATATTTATAAATGACCTGCATTTAAAATGATCATGGCAATCTGGCACTTCTTGTCAGTTGCTGACTGCGCTAGTTTAATTTAAGCGGGGGATCGTGTCCAGGGACATTTCTGTCAATGTGTCGTGTGACTTTTAGCCACACAGGTGAAGGTCTGCCAACACATCAAATTAAATAACGTCACCTATCCTCTTGCAGTCAACATGTTATCACGGCGTTTCATGCCTTCAGCATAATACCCATTTAATACTATCCTGAATATCTATGATGAGGTAGCAATGAGCAGATATTAAGCAATAAATCACTCAAATTTGCCACATACACGTCAGTTACCATAAATACAACAGAAAAGTTGACTGAACAATCAAGCTAAACTAAGTTAAGCATCTCAGCAACTCTACCACTACCTACATATTCCCATTATATACAGATATCCCCAATAACAAAGGCTCAGCTACACATGTTATTTGAATTACATTACATCAAAATGCATGTAAGCCAAGAGACCCAAGCCCAGAGTTGTAAATAGGTGACTGCCTTGACCTGTGATTGAGCACCCCCGTGTGGCCACGCTAGGGCTACACTTTTCCCTTTTCTGACAAATAGTAAACAAGCAGAGATTGGCTTTGCAGAATGACTTTCACCTGCACAAACACTGCACTGATGTAATTATTTCAGTTAACAACATACTTGAAAGCAACCACTTCCAGCATCCTTTTATTGATAGGTTTTGATTTGACATACTTAACTAGAGCATAGCTGTGGAATCTATACGTTATGGTGGATTTATTGAAATTAAAGCACCATGGCTAATGATGCAAGGAGCACTTACTGTTTTGATAGCTTGAGGAATCCTCTTCCAAAGATATCTTGCATTGTTCCTGATGATAAAAACACCCATGAGATACAAATACTACTTGTTACAATGATACCTTAAAGGAGAACTTCAGTGTAAAATGAAAATTGGCATGTTAAAACATCATACCGAGTTGATATGTAGCCTGTTGCATTCAGAGTTTAACTATTTTTTATCGTTTGTCCCAGAAGGCTAACAATGGAAGTGGTAGGTGCCATTAGACGAAGCATGACGGCTACACTATTTTTAAACCATTAAAACAGCTAGAAGAAACTCCACACTCCATTGGTAGTACAACAAAGGCCCTGACATTAAAAATGAGGCACTGAGAACTTTGTAAGTGTACACAACATTTATTAATAAAACAGTTTTGACAAGCAGTACCTTGCTGTAGTTTCTCGTCGCCGGCATGATGAAAGTCTGCACAGGTCGATTGACGAACACGAACCAGCAGGAAGAATAGGAGGAGAGGTAGTAGAATCAACTTGTTTGGACTTTCATCATTGCGGCAACGAGAAACAACTGCAAACGACTGCATGTAAGAACAGCTTTTTAAATAAACGTTGTGTACATTTACAATATTCTCAGTGGTTCGTTTTGAATTTCTTCGAGTTTCTTCGAGCTGTTTTAATGGTTTAAAAATAACGTAGTCGGCATGCTTCGTCTAAGGGCACCTACCACTTCCATTGTTAGCCTTCTGGGTCAAACTATAATAAATAGTTAAACTCTGAATACATCAGGCTAAATCAATTTTGCTCCTCAGTACACATACCAACTCGGTATGATGTTTTAACATGCCAATTTTCATTTTACACAAGTTCTCCTTTAATGTTGACAAATGTTCAGGCTTACATGTCATTGTGCAGGAGATAGAGCGCCAGTAGTTGTGAATAGACTTGTGGAGTGGCAATTCCACCGGGTGCCTAAATAAGACAGACATCATTCATTAGGCATCATCAATATCATCAGTTGCCAGTCATGCTGTAGTTTACTGACAAGCACCTCTACGGTTCAGGTAACCAACAACCTACAGACTGATAGACTCTCTCTCACATATACACACCACTGGGGAGTTCTGCAGTTGACGAACGTAGAAGCTGTCAGCAAGATGCTCTCTCAACATTTTAACCAGTTTTTAGCTGGCTGAATGCCAGACATCAAGTTAGCTTACAACATTTCGTTTCAGATTATGAATAAAGGCATTCTAAAGGTCAAACCTGAATTGTTTAAATGTAGTTAACACTGCCTAAGCCTACGATTAAGATGTGGAGTCTATTTAGCAAGGCATTCAAAATCACATATAGCCCGCTAGCACAAAGCCGGTTCAAAACAAAAGCTGAATTCCACTAGCAATACAACCTGGACGAGACAGCCTGCTGCAAATTCGCAATCAGTTAAAACCAGGTAAACACTTATTTAATGGCAGCTAGTTGCATCCGTATGCAAACATTACAAGCGTGTCTTAACTTATTAGCAATTGTTAGCTAACATTAGCTTCGATTGGTGATGGCAGCAATCTCCTACTCGCTGTCTTCTGAAAAGCAGCAATGACACTGGTTATTCGCCTTACTGTAATTACGTACCTCTAACTCTTGCGTTTCGCACTGTTCCAGAAGTTTGTCAAAATTGTCGGACATCATGACTGCTGATGGCATTTTTACGACTAATGTGGCGAAATGGCTCTCGCCATTGATTTTGCCATGGATCAGTCAGAGGTATTTTTCTGCTAATTCATGCTAGTATAGAGTGAAACTCATTGGTATTGTTATTGCCACCATGTGGACCGGAGTGGAACTTGAACTTGAGGTGAAGATTTGTGTCACAGTTATAGGCCTTGTTTTTCGCTTACCATGATCTGGTTTGATGCAAAACGTGATGTACCACACTCAAGAACGCAGTTTTGCGTTTTTAATATGCAAAGCATTTTAACCCATAGTTTATACTTCCATTAAAGGAGGAACTCTCTCTCTCTCTCTCTCTCTCTCTCTCTCTCTCTCTCTCTCTCTCTCTCTGTCTGTCTGTCTCTCTCTCTCTCTCTTTCACACACACACACACACACACACACACACACACACACACACACACACACACACACACACACACACACACACACACACACACATACATCATTTATCATCCTCTACAATCTTGGTCCTTAGAGAAGTATACTATTTATCTTTTGACAACTTTTGATGTAAATTTTAAAATTCCGCGTAGCCTAATGTCATGTCAATGACAGACAAATACACAAGTTATTCACACTAACAGTCCAGGCTATGTACTGTAAAATACAAATATCTGGAAATGAAGATCACATAAAAATGACCAATGCCAACACCAACAATAAGTGATGTCAGTTATCGTTACTTTATTAGTTATCAGGTGTGCTATTGGTGGTATTTGCAAGTGCTTTTTGTCATCATTTTTGTGCAATACTGTGTCTGTGTACGCATGGTTCTGTCTGTTACAGCTCAGTACTGTATTTGCACAATACTATTGTATCAAGAAGATAGTAGGATCTTCATCAAACTTTCATCACTATAGAATTTATGGACTTTCATCATGGTGGTGACTAGAAACTATGGCTGTCCTGGTCAGCTAACACCACTGCACTGGTCAAAAAGGCACAGCAGCGACTTCACTTCCTGAGAGTGCTCAGGAAGGAGCAACTCAACACCAACCTGCTGGTGACCTTTTACCGAACAGCGATCGAGAGCCTGCTGACCTACACTGTGTCAGTGTGGCACTCAAACTGCACAGAAGCTGACAGGAAAAGACTGCAGAGGGTAACCAACACTGCGCAAAAGATCATCGGTTGCCCCCTACCTCCCCTGATCACCATCTACAACTCCCGGTGCCTTGGCAGAGCCAGAAGCATCATCAAGGACTACACACATCCTGGCTACCACCTCTTCAACCTGCTGCCCTCTGGCAGACGCTACAGGGCCATACCAGCCAAAACAAACAGACTCAGAGACAGCTTCTTCCCAAGGGCAGTCACCATACTCAACTCCAACCTACACTGAGGAACTGACTTGCTTGAACATAACACTGTAACACTGCACTACGTTCTAAGACAGCCAACCTGACAGGCATCGCTCTGCGTACTGTAATTATCATTTATTTATTTTATATTATCACTGTAATCATTTGCACCATTATGTTACTGCTATCTGCACTCTATCTGTTTTACTGTTATCTGTTAATTATCAATTGCACTATAATATCAAGACAGTCCATCTGTTCTTTAGCTGCCTACTGCACATATTGGAATAGGTGGGTGAAAATGCCTTGATACCTCCATCTATTTATGCTGTCAGTCACACCAGTCACTTTATTGTCATACCTGCTGCTGATATGTGCCTGGTTACCTCCAGGCTTTGCACAAGTCTATGCACAGTCTATGCAACTTTTTACAGACAGTAGCTCATATTAGTTATTGTACAGTCTATGTTAATTCTTGTACTTAGTTCTTGTACTTAGTAGTTTTTATAGTAGTTTTATTGTACATATCTCTCCTTGTTTATTTATGTGTGCACATTATGGGGAAGCTTGTAATCTCATTATACTTGTATAATGACAATAAAGGCATTCTATTCTATTCTAAGGTAAAAACCTGTAAAAAAAACACTGGTTTTAATAAACCATGTGAACACTTCCAAAGCTCCTTGTCTGCCTTGTTTTGAATGTTCAAGCTTTCTTTATGCCCTTAGCACTAGCATTGTTAGTCTTCTCGACCAAAATGGTCGAAGTTCGTAATGCAACAGGCTAGCATTATGACTATTATGTTGTTATGATGTTTTAACATGCCAATTTTCATTTTATACCGAAGATTTCCTTTAATGGGTCAAAGGTCAGGGTCACATATGTCATACATACACAAGCACACTGTGAGCTATTGCTAGCACATTGTTTACAAGCATTGGCAATAATCATGAATACTACACAACATGGTTTGGAAAATGATTTAAGGTAATGGGACCATAAATCACGGTCATTGGAGAATACTGTTTAGTATGTTGGTTTACACTTGGTTTAAGTACATTTCTGTCATGTTTCAAATTTGATATAAAGCAGCATTAAAGGATCAAAAACAACTTAATTGACCATACTGTTTCAAAGTGTTAATAAATCATAAATCATTTACCTTTGTTACCATTTCAATTGCATGGGATTCAATAAGCCATGTATAGATACAAACAACCCTTCATCATTTGATGTATGTGACAAACTTGAAATGGCATAGATTGTCTAGATTCCATGCAAAGGCTAATTGTAAAAAGGCAGGAAATTATTGTATTATTTAAGTACCTTGGACATATAAATCAGGAAGGACTGAGGCAGGTTTTGGAATGGGCATGCTAGTTTCTGGGCTTGTTGTCAAAGTTCCTCACCCTGAAGGGCATTCACCTTGTGGAAAAGGGCAGCAACCTCCCTTTTATTTCAAAATACTGTAGTATCATCCCACATAGGCTGTGTACAGCTATGGATCAGCTGATGATTTTTCCAATGCAAAAAATGAAGTAGTTACTGAAGTTAAAACCTGCTCACTAAATGGAGGCCTCTGCAGTCCTCAGACAGTGCAGCTGGTTGAAAATTAATGATAGAAAATTTTGTTGTAGAGCTATATTTGGAAACTTTTAATTTGGTGGACTGTTGACTGAACTACTACACAATGTCAGTGTCAATAGAATTTAACTGAAACACTCACAAACAAATAGAATTTGAAAAAAAAATATCAGATATAAAACTATCCTTCTTTGACTGGCAAACATTTTCTGAGTTGTTTAATTTCCAGCCTAATGTTACATATGTTTCAGCCTAGTGTTATTTACATGGGAAGGTCATTGTTGACAGGGTATGGATGTTGTGGAAGTTTGTCAAGTCTGATATTAGTTTTATGCTGTGTATCATGTTTCAGGTATTAATGTGAATCTCTTGGCAGGACAAGGTGACTATTAAAGAGAGTGGGCTAAGCTCTTTGTCTGACTAAAACCAGACTGTCTCTCCAGCACAGCCATGGGGGGATACAAACAGCACAAAAGGGAAAATTCATGCTAGGTCATTAATTAATGTGAAATCACATTCTTTATGTGACATCAATGTTTAGTTATGAAGGTTCATTGGATCAAATGGAAAAAAATGTTCCAATATCTGTAAATTCCTAAATGAAAAATGCTCAATGCGGTGGCATTTCACCATGTAGCACGCTGCAAAATACTGAATACTGTAGATATAATTAAAACAGATACAGCATGCCATTGCGCTTCTCATTATGAAATTTTTGTCCCCGTTTTTTGGACTGAGGTGCACTTTCCCTGCATTTCTGGTCAGGCTGACCGTGGCTGGTGTGGAAAGGCTAAAACAATAACGTGTCAGCTATCTACTGGAAAACATCCACAGAATCCAGGACAGCTGTTTTGCCCTGCCCCACTGTTTGTGATTTAGCTGTGGTGCATGCAGGCTATTCCTGTCTCCAGTCTTTGAATGATATCATGGTAAACGTGTTTGACCTTGTCGACCATCTGACCTGTCAAACAGTGCCAGACATCTAATGCTTGTTAGTGACTGGGCTGATGGAGGATTTCACTATTGTGATCCAAGCTTTTGTGGCTACCCCTCCACCTATTACATGCCTTTATGTCTATAAATACAACATTACAGACAACAGAGGGTTTAAATAGAAGAGCTGGATAAAATATCCTGCAGTAGTCTATACCAGAAACACAAAAATTTTAGGGCACTTATCACCATTCCAAGGCATGTTTTCAGTTAGCAGAGACTTATCCACCTTGAGCCATTCAACTGTACACTATCCAGGAGCAGACAGACCCAGACATTCTCATCATCACGGTGGCCCAAATAGCCACCACGCCCCTGCTAGGGATGTGGTCAGAGCAAAAGTTCCCGGGAAGGATTTTGTCTGTCCCCCCGTTCTAGATGACCTGCTGTACCAGTTCTGGAGAGGTCTGCAAGACAACCTTCCTCCCTGGGAGGAACTCAACAAGATCCTGGTGTTTCAGAGTGATGAACTGCTCTGGACCGCAGAGAAACGGGGTGGGTACGCTGTGAGTATGGGAGATAAGTTGCAATGTCAGATACAAAGAGACAATGTATCGCTCTAGTGCCTTTGGTTTATGTAATTATGTAAGAAAGACCAAACAGCTGAGCAGTATCAGACGTGGGACCAATACAAATTATAGAGAGTATGACTGAGAACAGAAGTGTTTAAAGTCCAGTCTTGAAAATATAATGCAATTTATTTGGTTCACTAAACAGATTTTGACTGTGTTTACCTTTGCAATACAAGCACTGAACATACCACTTCTATAATGTTTTTGTTTTTGCTGTTTGTGAAGCTGTTTACAAACAGCTGTTTACAGCTCGTTCCAAATCCAATGTTTCAATGTTTCCAAAATCCAATTCCAATGTTCGTTTTCTTGGAGAAAAGATTTTTACTTCTTTCATCATGTTTCCTGCAGTGAAAGTGATGTTTCATTGTCATCCCTCATTAACAGCAGTACAGTCTGTGTGCATTCTATGGTTTGGCTGCTGTCCCACAATGGCTACGTGACACTATCCTGTGAGTCCTGCTGGCCCCCAGTTAAACCTCTACATGTGTCACAGGAGCATGTGTTTACTCTAATGAAAGGTACTATCTGTCATGCTAACGGTCTTTCTTTAGTGTGAAGGGGGGCGTGAGGAGATGGAAAGATTCAGAGGCCACCTGGATATATGACCGAGTCACCTTTTAGACAGACAAAACATGTTGTATGTCAGCACCTGTACTCTATGTAAAATGCTATGTGAATTATTAATATGTACATAAATACTAAATGATGGAAATTAATTTCAGACACTGGACATTGTCATTTGGGATAGTGTGCAGCAAGTGTTTGTGCAGCAGTTGCTGAGGGTTAAGCTGCATTAGACAAAAACCAAGATCAAAACAACTGCAACAAAGTTAATGGAGCTGAGGCTGACATTAATCACCACATACATCCAGGACTGGCCAAATGAGGGCACGGTGAATTGTTTCTGTTTGATGGGAAAAAACATTATGCTAAAACACAGACATATTGTATATTTCACCATGACTTGCTTTATAAGTGTCATCAATATTCTTTTATTGCTTAAGCAATTATCCCTGTCTATGTTGGAAAAGCATGTATATCATGTATAGCATGTACAGTATATCTTTGAATTGATGCAATAAATCACTGATTTATTAAGCATAATGCATTTTTGACAAGCTGCATATATGAATTCATTACACACAAGCACTGCACAACAAAATTTCCCTTGATGTTTTTGCCTTTCTGGTTGTGATGGATTATGTGGTGTTTGTGCTGGTATTTCATTGAGGGTGCTAAACATAGAACGGGTGACTTAGGATTTGCTAAGGGAGAGCAAAAGTTCACCCTATTTATGGCTATAGACAATAGTAAACTGAGACCAAGCTGAGGGAGGGAAAAAAAATCCCCACCACCGTGCACGCTGCAGGGGGGGCGGTGTGTATATATGCCCAGTGCCCCAGACGACACAGCTGCCTGGGGGTGAGAAAGGAGGGGGAGATGCTGAGGACCCTGCGCTTGGAGAACCTCTGTCCCACCGTGCGCCTGGACCGGTGGCCCGTGCTGCCCGACAGGAATGAGCAGAGGCTGGAGGAGCGGGAGGTGCGGGCCATGCGCCTATACTGCGCTGTGGCCATGGGAGACCTGATCGAGCTCTGCAGCGTCCTGCGCAAGAGCTACGTGGACGTTGACGTGTTTTACAGCCTCAGCGGGGAGCTGAAGTGGCAGGCTATGCCAGAGACTTCCTTTGGGCCGTCAGGTAACGGGGTACCTGTGTGACAAACACCTGGTCATGGGGCCTGGCCATGATAACATCCTTGCAGACGGTTTAATGTTATTCATTTCAGTTTCATTATATTTAAAAAAATAAAACGACACTCATTTGATTGGGTATAAGCAGTGTGTTGAATTCCGGACTTGAGGTTGCAGAATAAGGTGCAACTGTTTATTTGAAACTGTGTGTTTGTACAGCTAAGAAAATGTCTTAATATCTGCCCCCTTGACCTTTTTTCTCTATCTAAGTTAATGTAAACCAAGTTGAGTGATGATGTTCATTCTCCAAACAAACCTGTACCTGTTTCCTTAAAAAAAAAAAATGTTTACAGTATGTTACTAAGTAACTGGTCTTTTCAAACGTGTTAAGTATTCCTGTTCAATTATTTTTCAGCAGTCAATCTTCTCTCTGTACTATATACATTTAATGTTTCTGTTCAATAATTTCTTTTTCAGTGGTAGAGCCTTGCTGTATATTTAGAACTCTTAGGCCCATCACATGTACACGCCTGGTTCTCAGTTGTTATTGCTTTTTCTGGGCAAAGGAGTAATGGAGTTCACACTTAATCTGTGCTGCTCTGCAGCAGCTTTACAAGCCCAAAACATCGCCACGGCATTCCAGACAGTGATTCTGGTGGCCACTTTCGTTGCTTTCAATCCTACCCCAGC
Source organism: Coilia nasus (assembly GCA_027475355.1). Taxonomy (NCBI): domain Eukaryota; kingdom Metazoa; phylum Chordata; class Actinopteri; order Clupeiformes; family Engraulidae; genus Coilia; species Coilia nasus. The sequence continues at coordinate 17,603,697 of CM050213.1, read as the reverse complement.
ACAATAGATAGAGCAGCGCATTCTTTCCCCCGACCAGCTGTTGCTGGGTTTACTCTGCCCCGTCTGTCTCTTTGACATGGGGCGCCGGTAGCTTAGCCAAGGCCCGCGCTCCGGTTAAATTCGAGGTGAGTCTTAATGGTTCACTGTAAATGCCAGAACGGTGTGGTAGTAGATAGTCAAGGCGCCAGACTGAGCAGAAATGAGTCATGGCATGCTTATCTTTCCACCGACAATGGGCTGCTCCTAAACACTAAGCTTCCAGGTCTTGGGGGTGAACCTCAGATATGGTCAGTTAACTCTGCAGCACCCAGAGGAGGTGTCAACTGTACTCTGTGGCAGGTGATGAAATGACAGATAACCAGAGATATGAAACAGATGAAGAAGATTACACAGATGAAGAGTGAAATGCCTCTTTAAATCACATGGGGAACTGCTTGTGTATAAGGTGCATGGTTGCTACAGCACACCTGATAAATATAATGCAGTAATGCAAATAGATTTATCAAATCCTGAATTCATGGTCTATTTTTGCTAGGCCATTACCTACAGTATGTTGCCATGGGCATTGTGACTCTATTTGAGTAATGTTAGGCAACTGAAGTTAGTCAATATCTTGGTCTTTCTCACTGTTTTCTACAGGGCTGTGGTCTCTGGAGTACAAGCGCGAGCTCACCAGTCCCCTGTGCATCGCGGCAGCACAGGGCTTCAGCGACTGTCTGCAGTACCTCCTGGAGAACGGCGCTCGGCCCAACCTGGTGGCGGGGGGTCGGACGGCACTGCACGAGGCGTGCGTCAACAGCACCAGGGAGTGCGCAGAGCTGCTGCTGGAGTACGGGGCCAACCCCAACCAGTACACGGAGGACGGCCTGTCACCCCTGCACCTGTGCAAAACTGAGCAGTCACTTCGGTAAGACCGCAGGAATTGTTTTAGTGACAAGCAGATAATAGCACACTATGAATATGTGCTGCATATGTCAGTTGAAAAAAAAACTGTGGTTCTGATGGAAAACTAAAAAAAAAAAAAAAAACGGTGTGTCTTGCAAACGTACTGTTAACGATCTCAATTTTCAACAAAATATTTGGTTATGTATGTCAGAAAGAGAGGTCAGGCAGACCACACGCATGCCTCTGATGGACTGTTGGAAGCTGTGTAAGAGCCTAATCTCAACAACATGACTGTAAACAGAACAGGGTGGGGATGGCTTGACATCATGGCTAAGCTATTAAGCAGACATGCAGAAGAGGCTCTTTTGTCAATACCAAACTTCCTAAATCACTTCAAAGCTGGTCAGCACATGTGCCTCAGTAGAGCGCCTTCTCTGTCTGCTTCCACTTCAAAAGGTGAGCCACCAGTGTTGGAGGCTTGACACCAGTAACAACCAAAAAGATTTATTCGCCATTGTGTCATGGCTGTGTAAACGTTGCTTTAGACTCTTCCCAGTTGTTTTAAGGAGAGATTACATTGGAAACCTTTCTTGTCCACAGTGTCCACCCATTCATCACAAAAAAAACGCAAAAATACACCACATACACACAAGACTTTGTAGCCAATACAAAAAGACACACAAGAGCTTCCCGCCCCATGGATGTCCAGACACATGAGATACTGTATGTCACTAAAGCAAGTCCCTGTCATTGTAGTTGCGCCAAACTGCTGGTGCGTTACGGCGCCAAGGTGAACAACCTGAGCGAGGAGGACGAGGAGACGCCTCTGCAGGTGGCGGCCAAGCTGGGCCTGCACCAGCACGTGCAGCTCTACCTGCGCTACGGCGCCCAGGTCAACCACCAGAACTCCTCGGGGGAGACAGCCCTGTGCGCCGCCTGCGGAGGGGCTCGCTGCGACGCGAGGGACGAGGAGGAGGAGAACTACCTGCAGGTGTGCCGCCTCCTGCTGCAGTACGGCGCACACGTCAACAAGGTGGACAAGGAGCGGCGCAGCCCCCTGCACAAGGCAGCGCGCAACGTGCAGTACCGCCTGGTGGAGCTGCTGGTCGAGCACGGGGCGGAGATCAACACGCCCGACTACAACGGCTGCTCGCCGCTGTCCAACGTGCTGCAGACGGCAGAGGTGCGGCAGAAGTGCCAGCCACACGCCGTCGTGCAGCTGCTGCTCAACCACGGCTCCATTAAAGTCTGGCCAGGAGCCTTACTCAAGGTGGGCCGATCAGGAAAGATTTCCATTTCCAGTTACTCAATACAAAAAAACATCAAGATTGTTCACTGATTTGGTTTTAAAAATATACACTTGGAAGATGACTTACATTAGCCTATTTAATGTTGTGGGATAATCATGCCACTAACTAAAGTCTCTTTCAGTCCTTTAACAGTAAAATGTCTGACGTCACCCTGCAAGATAGAAGGTCCAGTGGTTGAAATGTTTAGAATAACATTGATACAGAACACTATTCATATGTTTGGAAAAGATCTTAAAAGTACATACATAGCCTTATGTTCAAACACTTTCGTGACTAAGCTTGTTACAAACATCATTAACTGGTGTTAAAATAGATTTTTTTACTTTAATTTTTACTTTCAGGTGCTGGCTTCTTGTGCATCAACACCCAAAACTGTGGAGGTCATGTTTAACTCCTATGAAGTGGTACCCGTTACATACAAATGGTTTGACACCATTCCAGAGGAAGCCTATCAGGTCTGTCGACTGCCATCTGTCCCATATTCATTGCTTCTGCTGACTGCAGTACTGCAGTAGACCCCTAAACAAAGCATGATGGAAAATTCATACTTGCTTCCTGTTTATGGCAGCAATATAACCAAATGGAGATGTGATCTCTGTAAAACTATTGTGGTAATCAAGGTAGCATTTCCTATGTTACTTCTCCAATATAATAATTCATGGAGGAACTGATCATAAGCACGACGTTTCAATATGTCTTCTTGTATGTCACGTGTCCCCCACAGACGCACCAAACCTTCTACGCTTCCCTGTTTGCCCTGGAGAACACAGCACGCTGCCTGCAGCATCACTGTCGGTCCACCCTGCGGAAGCATTTGGGGAAGCACTGCCACACTCTCATTCCCCGACTACCCATTCCAAACGCACTCAAGAGCTACCTGCTGCTGGATCCGGAGGGAGTTGTGTATTAGGCAGCGTAGGGACTTGTAACACAGAGAGCCCCTCTACTGCAAATAAGGGTTCGTTTATAGACGGAGGATCCCAGTGAATTTGACTTTTTTGGTTGCACTTTATTTTACTGTCCCTGTTACATCAATAGCTACAGTGTAACGAAGTGTGTAACAATATTTAACATTGTGTACTTACACTGTACTTTAGGGTTAGGGTTAGGTATGCACATGTACAGTGTAAGTGCATAATATTACATGTTGTTACATGTACTGTAGATAAAAAAGTAGCCGCAAAATAAAGTGTTACCATTTTTTTCTTTTCTCCTCATGTAGTTTTTCTGGTATGAAGAACCAAATTCAAAAGGTTGTGTCAGAAATTCTTTGTGGGTGGTATGGTTATTTTTTAGTTTTAGTTAGAGCTCTTTCTCCAGCCAGAGTTAGAGATTGAGTCATGCTCATGCACACACAGCTCTTCATTGGTTCATAGGTTTGATAGACAGCCAGGCTGACCACTACCATGACGCTCAAGAGGAGAACCCTTGTGTTGAGGACAGGAGTGTAAATAGCAGGGTTTGCCAAACATTAACATTTAATTTGTTTTGCCAAAACAGTTTATAGAAAAGGTAGGGAAAATGTTAGGTGGATGGGGGGTGGGGAAGAGGGGTTTGTTTGCAGACAGCATACCTGTGACATCTCAAAGATTCTCACAAAGCATATTAATCATTCCTACTTACAGCCATTGGCTGCATTATCACAGATAGAGAGAAAGACAAATAGCCTAAAAGGCCAGACACACATCAGTGGGCAGACAAATCCAACTGTTTTGTCAAAATCTGGGTGAGCGATTATTCTGCTTGCAGATCACTGTTCTTACACGTTGCACCTTGGGCTGCATGTTAATATGCTTAGCATCCTTTTGTCCCAGTATTCTGCATCAACATTGCTGGCACTACTTTTAGTCTGGATATTGGATGTATTTACTGTATGTAAACTGATGTAGTGACATAGAGTTAGGCATTATATATATTTCTGTAGGCCACATGGTTGGGGTTCCAGTTATAGGAGACACGCAGAGTGAAGTCAGTTGTCAATGTAAATACTTTTGATAAAAGCAACTATTAATTGCAAATAAAGAAAATTAATAAAAAAACTGAACATTGACACTGTTCCTTTTTGTATTTAATGTCCAATTGTTTGTTGACTAATTTGCACTGTGTGTAGTGTTGCCATTTAAGCACAGGTCTTAGATTGCTGACATGTTGACACCTTGTGTGCAAACGTTCACACTTCTAATCTCCGATTCATTGGAAATGTCTGTGGTGTCCTCAACACCTTACGTCAAAAGTATGTGCAAGCCTTTATCGACATTCAGGGCATTTCTAGTAAGAACAGCTCTTATCAGTTCTAGTGAAAAGCAGGTCCTTTGTTGAGGTATTTCAACGGTGTAGCCTTCACCTTGTGGTTCCCACAGAGAGAGCTGACACTAAGGACTTGTGTTAAAATCGATATTGTTATCACTGGCCGTGTCATGGCAACATTTCACAGCCTTGACTCAGCAGAACACACACGTAAGTCTCCCCTGACGAAGGGAGAAAAATATTAAATATTACTCCCATTACATACCAGTCTGTCCCACACGTCTGGACAACAAAGACTATTCAAATGGAATACAAATGTATGATATAATGATACCTTAATAGTAGGCAGCACGCCTGGGCTGCCTTGGTTAAAAAAACTTGTACAAAATGTACAAATCATACAAATAAGAGTCAATTCAGTCCTAATGGCTGAGGTGTGCTGGATTAGGATAAACATATTTTGGTTGGCAACATTTCAGATCTCAGTCTCGTCATTGCCCAACTGCGTCAATTCATTTTGCAATTTGATAACCTCTTGGTCTGCTGAACAAGGTGAGCTCAATATAACACCACTGTCACTCTGCGGTGTGGAGGACTTCTGGTCTTTCTTAGGAGTTCTGTCAGATGAAGAATCCTGCTGGCGCCGTGACTTTGACACAAGCGGATGCGTTGAGGACTTAGCTGACCAGGGACTGGACAGAACCCTCCGGTTCACATGCTCCACAGTACGCCGACACAGGAGCACTTGGAGAAAAACCTGCCGGAACTGACTCGAAGACAGGTTGTAGAGAAAAGGGTTGATCACAGAGCTCAGGTAGAAGAAGGTGTCAGCTACAGGGTGAAGAGTGATGTAGCTTCTTAAATACGCGCGTGTCCATGTGTTCTTGTGGAAGACTGCAGTCATGAGACGTCGGACCTGGTTCGGGAACCAACAGATGACCAATGCCACCACAATCAACCCTGTAAGAAAAGAAAGTGTTTTAGTTTTAATGGTCACATAATCACAATCATTTACATTATCATTTACATTTACATTATTCAATTACATTATCACAATCATATCCAATTCCTATTCGGTTTAACGTATTTATTTATAAATGGCACCTTTTTACAATTTACATTTTTAGAGCCCAAGGTCTGAACTTTAAAAAACACACAGAAGCATTTGCAAAATAAATTAATGCACATTTACAGGCAGCACACCTTTGAACTACAGCTGTGAATTAGCATAATATAATACAGACAATGAGGAACTACAATTAAACTTGCCAACAGATGATCGCTGCATCATTTCATTTCGTACAGAGGGTCTGGCAGTGCTTCCATTGACATTGTTGTATTAGGCAGAATTTTGTCTAGCCAATCAGCAAACAGAGGGAGAGTTTGTGAGCGATGACGTTGACATATTTGAATTGTAGTGTGTAGGCTAACTGCATAAGTGACGACCAGACGTTAAGGATTGGGTAAAGGTAGAGCCACTTGTTTTAAACTTCAGCAGAGTCCACATCTCCAGGAAGAAAACGTTTCTCAATACAGCACTGCCAGACCCTCTGCACAAAATGAAAGCAAGTACAAGGGCCTGGTTTACCAGGCTGTATTTTAATGCTCTGAAGACATTATTATAGTATTATACATAGTAATACAGCATAATGTTACAAAAATTAAACAAAAATTAACCAAATCAAATATGTTTAGTGATGTATGTTTCGTTGCCAGTCATTTAAAATAGTGATAGAGCTAAAGTAAGGGCCATGTTAATGCAGCAGTTCTCCATTAGTGGACACACTGAAATATCATTACAAGATGTTTCTTTAATATACTTTTGCCTCTGACCTACCTGCAGCCTAAAATACAAATCACTGGACCACTGTGGAAAAACATTCTACGATACTGCTTGTACATTCTCTACAATCCTGTGCCAAGGTTTCAACACGAAGGGAGTGAGAAATCAGGATAAAACAAAACTGATTTATTTCCTGAATCGCAAACAGGGGGAGTGTGACGTATGTCCAAGTTAGTCATCAGTGATGCATTCTTGTAGCTCAGTACGAAATATGCGAGTGCTGTATTGAGTCAAAATCCAAAGTGAGAGAGGTTCATTACACTGAACACACTGCTGTTCCATGCATTACAACCATTATTTACCCTTTTAGGAAACTACACATTTACAATACAACACAACAGCGACAAAACTGTACAAATATTTAATTTTGCCAAGTGTGCACAACACATTGCGGTTATCAGCTGGTAATGCTGAAGAAGTTTGCATGGTTTATTCGTCCTTTAGATTAGCAATATACCTTAACAAGCCAAATTGACAGGGGGGTGTTATTTCTATGGCACTGTCTAAACGTTTGTGTTAGATGGTTTATTGGGCAATAAAATAACACATCTGTAACAATAACAAATCATTAACATAACTTTAATAACTCTCCAGCATTCACCAAGTTTGAACTTGTCTGTAAGCAGTTGTTGGTCCGGAGGAGATAAGACATCTTTATGTCTCTAGTTCTACATATGTGCTGGCCAAAGTCCTCTGCACAGCTAGAGAGAGCAAAGTAATGGCTCCCTCAGAGATGATGTGAAAGCGTTCTCTGATGTATTATTTTAGTTTGAAAGTAAATCTAAACAAGCAGTGGATCTATATTTATATATGGCTGCATATGCTTTAATAGTGAGACTTAATAAAACACAAACTTCTGCTGATGGCTTATTAAAACGTTCATCACATTCAGCAGGTTCCTTTCCAGCAGCAAATATCAGTAAACAATTTCATCTGAGTGACATTGTTTTCAACAGCTGAAAAGAGTAAACAATTTAGTGTGAGTGATGCATGAAAAAGATACAAGTATTTATACGCATGGATGGGTACTGTACATTTGACCTGTGGTTTGATTTTAAGCACAGGCATCTGTTGGTGAAGTAATGTCAGTAGGGGGAATTTCCAATTGCGAGCAACTGACATTTTGTCAGACTAAGCTCTGTTTACCAGACTAGCCACACTCTCATCATCTGTTGCGGATGATCTATCTCAGGCACTCCAAACTGTAGACATTAATCAAGTGAAGTTGCTTCTTCTTTAACATTGCCTGTTGTGTGTCTACTCTTAACACTTGCTAAATGTTTGATGAACTTCTGGGTGGCCCTGAGTATTTGTCATCATTAGTCAAGCAGGAATTACTCATTTTGATACCCAAGAGAAGAGCCATGTAGGCTACCAGAGGAACTCACAGAGGAAAATGCTTTCTGAATTAGAGAGTTTTGAGGGATTCTTTTTGTACTTCTGTTCTGTCTTATTAAGAAATATAAGTGCATAGAAGTGCTATCTATCTATTTATCTATTGGTATCTAGTATTTAACAGAAAGCTGATCACTGCTATCATTACAGCGCCTCACTACTTTTTTAATTAAAAGGTACTGGAGTATACTTTGCACTAGACAGAAACGCCATCTTGTCTCCAACATGGGAGGTTGTGATCACTCTTTATGGGCCACAGTGGAAATATGTTTATAATGCTACCCTTCTAAACTCCTCCTAAGCTCTTTGTATTCTACTCTCTGCACAGCAACATGCTATATAAATAAATATTTACCTATCTACCTACCTTCTACAGTCTTACACAACAACATGCATTAATTTACATTAAGGTAACAGAGTCACATACATACCCAGAAAGAGGATGGTCTGCTTCCTGGCGGTTTTCACCTGAGCGCTCTCAGTCTTGCTGACATTTCCAGCAGCCTCCTTGATCACCTTGATCATGCTGCGGCACATGAAGGCCACGAGGGCCAGCACCACGATGTACACGATGAAGGCCACCGAGATGCTGGCCCTGTACATGTTCCAGTGCTGGGACAGGCTGGTGCAGAAGGTCAGGTTCTGAGTGGGCCAGTTGTTCCCCTCTGTGACAGTGCCCTCGGTGACAGGGCCCTCGGTTCCCGTGGCGATGAGCAGTGGCAGGGCTACCATCACGGAGGTGAGCCATGCGAAGAGAATGAGGTAGGCCGTGCGCCGTCCCGACAGACTCTTGTAGCGGAACGGGTAGCAGATGGCCATGAAGCGCTCGAAGCTCATTGTGGCCACGTTCAGGAGCGTGGCGTAACTGCACGTCTCGAACAGGAAGTTGTAAACCTTGCAATAGGCATCCCCTGAAGTTGGCATGAAGGGGTTCCAGATGGCACTGTAGAGCTCCACTGGCATCCCGATGAGCAGAACCAGCAGGTCGGAACATGCCAGGCTCACCATGTGGTCCGTCACGTTCTTCTGCAGGTAGCCTTTGCGCCTCAAGAGGTTTGACGTCTCGATGGTCACACTGTTGCCGATGATGCCCACCAACAACATACCGCTGTAGAGCACTGTGAGGAAAATCTTCACTGGGACAGCAGGCTCAAGCTGTTTCCAGTCCTTCTCATCTACGAATTCTTCCATGATCTCAAGAACACAACAGAGGAGCAAGTGTGTGACACTAAAACGTATTTCAGCCCTCTCTACCAAAGACAAATACCCTCTGAAAAGAAGTCAAATTTTCAGGTCACCTCTGAAAGCTGTGGGCTTTATCAGGAGTTAACAGGAAAACACGCTGAGGAAACTGTGGTGATGACACGATAGCCCTTCTCGACAAACCGCATACAACATGAACAAGGCCAAACCAAGTCAAACCAAGGTTAAACTCACGTCTACATTAGATCCCCGAATGAAGTTGTTGCCCACTCCATTGTCTCTGCCCCGCCCCCCCCAAAATCCACTGGCATAAATCAAGATCTGTCCAAAAGCGAGGGTGGCCATGGCTCGCCTGACTCTGGCTGGCTCTGATTCATTCCTCTATCGCAGTTAGTGCTGGTTAATCATCTATTCAGCCCAGAGACCAGAGACCAGAGGCCGCACTGCTCTGATATCACGCAGGCTCTACATTTCACTCTGTGGGCTTTCCCTTCAGAGAAAGAAGGTGCAGCCAGCCACAGAGCTGAGTGTGGGTGGAGTGCGGATGTCACATGACTTGTCATTCAAACAGAGGTGTGGTGGAGCAAGCAGGGAGGGAGACGGAGACATGGTCTCAAGTGTCACTTTGAGCTCAGTAAGCGGAGAGGGAGTGGCGATCAAGTAGAAGGCAATCTAAAGATACGAAGATGAGATGATAGAGAGAAGATTAAACTGAGTTGTGCAATGTATGCACACGTTCATACTGGGAGATGCAGTAGAAAATACTGGTCATGTTTTTGGCTTAAACTAACCACAAAAGTAATCTACTGTACTTGTTCACTTGCTTGGTCCTGTGTTACATAATAATAAATGTAATCTAATATATTTTTTTATATTTACTATAGTGTTTTTGAACCTTACTATAGTATTTATAGTATTTATTTGTGTTATTACAACTATAATTTACTGCAGTATACCATAGTTTACTATAGTAAAATTACTATAGTAAGGTTCAAAAACACTATACCATAGTAAATATGTGGTATGCTATAGTTTATTTACTATAGCTAAGTATAGTATTTTTTCATATGGGACATCATGAAATGTAATTTTAAAAACGGCATATGTTATTTAAATGTTTAGTTTTGCAGTCTCCAGAAATGAAACTGGATTGTAAAAGTCATTGTGAGATGTCTCATTTTATTGTCTAAAGACAGAGTGCCACCACAGACCTACCCTAATGTTGTCATATTTATATGAGGCCTTGGAAGTTGGCCATGATGATTTGTTTTTTGGACAAATTACATCATGTCAACAGTTTATTGCTGATTTGTCCAAGACTGAACATGATGCCAAGATTATAAACAACACATAGACTGTGTATTTTCATCATATGAAATACTATGCTTTTACAACAAGAGATGATGCCTATGCGTCATAATACGATTGCAATGTGGATTTCAGCCCTCAAACTATACCACCTTGCATAGATTAGCTCGCAAGAGGGTGTTCCTCAAAATAAGAATATGAAATCTTTTGCAGTGAAAAACAATCAGACCCTGAACAATGACATAGGTCAGGGTTATCATGGGCCATCCATTTCGTCACCCAAATAGACTGTTAATTAAAACGTATCTGTTTAACATTTCAACCAATTTCCCTATCATTTACTCATATTCCCATTTTAACAAATTACTTCTAATGCGTCATCATGACATAGCTGTCCATTGCAAAGTTGTTTTGCAATAGACTGCTATGTCAACTTGGACGTTGCAACAACGTTTTTTTACAGATACACAAGCGACCCACACAAATACGTTGGTTTCTGCACTGACACCGCACTGTAGGTGATGAAAACGTTCCCCCTACAAACAGGAAACAGCCTCAGCCACAATCTTGTGTTGCTAATTTATCTGTGTACAAACTAGTTTGGCTTTGAGGGCCTCGTGTTCTTCCTTACACAGCCACCTGTTTCTGCCAGTCATATAGTCATAGTCACAGCATATTTATTACTGATGATTTATGTCAATGCATGTCTTTAATCACGGATAAACTTTTGTTACTGAGTTGAGTTCACAAAGAAAGAATTTCATGGTGCTACAATGCATACGTGACAAAGTATCTTGTCTTAAACTTTCTCACACATATAAGTAAACTACTGAAATTAGACAACTGTAAATAATATAACAGGAAACATGAGCTATGTGACTACAGGTTAGTGTTAGAGTTAGTGCTTGATATTTAAAGGGCAATAAGCAAAGACAAAATTATTTAAAAAAAACAACAGTCAAATTCATATTGGAGTATTTTAATATCTTATGAATGAACATCCTTACAGATCTGTATATGAAATTCTTTTCTGCAGTAAATAATGAGGGCACAATTCATTTCAAGAAAATGAAATGGACACGGACATCAAAAAGGCAATCTTGAAAAACAGACAAGGTAATCAACAACACAGGTGTGAAGAAAACAAAGAACCTGAAAAAGCTGATTTAGTGTCATATAGATAGAGTTGCTCTGGATTCCCAGTATGTGCTAATTGTCATTGTAAAAATCTTTCAGCATCGTTGAACCGTGTGCAAACCCCCTTCACATTCAAATTACAACGACAATAAAAAGAACCATAAGGAGTCGACTGTGATAAATCAGATCACTTTTAACATCCAGTATCAGTTGAGGAGAAGAGATGAGACGAAGATTTACATGTTACTAGACAGTAGCATGCACCCACGGTTCCTTCTTCGCCATGCAGTATGGGACTTGTTGAAATGGGAATATGTTGAAGGGTTGAGAATCGTTCACTGGTTAAAACATGTCATCTAAACATTTGCTTCTTTTCTTCAGAAATACCAATCCAAATATGTATCCGAAAAAAAAGGGATCATCAAGGCCAGCTCGTTTCAATAACATGATCCTTTTTCTATATGTGCCAATGTTAATCTTGACAATGTAATCAAGTTGGGATGAACTCCCAAACATCAGATATTCACAAACAACAATCATCAAGTGCACTTATGACCACCATCAAAACCATTGACACCACAGGACAGTTCCAGTTCATTACAGGTGATAGCACGCTAGGCTTTCAAATCTGCTACAATCCAATTACACATTGTCTAAAAATGCTTCATCATTGTATGTAATGCCATTGCACAGCCTACAGGCCTGACCTTAGGTGTTTTCTGAGGACGTCAAAAGCGTGACCGTGATACCGAAAGAAGAGTCGGTCTTGGTACACATTTTAATGTCAGGTCTCAAAGAGGTAGACAGCCGCTTTGCTCGGTCAGAACATCAGAGGTTATTTATGTGTGTGTTGGTGCAATAGAGATTATTCTAAATGAGACTAATACACACTGTGGAACACGGTGTGATCACAATGAAACTAAGAAGTGTATCACAATCACACTACCTCTTGTTCTGTCATTTAGTACCACTTTAAAACTGTGAAAACACACATTTGCTCTCTATTTATTTCAGTGAAGCTAACATATAATACTATGTACTCAGAAATCACATGTGAAGCTTATGTCAACACTATTCACATCTGACACTCAAACTGACAGCATCCTGTCAGCGACCCATTCATCCCATAGCCAATATATTTAAGACAATGGAAAGTGTGGTTTTGTTAGTGTAGTTGGTTGATAGTGCTGTAAGGTCAGTTAAAGTGGTAAAAAGGATCAGCCTCAGTTCATTCAATACATTCAGCTCTCAAAGTGAAGACCACATGGGATTGATATATAAAACAGAAAAAAAGAAAGAAATCCAACAAACAACAACGACAAACTCTTAAGAGGAGATGTTTGCTCCTCCAAAGAATTCTCAATCCAGTCAAGAAATGCTCAGTCCATAACAACATTGTCGTACTGTTCAACACAAGACTGTTTAAAAATATATTTAAAAAACTCACACACGAGGCTGAATAAAGTACTGAATAAAGCTTTTCGATAGAAAAAAAAAAAAAAAATAGGCACTAAGGTGCTTAGAGTTTTGTTTTGGCCAATCAATGATTGTCACATCACTGCATTCATCGGAAAAGTCTGTCTGAAATGATTTAAGAAAAAAGGGGAACAAATAAAGTTCAGGGGGAAACATGAAAACACACAGACTCTGGGGCTGATTAGGTAGTAGACAGCTGTAGACAGAGGATGAGAGGAGAAACAGACTACAAAAGGAACCACTGGGGGATTTTACATCTGAGTAATGTATTCAAAGGCTTTTGCTTAGATTTAGTCAGATGTTCTGAAATGTGATTACACTCATCATAAACAAATACCTTTGGATGGAGCTCATTCGTTACTCCCTTGCAACGTGCCTCTGGCCACTACAACCACACAACTACGTTCACATATACACATTCAACAGAGAGGTCCATATGGCTGTGGATGCCGAGTGTTCAGTCACCAGATGACTAAAGCTGTTTAGACAGATGCGTTGTATACTCTTGTTAGATAATGAAGGGGGCTACGTTCAGTAGTTCCTCTTATCTTTGCAACGTCTTCCTGCCTGCCGACAGCTCTTAGGACGCAAGCCATCTTGACAGGAAACACACCGAGATAAAGACTGGAAGTCCTTTGAAAACATGTAGGGTCTGACTGGCCATGAAAGGTTTCGCAAGAGGAGTCTCCAAGTTTTTGTGAAATAGGCTCATCTCTAGACCTTCTTTCTGAAATGTCATGGTGACGCTATTAAAAAAGGAATCAGACATCAGATGACTGGGCAAAGGGGGTTCTACCTGAGAAGTGTTTGGCAACACAAAAGAGCTGTAGTCTCAATCTGCTTGAGAGAGGCTGTGAAGAGGAATAAGGCTCTCAGTTTGCTCACTGTCTTCTGGTAACCTGCAATGAGAAAAAGGAAAAAAATATACACAGTGTGTAAAAAACAAAAATTATCTATGACTGTTGACAGTTATAGGTTGGACAAGAAAAGTAAAGCTGCTGTTAGAAAGTTCATTTTAGGCACCCCTCAAGTAAACTGTAAATCATGCGCTCTCATTATACCTGTCCACCAGACCACACTCCCAGCTGTCTTCTCACTGCAAGCTAGGCCTTGTCGGTACCGTGACCACAGGCAAGTCTCTACCAGAGCCATAACCATAACTGCCACCTTCCACAAACTCTACCCCCACATTCTATGCTTATTTCTACACTCTCTTGGTCAACTGAGCATTATCAACACATAATTTGCAGACACAAATAAGACTGCTAAATTTAAACACTACCAAATGTTGTATGCTTTGTAATGGGTTCCTCTTTTCCTGATGTTTTTTTTAGTTTATTACCTGGGCCCCCGGAGGGGATTGACCAGGTATTGCAAAGACCCTGTCGGTGTGTGTGTGTGCGTGTGTCTGCCTGCCCGCAATGACCCTGTCCATCCACATGGGGGACCAGGTTGCCATCTCTGATTGTGCTAGTTGCTTCTGTTTCCATACAGTTTCATGACTCATACTACAAGATAAATCAATATCAAACTCTGAGCTGAAAGTCACAGACATACAGTTTTTGGCTTCAGTTGCTTCAAAGTGGATTAGCATGTATATTTACCGAAAGCGTTTCTTGCGGCAGATGAAAGCAAACATCCTCCTCAGTCCCACAGTCACCGGGTCCCAGTTGTTGTAGTGGCACAGGAGAGTGGCAGTGAAGAAGGACAGGAACACAGGAACGCTCCCCACGAAAAACATCCACGAGAAATGCACCTGTCCACAATACACGTCATCCTTTAATAACCACATCTGTGTACATTGTGGATAGCCAATGGATTACCCTACTAGTTTCTCTGGGGCAGCTGTGGCCTAGTGGTTAGGGAGTTGGTCTTGCAATTGGAAGGTTGCCGGTTCGAATCCTGCCCTAACCATGGTTGAGATGCCCTTGAGCAAGGCATCTAACCCCACACTGCTCCAGGGACTGTAACTGAAACCCTGTAAATGTCTGTAAGTCGCTCTGGATAAGAGCGTCAGCTAAGTGTAATGTAATGTAATGTAAAGTTAGAGCTGTAGTAGAAATACTTTATGTATCCCAAAGGAAATTAAAGAACACTCCGGATACAGGGTAATTTGGAGTTGCTGTACAAATGCAAATATAAAGCCATTTGCCACTCTATTCTATCCACAAGGGATGGGGGGTAAATGTCATGCCCCAGGATGAACAGCAATGAAATTCTACTTAATGCATGCTGGACAGACAAACAACTTTTAAGATGGACTGAGGTCTCGGTCAGTCAGGCCTTCATCAGAGGTTTACACGTCTAGCAAGCAGTGTTGCGCTTTTTGTTTGCTTTTCCACAAAACTTTGTCAAAACTTCAAAGAGCTTCTTAATGGTCTGTGTTGGTTTTGATGTTCCAGAGCTAACTATACCAGCGCATTCCCTGGCAACTGAAGTGTTTTAACTTGTTTGGGTTACAGTGTAGCCGTCTACACGACAAGCTGCTGGGCCTGAATGATGTGGTCTGTCTCGGAACGTCTGCTCTCACCACCAGTACACAAACTTGGGGAGGGGGGAGCAAACACAACAACACGCCCTGCCCTGACGGCTTTATTGTGTGCAACTGGTGGGAGCAATTATAGAAACAAGGGGCAGTGTTTTGTGGTTCATGTTTCATGTTAACATCCTAAATGGACTCCTAAAATAGAGTGCTATATCATTACAATGATCTCCGTGCCTTCAGTCTACCTTCCTTCTTTTTCCAGTATATACCATTTGAGATTGGGTTATAGAAGTAATATTACACTCCTAGTATATTCCTAAATAATACAAAAATTACAAATCAACATTTACCCTTCTTTAGCAATTTCACCCAAAGTCAACAGGAATCACATAATAGAAGCTGCATTATTTCACCCACTGTAGTGCTTACCTTCTGCATAAACATGTCTGCTATGATGGACAGAGGTATTGTGAGACTCAATGCTAAAGTTCCTATGAGAGAGGATGTCAGAAAGCAGCCCCTGCAATGAGAATAAAAAGAACAGCGCATTTTGCGCAACATAGCTAATGATTAAACAGTTCATTAAAACAACCTAGCCATTGTTTCCTTTCTTACTTGTTGTTGTACAGTTTCCCATCAATTATTGTTCTATTTTATTTCCACATTCATTTTGTATTCATTTTGCACAGAATTTCTTTCTGCTTTCTTTGCATTCAAAAACTATTAACAGTAATATGCTTACAATATACTACTTAACTACTAAAACTGTGCAGGTCCCTGGCTACCTTAATGAACATCTGTGTGAATTGGTCTATAAAATCAAACACACGTACCACAGCCAGAGGAACTCTGAGAGCACAGTGCCAATCAGGCCGTTGATGAGGATGTAGGTGCACACCAAGTTGCTGGGCAGCTCGAAGGCCTCAAAGCCAGTATAGTGCAATAGTAGAAAACCAGGCCAGAGAAAGAGGATGTTAAAGAGTCCCAGAAAACCTGCAGAAATACAGGAAATCACGAAGACGTGGGAAGATCAACCAGCTGACTTTAACCACCTCATCCAAGAAATCGATCCATGTTGTGAAAGACTTGTATTTTAGAATTGTAAACCACATTTTTCTGTTGTAATTTGAATTTCATTTTATTACTTATACATACATACATAATTGACCATGGAGGCACTTACAAAATATCTTGTTGCAGTGCAACTCGTGGTCTTTTTAGCTTATTGTACTAGGTACAGCACAAGGTTCACTTACCAAAAAACATGGGAATGTCCATTTTCCCCTCTCGATCAACCTTTCTTTTGATCATGACAATGTACACAGCATATAACGCAGCCCCTGCAAGGGACCAGAGAGACCCTGCACGACAGGAGGAGGACACAGTCAAATGCATGCATCTAGAATAAATGAACTCTGACTAAACAGAGCGATCACCAAAACAAGTCAAAGTCAAAGTGTACTTTATTGTCAGTTCACCATGTAAGAAGCATCACACGGGTGACTGAAATTGCGTTTCACCAGACACCTAATGTGCAATTTAAACTAGAAACACACACACACAGAGCTACACTCGTGGATATGAAGTGTATACAGACATCAACAATAAATAGACATAACACATACAGGTAGACATAATATGCCCTTCCAACAACAAGGAAGTCTGAGTTAGCTAAAATGAACTCAGTGAATAACTCACAACACAGAAAATCCGATTCACAAATGGCAACTCTACAAACATCAGATCATCCACATTTGTAATAATTCCTCTAATAAAGACACCTTAGAAACAGTGCAGAAAAGAAAGATCATGATTACCAATAGTGCCTTTTCCATCTGAACTCTCCATGCTTGAAACGCTGACCAAGGCCACTCCACCAATGCTGAAAAAAAAACACAGCAACATTACTGCATTAGGGCCCTAGGGTCCTAACACTGCTTTATCTGGCCATTGTAAAACAACTATCAGAAAAACAGTGTATTGTTCCTAAAGACTAAGCTAAGGGATTACAGTGTAATGATGTATACCTAATAAACATTAGAAACACAATGTATGCAGATTAGCAGAAATGGCCCTATTATCAGCACAGTGCCCATCATCAGCATTTTCTCATGCTGTTCAACTTTACATTCAACTTTAAACTTGGTGTTAAAGAAGTTATCGCTGTGAAATTCAGCTCCCGTAAACCCTAGGTTTAGGTAAGTGAACTTACAACATTTATTTTCAAACTGATTTCACATTTTTCACCACCCAACCAATAATAGACTTACATGCGCTAAGAGCAGTATTACCTCAGTGCTACAGCTAGGAGCTTGGAGAGTGTGAATCGATCACTGCTACTGCTAGGAAATATGGCTGCCAGGATGAGAGTGAAGAGGCCTGCAAAGACAAGAGTGAACAGTGGAAACAAAGACAAGAGAATTTCAAAAGAGAATTTCATGGAGTGATGATCAATACAAAGATACAAGGATGCAAGGATATTTATTTGTCACATGCATAGACATACTGGGTAGTAGGACATGCAGTGAAACTGTTGAGTCTAAACTGCATGGGGAGTGGGGAGTAAAGTGCATGGAAAGCAGTTGGGGGGATGACTACCAGAGGAAGGGCAGAGGTAGAAAAGGTGATGGGGGGGTGCGAGAAAGTGCATAAAGTGCAGTTATGGTTGGGAGGGAGGACTGGCTGTGGTGGCAGATGATGGGCTGTGTGTGGAGTGGGGGGGGGGCACTGTGTGTGCAGCTGACAGCACTGAGGTGTCAATTGGAACTACTCAACTGTTCAACCAAAACCCAAAATCATGTCCATGCGCACACGCACATACACACACACAAAATGGAGATCTATTTATATGCACATGAAATGAAGACCTATTTACATGTCACCTGGCAGAGTTTATTGTTCTGCACTGCATATTTTTTCAAACATTTCACACAGAGCATTTTGACAGATGTAGCAAGCCTTGACTTTGTGTGTTTTCCTGTTTGTACAGCAGCTAATCTCACCGCACCACACATTTAACCAACACCAGGAACACATTCCTCTGTTTAGTGGCTGTTGGCAAACAGTGTTTTAGGTTCTGTACTGCCACCTTCTGGCCACACTAATGCATTATTTACATCCAGGTGCCAACAAAACAAAGATAAATATTATATTCTAAGACAAACCTTTAGATGTTTGCAATCTAATGACCATTTAACCATCACGATTAATGACTAGATTAATGAATATCATAGCTCGTAGTTACACATAGTGCTTACAACACAAAAGAAAAACAATTACCAGAAGTGGACGACAAAATGTTCACAATGGCAACTTCTGTTTCTGAGAGCGCTTGTTGATAAGAAAAGTTGGCCAGGAACCACTGTGGTAGTTTGAAAGGAAAATGAGAAGTACACAGATGCAAATACAAATGAAAACAAAAAGTACACTGTACAAGAAAATGCTGTGCTCAAATATTCACAGGGCAAATCCATAACTCAGCATCTGAAATATAAAGGTGATTAACTAGATGTTCGGAACTTTCAAAACTACATTAATTAACACATATGCATAATACATATGTGTTAATTACATATACATAAGGATATGCTAGCATGTCCAACACCACATAAGGATTACATATACATGTACATGTACATATACAATTACATATACATAAGGATAACTAGCACGTCCAAAACTAAGACACAAATTAAGATGCTTACAGAAATGTTATGTTGACAACTCACCACAAAACAGACAAAGAAGCTGATTTTAGCCACTTCAGACACGGTCAGTTTGCCAGCTGTTTTGAGCAGCGACACCTGGTCCTTGCATGCAGCATAGGACATGCGAGACAGCTTAGCCTCCAGTGCCTGGTTTGAGGGTAGCTGTCGCACCTCCATGATATTGCTGAAACGGACCCGGCTCTTTTTAGGGGCTTGGGCTGGTGAGAGATGACAGGAAGCTCATTAAATACTACCTTGAATAATGAGCACCCTCCATTTTTATTGTGTTGCCAGAGATGAAGCAAGTTGGAGTTGGTATGTGAGTGTATGTCCATCCCTGGCCTCACTTCAACAAGATATCTCCTACTGCTGGGCAAGAGGGTAACAAAAGGGCATGTTGTGAAAGCAGTGTCTACTCACCAACTTCACAGTCATTGCTGGCAGTGGTGACAATGTCTAGTGAAGAATCCTGAAACTTCACTGGAACATAGAGAGACTCACTCTGAAGGAAAAAATTACAGCCAATAAATATTCACAGCCAGTTTCAAACAGATGTTCAACAATGTATTGAGTGCTTTAACATACATGTCATAAATGAGAAAAAAAAAAAAAAACTTCCACAATGTCCTTTTGTGACAATGTGCTTACCAAGGAGTTGCTATAACCATTCTCAGCTATAAATGGGGTTAGGCATTCTTCAGCATCTGAGAACTGTTAAAATAAACAAATTTAACAGATTACACCGAGAAACTTCACTAATATTCAGTAATCAGCATTCTAATAATACTTTTCTCAAGGGAATCTAAATGCACTGTTCAATGAACCCCATCCTCCACATGAAGTGATTTTAGGTGCAAATGAGTTTTAATCTCTGCTGGCATAGCTGATCAGATTGAACAGTTAAGATAGATTTAAAGTGAAGCCTACTTTCATAATACACAATTTAGCAAAAGCCCTGTTAAAACATAAAAGTTAGGAATAATAGTTTTATTAAGGTCCCACGTGGGATAACATGGGTGAAACATTTTTTTGTTTGCTTTTAAAAATGTACTGCTGAAGACACTGGTGAAAACATTTTGACAAAACTCTCCACAGATTTTTAACATGTTCACTGTAATCTGAAAGTATGACATAAAACTACTAAACAACTGTCTTTTCAAATTATGTCTTGCATGCATGAATTGAACTTCAAACTTCTAGAGGTTGGGAACTACTGCAGTGGTGGAAAGGACCACTTCCAGGCCAAAGTTTTAACCCTATGTAGACACATTATAGTATGAGTTCAATAACAACCGAGTTCACAAGAACAGTTAAAAAACGTAATGGGTGTTATTACACACCTTCATGACAAGCTACACTTGTTTGCCTGTGTGCTTATTCATTAATTGCCAAAATATCCACATTATAACAGATGTATTGAAATGTTTTAGAGAGATGCTGCTTACAAGTGTTGGGTGCTGGCGACGGAATCCACCGCTGCACTGCTGACTCCAAGGTCTCCACACCAGGAAGCCCAGGAGGTACAGAACAAACATGGACGTCTTTGCAAACGTGCTGAAGAAAGGTTTGTTGTACTCCTCCTGCTTGAATATATACTGCCAGACAAAATAGGGCCATTTCAACATTCTGAGAAAATACCAGGGAAATTACAGATGCTATTCAACTCTATCCTGTGTAGTTATGCAGAGGCCATGCTACACTATTATTTTTAACAAATCAATTTAGCCATGTCCAGTGGCCAGAATGGGCAGCAATGGTCTCAAACAACATGATCAACAATGACAACAGACATCTGAGGATCTTCCAAGATGGTGGTTTAGTGACTAACCCAAATAGGTTGACCCACAGCAATAGGAAAATCTGCAAATAGAGGAGTTTTGTGGCTTTAATGTCCTATTGACAGAAAGCCACACGAGATTTACCACCTGTTCTGAGTTAACATACACAGGCAAGTTACTAAACCTGCTTTCTGGAATACACCCTGCTGCTGAGAGAGGACCAGATGACTTACTGATGTCAGCTCAGAGGAGGCCACCCAGATCACATCCACCAGGAGAAGGATTACCACACCGAACACCAAGCGCCTTTTCTGGTTCACCACACTACCCTGGGAGCCCATCTGGTTCATCATAATCCCCCAAACCATCCACAGGCTGTGCAGTCAAATTATGCATGGGCACATGGGTGAACAAAGCATAGATACATGCAAGATTGAGACACTATGAGCAGAGGAAACATTAGAGATTAGAGATTAGGTCTAAAACCAGTGAGCAAACTCACCAAACGCATGCAGAAATCTTGCAAACAGTACCAACAATCTCGTGGATTATTAAAGATCTGATTATAGCTGATATGTTTTGATACTGCTGGTGATGGCATATTTTGTGGAGGACGCTCTTAGGATTTCGTGGGATCTCTCATCCCAAGATTTAATAATGCTTACATTGTACGTTTAGTGGAAATGGAATACGTCCTTTAATGGCCGTTGGAATGAGTTTAAAGATGATCAAGAGTAGCAATGTGTGTTGTGTGTCTTGTTGCTTTGGCAGTAGAGGGCCCAATGTCTGCCACTGACAGTTTACAGCTCAATATAAAACGAGGTTCCACGTAGCTCGTGGAGATTTACTCCTGGAACCACTGCACATAGTTTAGAGAAAACAGTACTGGCGCTGGTCACGATGCAAAAGAGCAATAGGCTGAAAAGATCAAAGTGGCTGAATCCAGAGCCGACTGCAACGGTAAGTAAGTGCACGTTTTACATCGCGGATGGTGGATGGTGGATTTTTCCTGTTTAAAAGCCAGAATTACTGCACATCACCACAGGTGACTGGATCATATATGCTAGTCTAGTGTATACATGAGGTCAAAACATTTGAACTCGCTCACAAGTTAGCCATTTCGTGTGGAGTATGCGTTCAGGTGGACTTGATGAACTTATATTTAAAAATAAAGAGAAATCAAAGTGAAGTACAAGGCGTTCCTTTGTGGTCGAAAGGAAATATTATTCGCTCACATTCACATTATTTAGTCATACGTATTAGATCACGTATTCAGTTAGCTTGCTAGGTATGCTAAAAACATTCACAGTGAAGCGTTTTTCCAGTACACCTTCAGGCGACACTTGGCTAGATGCATCATCTGCACAAGACAGACTTACCAGACACTTCTTCATGGGTGGGGTGAAATTTCCTCCATATGCTCATCCGTTATTATCATTTATTCAATAACTGATTGCTTCCAGTTTATGGAGATGCTATGCAAACTTCGATTACATGTTTGGGTTGTTTTTGCTCATGTGACTTCACTTAACTAACAGGATTGTGGGTAGGGTAGTGCATTACCACCACCATCCTTGATGACGTTGTAGCATGAACACTACACTTCCCGCAACTCATATCGTCACCTCGCGTACCAACTTAACCACAACTGGTATTTATGGATGAGAAAAAAAGTGCTCTTCTACTGTCTACGGTTGATGCCCGACGTGCACTGCACGCTGGAGCCTGGTGTATGAGAGATCTTCAGGTTGTTCTCTGCACTAAGAAATAACGAGTATAAGTATAAAGTATGCTGTATCTGGCAATTATAGTGTCTTCTCAGTACAAATGACTGGCACGTAAGTTTAAAGGATGAATAGAAAACACACTTTGCTATCTCAATAGCCAACATTTACAGGAGGCTATTGTATTGGAGGAAGCAAGTTAAAAATAGGTAATCTCCAAATAATTCCGATTGTGATCATTATGCTGTTTAGGCTATGTAAACCATAAACCATTTGAAAAGGTTATAAAAGGCTAAGGCTATATTTGGGCATATTCGACTGCGCTGTCACAAGACTGATGATAGTTGATTTAAACTTTGCTTTCTGTCATCAGCGTCACCTGGTGGAGTAACAGGATTTAGATAACATACCAAGTTACTAACCAACTAAAAGAGATGTAAATTGCTGAAATTAATAATGTACGCTCATCACCGTGTTTGTGCAGGATAGACATTTATTACAAAAATAGGCATAGGCTACAGCAATGTAGGACTATTCTCCCTGAAATATTTAAGATACTTGTGCCATTGGAATGACGTGACATTTCCGTACACCTCCCTTTTTGTCTCCCCAGAATGTGTTATTTTGAAGTACAATAATGCTACATTTGAAAAAAAAAAGCATCTTCCCGGGATTGTACATTCATGATAAAAACATGGACATTTCTTTTATAAATGTAAATAAAGAGAAAATGTAGCCTGAGATATACGTTGTAATTCCTTATAGTCACTAAAAGTGGAAAAATACAATTAATAGGACATGGCTTTGATCCATCATAAAATGTGTAAAAGTAAAAACGTAGAGGAACCTTGAATGTTGTTTATGAGTTTCATCATGATCTGTAGCTTTTGTGCATGTAAACACTATGAAAAGTTATAAAAACCCGTAATACAAGTAGTAGAGTGAGAGTAACTGTGTCTGACAAAAAACATCTCTCTCACTTGCCTAGAACCACTTGTTGCCATTTAGGCCATTTTTCCTGACCAGTTAAAATGCCCCTCAGACTGAGGTTGAATAGTTGTGTAGCATATAAAAGGATCACTTGGGGCAGGTTAAATAATACTTGCTGTGAAAATAAGATCCCCTAGTTTCAGACATGTTAAGACTTAATCAACTCATCCATAAGGGCTTTCTCATGAGTCAGCAAGGCTTGAAATAAAGCTTCTGCTGCTGACTTGGTGGTTGTGGCTTCCAGTATCTTCCTCATCTTACTTTGGGGTGTTGGTTCTGCCCGCACATTGGCTACCATCTCTTGATGGAAACCCTTCTGGAAAAGCTCATCCACAATTGGTTCGGCATTTTTAACTTTTTGTGTCAAATCACTGTAATTTTCTCTGAAAAAGGCAAGCTTATCTAAAAAGAGAAACATACCTTATTGAAATACACAAGTTGATTATGTAAATTAAGACACTAACTTTAGAGATAACCGCCAGAAAAGGATATAAAGAAGTTTTAAGATCTGGCTGCGCTAACCTATTTTGTAACTGTAGTTGTAAAGCACTTGGAGTTGCAGTTATTGCATAAAAAGTCTTATAATTAGGCTCTCATAGCTATTACAACAATTTTCACACATTTACTACATAATGATTATCTGGAATTTTACGGTATATTGACAGCAATATATTTTTACAGAAAGAATTCTGTCCTCAATGAAACATACATGATTAAAAAAAACAATTACCTGAGACTGAAGAGCAAGATTTAATATTTCCTGTGTTTTTACCTGCAGGACAAGATGAGGAGATTAGAAAAGTGGCTTTCTGGGAACCATAAAGGCATTTCCTTTACTATACAGGACATAGCTTTTACAACAACCAAGCAGATAAAATGCAACAACAACAACACTGTTGAGTAGTTCTTTGGTGCTTTCAAACAGGCGCCTTCTGCCATCAGCATTTTGTTCAGGCCCACAGCACCTCCAGGTTCTCCAGGTTCAACCCCCTTATACCTTAAGATACTGTGCATCTACAAGAGAAATTGTTAACTAAAATGTCGACCACGACACTTTGTTTGGTTTCACAGAAGTCACCAACAGTATAGTATGGCACAAATCAATGTATTCCACCATCATCTAGTAAACTCCCATCCAATCCAGTCCCATCATTAACTGGAAAGAATTCACCTCGGCTTGTGTCTTATGATGTTAGAACCTGATTATATAATCGTATATCAAAATCAATATCAATATATGTCTCCTTGTTACCCTGGATCAAGCTGATTTTAAACCATAGCAGAATATGGTTTAAATAGCCAACACCCAGCTTCCTTCTTGCCTATACATCGGCTGTCTATAAGTGGCTTTGCCAGTAAATTTAATGTAGTTATCATCATCCACAAAGGAGACCTGTACAGTTCTTAAACTGACCGTCATGTCCTTGACACCATGCCAGTCTATCCTGTTCTCTGTTTGTGGTGCCCCAGCCCCTAGCCCACTTCCTATTTTTTGCTCTTGAGCAAATCTGGTAACCAACTTCCTCCTCTGTGTCAATGTAGCCGTGCATCATACTGTCCAACTGTGACCCAACCAGGGCCCTGCTCTTCTGTTCTGTACTCTATGCTGCAGTGGTGGTAATGGAATCCAATTTTTCCATGTTTTCACCTCTGGAGCAGTGCTTCTGACCACTAAATCCTTGAAGAGTGACAGTCACCTAGCACATCTGAACTACGTACCACAACAGGCTTACCAATGGTAACTTCAACAGTGTGTGACAACAGCAGACCATGGTCTAATTTCTGTTATTGACCATCCAATGGTAATTAATTCTAGACTGTGTTAATGTGTGTCTCACAACCGTAGGCTTCATTGTCATTTTTATGTTAGAGCAATTGAAATGTGAAATGGAATTCAAGCAGTACAGTAAGAATTGCTTCAGAAATGAAATCTCCTAGCCGACCTATAAGTTATTAGATCTGTCCTTGTTTTTTATGTGGAATTATGCAGACTGCCTAAACGTAACAAAAGCAATGGCAGCAGAGTACATTGTCAATGCCAATGACTAGTGTAACTTTACCTCACCTTAGCATCAATATTTATCAACTTCTTCCAGCAGTTTTACTTTACTAATGGATCCATACTTGCTAGATTTCACATATATCCTTGCCCAAGTGCAGAATATAATTTACCTTGACCAACTGACACGGACACAGGGACACAAAACGTCTTAACACTGGTTCAGTGGTATTTGATACTTACATACCTGATGCTTACATACCTGAGCTTTGTGAGGAATTGGATCCAGCTGTGAAGTTAAAAGAAAACTCAACATCCTCAGCCACAGTAGAGTATGTTAACTTTGGGGCAAAAATATGGCTATTATTTGTTGCCACCATACGTGACCCACTGCTGGGCATGCCTACTGGTGGGCACACTTGGGAAGGACCAGCGTTGCATCCTGAGAAGAAGGACATGTAAACTCTTAACTCATTACATACAGTCTTCTTTCATCAGAAAAAAATGCAATACAAGCAATTACTGCTTGACAGTTTCTCTCAAAATTATCAACAGGGCTGGTTTGCTATAAAGGCTATAGCCTACTTACCTTGTTGCCCATCTACATTAACCTGCATTTTGTAACTTTTCATGGTGGCGTTGCTGGTCTCAGCTGCCACAATGGTGCTGCCCTGATCTGCATACGCCACAGGGCCTGCTCCTACAGCAAGAAATGGACATTTAGCTACCTGTTTCATGAGCGAGTTCTAAGACTACCTTTTGAGCAACGTAACATACCTTGACTGCTGCTTAAGTTCTTAATTTCAAGAAAGGTTTCCCTCAGGAATTCAGCAAGCTCTTGACAACGCTCTTCTCCTTTCTTGTCCATAACTTCCAGCAGTAATTTGATGGCCTTTTCTCCACTTAGCTTAGTTATGGCCTTGTTCTCTGCCATTGTTATCACATCCTCAACATGCCCCATCACCTCATCAAGGCGATTTGCCAACAAGGTGCATAGAGTGTCTTTATTGGACTGGATAAATTCCATACTGTGACTTGAGAGAGAGAGAGAGAGAGAGAGAGAATGCACAATAATATTCATAATTATTTACATTTTGCCTATGATGCAAAGCAAGTCAGGGAGACTTGTAGATGTTGTTCCTTTATTTATAGCCTTAAAACTACTGACATATGTAGATAGTTACATAACATATTGGCTTGCGCGGCCAGCACTGCTCCGTTGGCACACCCTGTAAAGGGGTTTTAGGGCAAGACTATAGAAGGTAGACATTAAACAGCAACTTTTTTCATTGGCTAATTTACGTAATCCAAAGTCGATGTGTTTTGTTTAGCAAGAATTGTGTTCTTGTATCATAACAAAAAAGCTTCCTAGTAGATGACATGGGAAAATAATACAGAATAGCAAACATCCGCTACCGATACTTGCTGTCTCTCGATATATACATTGCAAACGAATGTAAAGAATGTAAATGTTCTATAATGTATTGCTCTGAATAACATATGCTGTTTTAGCATAATGCGGTTGGCCAGTCAGAAACTATAACTTCCATTATAAGTTAGGCTATACAGTGTTGCTGTAAATTTTCGATAATACACCGACATCATTTGCCAAACTGCCTCAGAAATCGGAAATGCTTAGCATATACATGTTTTATTTCTATCGTAGGCTGTTGTATTTTTGCAGGGGTTACATATTTATATAATATTTTAAAATATTTTGTGGTGTTATTACCTTGACAGCGCAACTTCTCAGGATACCCTCTTATACTTTCGATTTCTACCAAGTTTCCTGCCTGCGTCCCAACAAACGGAAGTTGTGTATTTCTATTCGAAATGGAAATGACATGTTTGGCTCATGCCCCAACCTGCTGGAAAGAAAATAGCGTACTGAGAAAACTCCAATAGCCTAAGCTTTTGTCGTTTTGTTTAATCAAATCACTAAGTCTAGATCGCCCCTCGATTGTGACAGCTTTTTGTAGGACAGCCTGGGCGTACTTATTGCATAAGCCATGTGCAGTATACGTAGACTGCATTGGCATCACAGTTATTTAATATTCCAAATATTTGCCTAACCTGACTATTGCTCTTTTGGTGTTTTAAAAGTAGGCCTCAGTTAAAGAAGTTTAACAAGTAAAACATTATATTGTTCAGCAACATGCAGGCAAGGGCGCCACTAGAAAATGTGTGCCCCCTGAAAGAAAATAATTTTCGGCCCAAAATTTTGCATCTATGCATATTAGGGCATCCCATGTGTTGTAAACTGCCTATGGGCTAGTAGCCTTTAATTAGCTGCCACACAAAGTCACAAAGTAGGATGGAGGCTGCGTTAAAAGCTCATTATATGGGCAAAATACTCCCTCACCCTTATCATTTTCAATATGGACCTAATCTATAGCTTAGGCTATTCATATGAATGACAGTGGAAACATTTCTTTTTTTCTTCACCATCCTGAAAGTAGAGTGATGGGCAAATTCAGCTTTTCACTAAAATCAGCTTGTTAATGACCAGCTAGTTGAAATATTTTTTAAAACTGTGTGACCAGCTGTCAGCATTTTTTCTCTTCTGCAACTCTCTCTTACCTTTCTTCTTTCCTCTGATATCCTCACATGCATTTTGAACAGCTGTGGCATTGCACGCACCACAACTGGTACGTAAACTTAACTTACTCCCTGACATAACTGTGGATGTGTGACATATATGCAAAGATCACTACAAAATCTAAACAACCAAACCATATATTCCTTTAATCTGATTAACAAACTAAATTAGTATGGCCGTATATTTCACTTGCATATGGTTGATTAAATATCTTAGTCCTCTGTGGGCCCCTGTGAAGCTCAGGGTCCTCTGAATTGTCCTGACCTACCCCCCACCCCCCCGGCACCCCTACCAACATGTTTTGTATACCATATTATTTTACCACACACATATGTTGATTGTAATAAATGTAAGCAAATGTTGTGATGTGCTTTAATAAATTGCTTACAAATCTAAATGATTTTTTTTTTCCTATTTCAAAGTTCGAGTCAGTTGAAATGAAACAAAGCATCTTGGATTTATTATGTAGCCTACAGATCAAGATTTATCAACATAAAGAGAATCTCAGCATAACAACAGGCTATTCATTGTTGCTTTTATCAGGCTTATTATAAAATTCATCAAGAAACAATGTACCAGGGCTTGTCCACTGGTGTTCACTGGTTTCCTATATAGTGCACTATATAGGATGTTTGTTACATTGTTTGGTTTACAAAGTGCGCTACATAGTGAACCAGTGGATTTGGTGATTTCTGCCTCTGCCTCTGGTTCATTTGTTGGACACCCTTAATGCATTTCACACTGTAACTGTGTTATAAACAGGCCGAGCCGAGTGTTTGGAGCGAGTGTTTGGCAACACGGCGGGAAAGCCTCTCCTGTAAAATGCGGAGGCGTCTGGCATCAAAGGCATCGGTCAGCAGGGGGCGCCAGTGCTTACCAACGCCATGAGACTCCGCTCCTCATCCACCACAACACGGCGACAAAAGCTGCCGTCTGAGGACGTAAGTGCAAGCTGTCTTATCTTCCTCCCCATCAGCATCCCCTCCGTCTCTCTGACATGTCGTTATTGCGTTCGCGAGATCTGCATGCTCGGCTCGTGGCGTGTCCTCAAAAGGTGACAGTGCATGCGTACGTGTGTATTTGTGTGCACGCTCTGAAATCGCTTATTTACCATTTTCTTCACTCCCCTGCTGTTATGTTTTGGATGCTGAAAGCCTGTGCATGCTTCTCTCTCTCCCCACTCTCTTCCTCCCACTCACCCAGAGACCTGCACGCCAACGCACAGACTGCTCGCTTTTGTCCAAAGAGCTGTGCTGTTGCCATGGCAACCGGCCCTGGAGGACAGACTGCAGTCAGGGTTGAGTTTCAGAAGGGGGGCCTAAGAGAGAGGAGGAGGAGGGAGCATATAGTTGGCACGAAATTTAAGATCAGTATGGATTATCATGGTCCTCATTGTTGCAAGCTTTTTTCCCCACTGATGAGAAGCCATAATTGACAGGAAGGGGGAAAATCAGCCTCAGGATAGGTATATTGTTAATGCAAGTTTTGAGGTGATTATCCTTGATTGGGAAAAGTACACTGAATCTTCAGTGTACCTCTGTTCTTGAATTGGTTTTGAATACAAAACTAAAGCAAATGTATTTTGCCATGGGTTCAAATTACTGGGTTGTTGAATTTGTTTTTTAGTTCAGCTAAATACAACAAGTAATATAATGTGATTTAATGAAAATAATATGTGAAGATTTCTAGGGCCCATAACTGGTTCATGGGTTCATGGGGACTAACTGGGGATAACTGAGGACTGTATGTTCATATCATGCAGTTATCATCATCTCCAGCAGATGGCAGTCTATAGCACTGTAAAACTTGGTCAACAAAGTTTAGTTTACCCCAGTGGTTTGATCTAAGGGAACTCGTATATTACATTATTTTGTTTATCTCCACAGAGAACTGGCTTCCTTTCTTGCTCTCAGGTGTAAAAATGTTTTCTAAATAATTTACATGGGTTTGAAGTTAGAATAGATAGCCTTATGCAAGTCATGCGAATCGCCTCAAACAGAATCATGCTGCACACTGGCGCCATAACACTTAAACACACAGGCAGGCATGCCGTAGACATCTGCTCCAAAAGAAGAAAAAAGTCATGCGATTCTACTGCTTATGTGTGCTTTGTGAGAACGCTTTGATAAAAGTTTGTGAGGAGCTGTTGTGAGACACCAGTGTGGTAAATTTAAAACCGGCCCTGACCACTGCTCTGTCCCACTTGACGTCTTTGCTGGAGGAGGGCACAGGGACGTCTATCTTTGACTTGTGGATCAGAGGTTGAGCAAAAGACCCCTCCCTCTCCCCGTCTCTCTGTGTCACACGTCCAGGGGCCTGCGATTGGCCCCGTCTGCGACAGGTCTGGGGGAAAGGGCGGGGTGGACGCCTCCGGGCTTGCCAAAAAAAATGTGACCTATCAGGGCGCAGCTGTCACTTGAAGACTTAGAGGGACTCGGCTGTCACCCTTCCCGGGGGGACTAGACTGTTGAGGGAGGGTGAGATCATGACTGAGAGTGCCTGAACTCTTCGGGCAAAAGGGGGAGAAAAAAAAGTGTATGCGCCGTAGGCGTGGTGGAATCAGACGTCTACAGACTTTGGAGAGCCAAGTACGTTTTAGAGTGCGAGGGGGGCACTTCAGGAGCGGCGAGCATTCTCCCTGTGTGTGTGTCCTAAGACCTGGAAGATTTGAAACAGGAAGGTGGCAAGCAGGAGGCCAGCGCTTCCAAGAGGCAATCCAGAAAGTTGTTAATGCAACATGATCCTATGGAACTCGCTCTAAAAATATCATCAGACGGGAGTACATGAACCACCTCTGTCTGTTTAATTGGCTGCAGATTAGGCGTTTTGTTTTCACCAACCTAATTACAAAACTTTATGGCACAAGCACCCCGAAGGTAAACCCTGTTTATTCATCATTTTTGGTTGTTCATTGCGACAGAAAGTATACTTGTTATTAAGCCAAAACCTTGCGTAGACTGCCAGAAAAACAGGCCTGTTTCACATACAAGCGTTTGAGGTCTGTTCAGCAGGAAGACTTGTGGTAAAAGATGCAATGGTAGCATGTGCTTTTGACCTACATTGGACAATCCATAGGAACAGAATACCCAGTATCAAGGCCCAGTTTTTCAAGATTTGAAACGGAACTGATTCACTTGCGAAATAATCCCCTTGTATAGTCCTATAGCTTAAAGATACAGGCATCAGGTTTTGAGAAACATACACAGCCATGAAAAAAGCAGAGGTGCAGATGACCCTGAAGAAGGGTGCGGATGATAGAACGTATGGCGTCGAACCTCCTAGCCCTCGACTAGCATCCAAACGGGCTAAAGTCAACCCTGACCAGGTGGTGCCAGATCCCGAAGGCTCGCTGTATCCCACACAAACTCCACCCGTGTTCATCCGGAAGATGAGGAACTCTGCAGTGGGCACGGGATGCGACATCCGTCTCAAGGTGGCCGTGGCTGGGGACCCACAGCCTACTCTTTACTGGTACCACAACGATGACCTGCTGAACATGGATAATCAAGAGTACGGCGGCCTGTGGATCAGGGATTGTAAACAGAGTGATGCTGGCCTCTACACCTGTATTGCCACTAACTCCCTCGGAGAGGCTAGAAGCAGTGCGGTCCTCGCTGTTTTGGATCTGGGAGAAGGTAACTCAATGAATGAATGAATGAATGAATGAATGAATGAATGAATGAATGAATGAATGAATGAGTGAGTGAAGACTGACAAGCTTTTCATCAGTCATTAAGGATGTTGATTGGTAAAAATTCCACAATTTGCAACAACTTCCTGTTTTGGGAAGCTAATAACTATTAATATATGGTTTATATCGATATTAACCAGCATTATCAGGTAATATAATAAACTGTAAGAGTTGCTGAGCCTGAATCTTACAGACAAAGAGGTTGAAGGTGCGTATTATCAGTCAGATATACTGAGGTGACAAAGATGTAGTGAAAATGTGATAATTGCCTCCATAAGCACCTCATCCCTCTGATGCGCCATTCAAAATGGTGGGTCATGTGAAAGACAAGTAAGATGGGGCGGCGGTATCCTCTTCGGTCACTTTGTTTAGTCCATGCTGCGTGTCCTGCCTCCCTCTGGAGGCCGACTGGAGGTAGAGGGCGGCGTAGAATGATGGTGGCAGCTGAGAACCTGAATCGATGGCTGCACCATCTTAAAGTAGAGCTGTGAAATACTGCTGTTGACTGAATGGGTTACTTGCTATCGCTAACCGTGTCATGTAGTGGTTGAAAGATGTGAATGACATTTTACAAGTTTATTAGAACAAGAAGCCAGGTGTTCTGTCACATTTTTAGAATAAATAGTTAATGCAATGAATTAATTGGTAAAAGTAGTGGATTATTTCAGTTTGTTTCATTTAATTTAATCTTGAAAATGAGTGAGTGTTTTTTAAACAAGTCAGGAGTCCTTGGTGGTCACACACCAGATCAACCTCTTTAACATGGGCAAAAATAGGCTGTTTGTAAGCGGAGTTGAGGTTTCACTCATGGCACTGATGATCCCCTTCAAACTGTCACCCATTCAAACATGTACTGCCAGGGCTGGATTCAAGTATCTCGTTGGCTGACATTTCACCTGAAGTAGTTTACAGAGAACTAGTGCTTCTTTTATGTACCTTCGTGGCCCTGTATCTCAAATGAATTGCCAAGACTGATTTGCTGGTGCTTTTTTGTCTGTGTAAACAAATTAATTGTAAGTAGCAGTGATGTTCAAAAGACACTTCCCATGTGTGTGAGATAAAATCATGGCGTTGCAACTGCATTTTTTGGGATAAAAAATGCCCCTCTCTGGTGCTGTGTTTGAATTCCAGCATTCCCAGTATAGATACTGGAATCTGTATGTGTGAGTCTAAGTCTTTTTCTCCTTCTTGCTCTCTGTCTCTCTCTGTCTGTGCCATCTTTGAAAGGATACTCTCCATGGCTGGATGGCCACACCTGCTGTGTCACTCAGGCGCCCCAGTCTTCACACTCAACCACCGACAGTCTCTCTCTCTCTCTCTTTCTCTCTCTCTCTCTCTCCCCCCGTTTCTCTCTCTCTTGCCCCCAGTTATTTATACCTAGGAATGTGCCAGGCCTCAGATTTTTGTGATGTTAATAGGCCATGGCATCTCTTGTTACACAGGAAGACATCACAGCTATAATTAGCCCAGTGGTGCGGAGACTTGCCTTCAGCCATCTTTAATCCGATTGACTTAGGGTGTTTTTATTTAGTCTCACATTCTTGTCCTATCAATACACATCACCCAATCAATATGTACAGTTATAGCATGAGGTTGAAAATAGGTTTGTCCCACAGACAGGGCTCAAATGGGAAATTGCATCAGCTAAATTTTGAAGAAGCTGGTGTCGGGGGCAAGCGGCTAGGTGTGAATTTAAAGCCTGGTTTTAAGAGTGTGCTCAGCAGTTGGAGTAAACTTCATCGGTGAGAACCATAGGGTTGGGTGGAGTAATCCACATGTGCCAGGCCCTCAGGGTTGGCTGGACAGAATGACTTGTGTCGCATCCATGTAGTTATTGATTGTGCATTAAAATCTTGCTGAAAGTTAACTCGTAGCCATGCTCAGTAAAAAGGGCCCCAACACTTTGTAAGCTCCTGATGCATAATGCATTGTTAGACTGCACCTCAGCTGGAGCTGCTCTCGCATATAATTGCCTTGTATGTACTCAGCCAAGCAGGCTTCATCTGTTTTATTCAGCAGCAGTGTGTGTGTGTGTTTGAGGGATTTCCACCTGTCTCTGCAAGACCAATTACAGCAAAGTGTTTGTAATGCAGGTGCAGTCACCAGTTGGAGGGTGTTTTGTGCAGAAGGGAATGAGAAAGACAGGTGACAGCTATACACATTACCCATACATCTTACAATACAAACCGAACAGCCGCAGTTAGACGCTTATAAGTTTGAAACTGCTGTATTTTATCTGCATGTCATCATGGAACTATTATATTCCTATTATACACAACTACAACTGTAGCACACTGAGAATTTAAAACAGGACATTATAATAATCACAGCTGTATACTAAAATATTCTATTGTTTGCTTGGAGGAAAGTACAGTATGTTGGCTGTTGTTCAGCATCTTAGTGTATACGTTGCTGCACTTTCATTATGGAGATGCCTCTTGCACAGCGACATAGAGTGTGATACTGTAGTTGGTTGTTGACAACATACTGAAGTGTGTGTCAGTGATAAACTTTTACGTATATTATGTGTGTCTTACCTCCAGCCGTAAAAGCAAATACAACCATTGCCGTGCACACTAAGGACCACATTAGCAGTCAGGGACTAAGTAAGATTCAGCATCCTGGAGAAAAAGAATGTGTGCAAATGTGTTTTCTTTCAGGAGCATCTAATCCCTTCCACATCGCTTGTTTGTTTGTTAACCTTTCTTGGCTTGAGGCTCTGATTGTTTGGTATCCAGGAGCACTGATGGAGATTAAGCGAGGCCCAATGAACTGCCTCTCCTCCTCACTGGTCCGAGAAATTTAATTTAGAAATAAAATGAGAGAGTAGCAGCATTTGCAGGTTGACCGCAGACAGAGAGAGAGAGGCAGAATAAAGAAAATCCCACTAACAAGGAAACACACACAGACAAATAAACGAATCACACACAAGAAAAACACAATGTACTTTTATCATTTTAATATATTTATTGTCTGTGGCATATTTCCTTTTAGTTTCACAAAAAGATATTCATTTTTGAATCAGTTATCCTTCCAAGCAGTGTTAGACCACAGATTAAGAGCAGTGGGTATTCTTCATTGTACAAATATTTTATGGTACACCAAAGAGATTTACAATGAATGAGAAAAGTCAGTTGAATATCATGATGTGTTCTTGGCCTCACTTGATTTATGAATTTGGATTTTATTTCTCACCATTTCATGTCTGAATAAGATACATAGTGATATGTATTAACCTGCTTTAAAAGCTGGTAATTAATAGTGCCATTTAGTTTTAATTCTCTTAAAAGTCAGTTGTTGACTTGGTACATATACCTGAGCTCTTTCCAGACAGCACTGCTGTGGTGTTCTGTGAAACACAAGAGTCTCTTTTTAGAGCTGTTGATAAAATTATGCTGAATCAGACACACACACACACACACACACACACACACACACACACACACACACACACACACACACACACACACACACGAATTTACATACACAGACATTTACTGATTTCATTTATGTGCTAGAGGCTGCAAATCTTGTAGTGTGAAAATCAGATGTTTTTGGAATTTATAACACATAAGCCCCTGAAGTGTAAATTTTCCCTGCATACATTCATAAACCAAAAATAATGTTCACAGTGATGTTGAATATTACAGTCAGCAGTAGTTCTGCAACTGTAATATTCAAGGGTCACAGTGCATAATTACATAATTACATCAACATGAATGTTGCATATAGCAACAGCATGCAGTAGTCACATTATTATTATTATTATTATTGTTATTATTATTATTATTATTATTATTATTATTATTACTACTATATCCTGTGTCCTGTGTTACTGCAGATCTTTCTTTTGTGTTTTGCAGTGTCTGTGGGTTTGCAGCAGTATCGCAGTGCTGCTACTCTGAGTACATCTTAACACAATGTTTTGATATATGATCATTAGAGGGAGAGGCGCTGTCTATGTGTATTGGTCGTATATGTTCACCAGCTGCTGTTTACATACGTACTTACATTTCATGGTCAGACTTTGAGATCATTACATACTACAGCATAATGTAGCCTTGTCTTCTGCTGTGAAGCTTCAATGGGATGGGATGTGCGTTACTGTGTCGAGTGTGTAATATGGTCCCAAAAATAGTGTGTTTGACTCATCGCAGTCGAGGTGTGAGAGACGAAGAGGCCGTTATGGATGTCATAGAACTGACTTACACAGAGATATTCACCATCACCAAAGCTGAAGATATCAGTGAGAAAAGATGAGATGTTTTTAACATAACTGTTATCCATGTTACAGATGTTCTTTCTTCCTGGATGAATTTGGCAAGGTATGTTTTTTCATTTGCCAAGTTGCCAAAACAGGAATGGCTTTTAGCAAGATCTTTTGTGAAATATCAAATGTGTCACATTCACTGAAAGAAGAGAATCCTAAAGGTAGGTTTTATGTTAATCTTATCCAAAAGTGCTTCATATCAGCATCACAGTACTGTAAATACATGTAAGATTATGAATTTGTAAATGGATTATACACCTCGGTTCTTGGTGCCTCTGGTCAGGGAGCAAACACTGTCGATTTAATGATGTTACTTAGCAGGCAAAAAAGTAGATGTTGTTAAAGACTCCAGGGTGATGGCATTCTTGGCCTCTAACAGCCAGTGTTGCAGTCACAGGCTTATCTATCGGATGTGCGTTATCATGGCAGGCTCAAGGTGTGCTTAGAGACTACTGACTCCATTGAACCAGACATTATATAGTTTGAAGTTAGAAATGTGTGGTTTTCTTGACTAAGGGGTCTCCTTAACAGGTAATTATTGCTGTACAACAGAGACTACATTTAGATTTTGAGGACTCTGACAAACATTTAACAAACATTTCTGGCGAGTATCTTTGTATCTTTCTTCCTCTTCCCATCTGTAAAATGATTAAGTTTCTACTCATCTTTTGGTCTCTGTGATTCATGAACGTGCTCCTGTCCTGGTGTGGTTCACCACAGAAAGAAAATCCCTACACCAATGTGGGTCATTGGAGTATTGCGGGATGATGTGTCATGGATGGACAGATATCCAATGATGCAGCACTTCTTACTGGACATGGAGTAAGTCAGACAACAGGTGCCATCTGTTCATAGCCTGGCTAATGCTAATTCAATAACGGAGGTATATACATAG
Organism: Coilia nasus; assembly: GCA_027475355.1. NCBI lineage: Eukaryota > Metazoa > Chordata > Actinopteri > Clupeiformes > Engraulidae > Coilia > Coilia nasus. The sequence continues at coordinate 17,566,755 of CM050213.1, read as the reverse complement.
AATATTGCTCACCAGTTTGTACAGTAAACGTGTTCTGTATGCATGCCAATGCCTTCACTCAGTGGCTATGCTCCAGTTCATGATTAGTGCCATGCTTGCTCTGTATTCAGACAAATGAAGGTGATCTTTATAAAATCCCTCCATGGCGCTACTCCATATCTGTGAGCAGTGTAGCATTAGCAGACAGGCCAAGGGTCAGTGGAACACTATCGGAGACAACCCATTAAGAGCTAGAATAGGAGTCGGTCACAACAAATGAGGTCAGTGGCGTCTTGCGAATCTCAATGAGGACGGCCCAGCTGCAGCTTAATTACCTCGGGCTGCCACCGCTGACAGACCCATCTGGGCTTCCTGAGCCTCTGAACTCAATGTTGATTAAACAGATGCCGACCTTGGGCTCAGACCCTGCCCGTTACTCAGGGAAGCCAAAGACAACATTGGTGAGTGCAGAGGGGAGACTCTACCGTCCACCAAAGACTGGGGCAGAATTCAGTAGTGGCTATACCTTCAGTGCTCGTCAGAGGATGTGCCTTAAATAGTAAACACCTGTTTTTTTCTTTTCCTTTAGTGTATAGGTGTATGCAGGAGGAAGTGTTTCACCTAGCATTTAGTTGTAGAAGCGGTGTTCTCAGCAGCCAGATGACGTTTGCCCAGCTGTACTGGGGTGGGGGGTTCAGGGCTTGGTTCATAAATGGATACTTCTGACTTAAGAAATGGACAGATTGTGGAGCAGCTTTGGTCTAGTGGTTAGGGACCTGGTCTTGCAATCGGAAGGTTGTCAGTTCAAATCCCGCCCTACCCATATTTGAGACGCCCTTGAGCAAGGCATCCAACCCCACACTGCTCCACTGTTCTGTAACTGAAACCCTGTAAATATCTGTAAGTCGCTCTGGATAAGAGTGTCAGCTAAGTGTAATGTACTGTAAAGATTGAGACTGAAAACCATGACCCTGGGTGTAGTGCTTACACCATGTGTAATGATGAAAGGCATTTATTTGATTGTGACTTCACGGGTCACATGAAAATGTTGTGGCAGTGCAGAGTGTGCCTGTGCTGAATGCATATAGGAGAATACACTGGTAGGTATGACATACAAGTGGTCTCATGACAGAACAGTCTCTTAATACCAGTGAAGAGATAAACAGGTTGCTATAATCGTTACATTTTATGTTGTTGTTGGTGGTAGAGTGTCCATGACTTTCAAAGTTTACGACAAGAGTACATGATTGTCTGTAAGGAGCTTGTACAAATTCTTTCCAACAAAGCACCATTCTCATTGGCTGTTTGTTTTGCTGCACGGCTATGTTTAATTCATGTTTACAAGCAGGTGGATTACTTCAAAGCAGTTGGATTACCAGCTGCATTACTAAGCCCACTTTTCAAAGTTCCCCCTTTGATTTCCCTTTATCCCATAGTGTGACATGTGACATGGGACCTTTCTTCCTGCAATGTGATCATTTCAGCGCACCATAGTTCAAGGCAGTGACGTCAATATCAGAGCACAATCTCCATGGTGCCAGTGACCCTGAGGTGCAGAGAGGGCATAGCATTCGTGCTGTACCCATGCCGCCCACACCCCTTTGTGTGTGTGTGTGTGCAGCTGGACCCCACTGGTTGGCAGGGCAACTCACGTGTCGCACTCATTGACGCTTGAGAGCGGCGGGATTTCCCCCTCGGAGCTGCAGTTGCTGCTGCCGGTCAGGAGGCAGCGTAAACAGGCAGTGGGCCATAACGCGCCTCCTCTCCTCTGCTCTGCTCTGCTCTGCTCTCCTCTCCTCTCCTCTCCTCTCCTCTCCTCTCCTCTCCTCTCCTCTCCTCTCCTCTCCTCTCCTCTCCTCTCCTCTCCTCTCCTCTCCTCTCCTCTCCTCTCCTCTCCTCTCCTTGCCCAGCTCGCACTCTCACAGAGTCACACGTTTAGGGGGAACGATGCGGTCATGTGTTTCGGGTGAGGCCTAATTTAGGATGTTGTGATGAACACGGACTTCTCCTCGTGCACTGGTTCAAACCGAGTCTCGCTGTATGGCTGAGTCACACCTTAAAATATGAAAAACAAAAGCCCAATTCCATTAGCTCCATCCAAATAAGATCTGCTTGAAGTTGGCCCTTATAGACCACTCTCTCATGATTGTTTTCAAGCGGTGCAGCAGAACAGCAAAACTAAAGTGCCATCTAGCATTTTTGTTGCAGCAGTTGAGAACATAATGAAGGCATGCCATCTGCCTTATTTCACTATTCTTTAGCATGCTGACCTTGCTGTCATTATGAAGGTCACCCTTGGCATCGCCGTTCCTTACTAATCAGGTATTTAACATTGCCATCACACCACTCAGTATGTTTTTCTACGCAGATTCAGAGGCAGCGTTTATCCCTAAGGGTAGAAAAATACCTTTATCAGTGGGTGCACATGTCCATCTTAATGGTGTTTACAGAGTAATGCCCCCCCAATATGAGGCAGGTGTATGAGGCATACAAATTCTGTGGAGAAGTATGGTCATTGCCACTACCTGCCTTTGGATGAGATTATGTCTTTTTTTTTGCACCGTTGTTTACTATTTTATCATTACCCTTGGCCATGAGGTCAAAAGCAAAGCTGTTTATTAATGTTTATTATTTCAATGGTTTCTCATTTCAAACAAAAATGATTTTACATTACAGCAATATCGTGTCGCTTTTATAGGGCCGGAGTAAATAAACAGCCCCTAATAAACCTGCTCCTTTCCCCCTAGCTCGACACCGGATCTCCTGTAATGGCCGCTCGCTCACATGTCGCCCCTGCAGGTCTGTTTTGATTGAGGTGGACTGACGGTGCGCTACTTGCTGGGATAAATTAAGCCCCTGCATGAACGCCCATTTTGGTTGCAGTTTTACCGGGCGACACCAGCACCCCTCTCTGTCTCTCCGCAGGATTACTCTCTCTTCAGGCTCATTTCCAATAGCCTGCAGGGTCTACACCTTATCGTACCACCACACGGCCCAGTACCTCCTTCTACTTTTCTAGAATTTGCAGGAGGACTGGGAGACATATTTAATGTATGCTAAGTATGTTGTGTTAAAGAATGTAGAGGTTTTGCAAGAAATTGTTCATTTAAGCGGCCTTAAGTACACAGCACTTACTGTTATGTCTCTACTGTATTAAGTGTTATTTCTTACTGTAAATCACTTTGGGTAAAAGGTCAAGTAGTAAACTGTTTTGTGTGATTTTTATTTTTGTCCCTTGTAAAACATCCAAATGATTCAAACAGAAGTAGTGGAATCATGGTGGAGCTGGTAGTGTATGTTAATGGCAATACAGCATGCTTCAGCCATTGACTAATTGTATACAGTCTGTGGCTTCAAAACCTGAGTCTCTGTTGAGGTCATTTTACTGGAAAAGTCTTTTCAGATCTATAAATGTAGGACATGTAGTTTATCACAGGCCCATGGAATATCCTTTTTTTTTGCTGAATTTGACCAACTTGTGCCTTGACCATGGCATCTGAAGAAAAGTAGCAAAATCTGTCATGTGCTGAACAAGACAGAAAGTGACAAGGTTAGGTGATAAATCTTTTTATAATATCGCTGTTGTCACTTGTCAGTGGTAACACCAGAAACACTGGATGGAACCCAAATTAGTGTGTGCTGGTCAGCTGGAAGATCAAACTGAAATACTGAACAACAACTGCAATATCAGATAAACAATTATCCTGTTATAAAATACCATGTGTGGACAAAATGGTAACAGCAAATGGCAACCTATTGTTGTGGTGCAATGTGCATCATCTTAAAGCATTAGAGTTACAACAACAAACAAAACACTTTGCCCCTGAAATCCCCTAAAAAATCACGGCAAAGGAAAATCGAATCTCTCAGTGCTGCTCAGTGAATATGTTCCTCCACTAAGCTCTTGCATCACAAACTTATCTCTGAAAAGGCACAATATGATCCTGTAATGGGCAGGCACGGCAGAGAGGGGGCAGATGAGCGAGTGTTATTACCCTGAGGGGGGCAAGCAGGGTGGGCTGAAGGAGCAAAGCCAGAGCCAGTGTAAAGTGGGCAGGTGGGAGGAAGAGAGGAAGAGAGAGAGAGGGAGAGAGAGAGAGAGAGGGAGAGAGACAGAATATGGAGGAGAATAAAGTAAGATAGAGGAAGCGATGGAAGAGAGTGAACAGAATGTAAAGCACACTTCAAAGAGGAGAGATATAGGCGTTGAGTTGCTGCTTGACGATATCTTGACGGCATGGGTTTGCAGTGTATTGTACACTAGGAAAAAGAAGAA